>JAPWTK010000012.1:0-397500 GCA_029963805.1 Aromia moschata
AAGAAGTAAATTATTTAGAGAGAAATACGTGTAACAATATATAACTTCCTCTCTTCTTCTTTGATGCCACGATGTTCCTTGTATATATTAACAGTATATCAAAAATAAATAATTTTAATGGTCATATATTGTGTTACGCAGACGATACAGTTATTAATATTTACTAGCTCTACATGGGAGAACGTCAAATGTATTGCAGAATCAGAAATGAATAAGATTTATACATGGCTAAATTATAATTTGTTATCATTAAATGTCAAAAAAAACAAAATATATAACTTTCTCTCCTACACGTCGAGATCAAACCAAAAACATTTCAATAATAAGTTACACACTTCGTGATAATAACAAAAGATAAATGTTAGACTGTCAATTTATAGTCAATTTATAGAACGAACAGTATCTATAAAATATCTGGGGGTATTACTGGACCAACATTTAAAATGGACAGAACATATTAAGTTGCGTGACAAAACGGTTACGTATTATAATGCAATAAATTCTATGAACTCCGTGATATCTTCAAAAAATGTAATTATTCTGTATCATTCACTTGTTGAATCTATAATAAAATATTGCATCCCAGTATGGGGCGCTACTTTCACAACTGTCATCAGTCATGATGTTAAACATGATATTAAAATTATCTTCAAGAAAACTTTCTCCCACACATCAGTTATATAAAAACAGATATTTTAAATATTCCCTCATTATATACTTACCATTGCTTAAAGAGAATGTTCCATGAACACAAGAGCTACACACAACATATGATAGATACCCGGTCACAGCTAAACTTGGACATTACTGTTAATTTTCTGCCAAAACTGTTACGCAAAACTCTTTTTCTTTGTGGTCCAAAAATGTATAATATTCTTTCCAAAAAACCTAAAAGAAACAGTACAATTTAAAATTTATAAAAAAGAAATTAAAAAATATATACAAAGTCACCCAGAAAAATTTCCATCACATTAAATTAAATATCTTATCTCTACCTTTAATTATTATTTTTTAAATACCTACGGTGAATTTTTTAATAATCATTGGAGAATTTAAGCCGTGGGTTATACTTACCAAGGCGTCGAAATGCTACCTTTATCCCTTTATTCCTTTAAGTTTTTTTTCCTGACCTGCGACCTCTCTTTATACTCTACCATTGACTGTTCTGTGAATTCTCCAACCCAATCTTGAAGTACTCCTACACTTACAACTACTATTTGCCTCAATTAGCAATATGTGATGTTTCATTTAAATGACCTACTGGACCATTTTTACAAGTACAGGCTTCCTAGCCTAGCGTGATTTTGGGACAGGTAGGCCATTTTCCTATTTATATACATTGTTTATATACTTAGTATTTGTATTCACAAAATAAGGAAAATAAAATTGAATTGAATTGAATTGAAGGTCTTTTCAGGAATGCTCTTATCTACCTCATCTACAATAATGGTAACATTCTGTCACTTTCGAATATACCGAAAACGATCATTAACATCACTGGTTAAAATGACATGCTATATATTTAGTACCATATTTGGTTTCTACCTATTTATTAATATTTGAATAATATTATATCTAATTGTCAAAATCGTTTTAGAGACATGCATGAAACACCCCTTATATAGGTACATATCAAATGATGTATGTATACATATAAAATGATGTTAACATGGAAAGTATTTACAATGGTCATCTATTTTTATAGGTTTTGTAAAATAAAATTGTATATAAACAAATATTTACTCAGACATATATGTATATATTTTACCAGAAAATACGTTACATAAATTTTTCACATCCGTACCTTGCCAAAGCCCTACTTAATTTGTTCAATATGGGTAGTTAATTACATTTACACAAGCTGAAGGACAGTACAAATTAATTAACATAACTATCTCCAAAGTGATCTTGACTTGTCCCGCCAATACAGTCGTACTGATAATCTCCGTGATGGCTGTTTTTGGTCATGACCTAGAAATAAAAGAATCTTTTAAAAACAAATTGCAAATAATCTTTTTTAAAGGATATGCAAGAATAATGCTCGTCTTCCTGTGACTGCTCTGTAGTGGAATTCAAAATCAATGGAGGACAAGTGTGAGTGGCTGAAACGGCAGGTATTCCCTCACTGCACAGTCAAATGAAGAAGAGAGTACTGGTCTAAACAGCCTATATTTTTCTAATTATTGTACATTTCGTCATCACATTAGTATAGCATGATCAGTATATTCTTATTACGCGTATGTTTTAAACTCCAAGATTGCCAGGTTTAAGAAATAAAAACAGCTACAGCGGCATTAGGTGTTGTCAAAGTAATATTTGAAACCTGTCAAAAAATACCGTCTTATCTAGCATAAATAAATTTCTGCTATAAAAAATCCGATCGCTAAGTGGGATCGCTGGTCTAGCGGTCTGCAAAAATTTACCGCTTACCTCAGCGCTAGCCCAGCGCCTGCACGGATGGGGCCCATTGTGAAATTTTTACTCCGGTCAAAATAGACATTCACCCTTGCATAAATTCTCCGGGAAGTTGAAAAGTGACATGAACGTTAGGGGATACCATTATAATGAAGTTGTGCAAAGTCCCCATCGATCCTGTGTGTGCAAAAAATTTTAAGCGAGGTCAAAGTTCGCAAAAATGGGGTTTTTTGGATTTTTTAGTGAAATGGTTGTTTTTATGATAAAAATAGCTCAGACTAGATCTTTCACTTCTTACAAAATGGTCCTTACACCTTTTTTCCTAAGATTCACCATTTCTGAGAAAAAGCCATTCTAAAGTTATAATCTCCATATATGCACATGTTTCAGCATATGAAATCGTCTTAACCTGATTGTTATCTAAGATAATTCGGACCCTTCAGGTGCAGCTGATACAATTTCTCGAGCTTTTGCATACAGAAGTTGATCTAAAGTAACAATGCATACATCGTGACGGCAACGTTTTGCATTCTCCAATGCACAAAGTAGTCGTGTAATAGCACTGTAGTTGCTAGCAGGCTGATGAATGAAAGGTAAAAACGAAATTTTAGATTTTGAAAATTTTTTATTATTATCGTCTAGTGTATTAACATTTATATCAGCATTGCTCGGAAACATATTGAATAAACGTGCCAGTTTCTGGTGATAAGATATGAGGTGGACGATGAAAAACTGTTGCTGCCTCGTACATCATAGTTTCATTGTAACATGCTATATTACCAAAAAGATGAATACATTTGTATGATGGCGGCACTTCACTTAGCGTAGCGTATTCGTCTATTTGTTGTATTTGCCCAAAAAACGGCGATGTGTAGATAGGTTGGGGCCGTTACGGGATTTTTAATACTAGAAAAAAATTAACAGCAGGCAACGGCCGGTTACAATATATAGTTGAGGTCATATAAAAATGAAAAAAAATTTGGAACTTGAGATGAAGGGAAGTAGTGAAATGGGGTGCTATTTAAGGGATGAAGACCGTTTTTCGTGATTTGTGGCGAAGCGTGACCTCCTAGAGAAAAAGTGTTTCATACAAAAGTTGTAGATAATAAAAAAATCTAAAACTTTTATTGCATATATTTTTCAACATAACTCAAAGTTTGCGAGAAAAATGACAAAACGATCTTTTTCGGTTTTTATTTTTTTTCGCGTCAAAATTATTTAATTTAAATGAAACTTTATGAAAGTATGTAATTATGTATATAATTGCACGAATTTTTTCAATTATGGGAAATAATTATTTTTCGAGATTTTACCATTTTTCCTGAAAAAATCCTCTATCTTCGGCGAACAACTTTATTGCCCACTTTTTTTTTTTGGATTTTGATATCTTACTAGTGCTCATTTTTTCGTCGATATGTCTAATTTCAAATGGCACGCCGATGTTAATGATTTATTGTCATTTAGCAGCTTAAAATTCAAGAAAAACCGAAAAAAATTTCGAATCTCGAATCTCGATTTTTTCCATTATTTTCAATTTTTTAGCATATCTATGTTAATAATTCAATAATATTTTAATGAAAAGACTCATTTTGGTATAAAATAAATAAATTTGAATGAATTTCATCACGCCAAGGTAGGGAAAAACTCCATGAAACTAAGAAAATCAATACAACAATTGTTAAAATCTAATCACTTTTAGGCCTTCTTTGTTGTGGTTCGTTTTCTTCATCGATAAAACTTCAAATTCTATATTATCTTCAAAATCATTGGCATTTTCAGGCTCTTCAATTTCGATATCATTATTCTTTTGCTGGCTCTTCATCAATACCTTCAGAATCACTTAAATCTACGAATACTTATCTGTCTCTATTTTAACAGTTCTCAGTGCATGTATTGCATAGATTGGTACATTTTAGGCCGTGTTTTCGGCAGCCACACCTTTGATTATTGCATCCACTCTTCACAAGTACAGGTAACGCTTTTGAACAACTTCCTTCCGGGAATCAAGTCGGAACTGTCAGATGTATTTCGGCACGAGTCTTTTTCATTCCATTTTCGTTTCAGCCCCAATCCTTTGCTTTTTGTTCTCCTGATCGTTGTCAAAATTACCCAATCAAGTTTGCAATTGGTAATAGACTCTGTAGGAGTGTTTGTGCAGGCTGCTTCTTCAGTTGGAGGGAGTTTTCCATTCTGAAAAGTGGATTTGTTTGTAGCTTCGTTGATACAGCACAAATCGTAATTGATTTAATGGGTTATAAATTTTCTTCTACTTTTATAAATACTAGCTGTAAGTTGAGATCCATTTTTTGCTATGGTTATGTGGTCTGCATCTTTTTTGTTTGAGATACGTAACAGTATTTTTTTTGTTTGTATTCAATTTTAGCGTGGTTTCCAATAACTAAATTCCATTCAACTTTATTTATTTTATACCAAAGTAAGTTTTTTCATTAAAATATTATGAATTTATCAACATAAATATGCTAAAAAATTGAAAAATAATGGAAAAAATCGAGAAATTCGGGGGATTCGGAAATTTTTTTCGGTTTTTCTTAATTTTAAGCTGCTAAATGACAATAAATCATTAACATCGACGTACCACTTGAAAGTAGACATCTCGCCGAAAAAAAGAGCACTAGTAGAACAATCAAAATCCAAAAAAATTTATAAATTTGTTCGCCGAAGAAAGGGGTAGTTTTTTCGGAAAAAAGGTGTAAAAAATCTAAAAAATATTTATTTCCCATAATTGAAAAAAATTCATGCTTATTATATGCACATAATTACGTACTTTCATAAAGTTTCATTTAATTCACAATTTTGACGCGAGAAAAAAATAAAACAGAAAAATCAGTTTTTTCGTCATTTTCTCGCAAACTTTGAGGTTATGTTGAAAAATATATGCAATAAAAGTTTTTAGATTTTTTTATTATCTACAACTTTTGTATGAAACACTTTTCTCTAGGAGATCACGCTTCGCCACAAATCACGAAAAACGGTTTTCATCCCTTAAATAGCACCCCATTTCACTACTTCCCCTTTATCTCAAGTTCCAAAGTTTTTTTTTCATTTTCTATGACCTTAACTATATATTCCAGCCAGCCATTGCCTGCTATTAATTTTTTCATCTCAAAAAAGGTAACGGCCCCAGCCTAAGAGAAGCTATTCGCTTTTGCTTTATTTGTACAAATAACGCGAATAGCGCTAACAGCAAATACGCGTTTCCGTCCACTTGTCGATTTTCAATCACGCATCAAAGAAGTCAAATAAGGCGAATATTTGCGGTAACCGTCCACCCTTGGTTCCACCAGCGCCGTGTTCGTCATGGTCTTTTGGTAACTTTGTACTTATGTAGATTTAACATGTATTGGTAATAAGAAGCATTCAGGTAATCAGCTGCTGTCGCTGTCAACACGTCCGTCACTGTATTCACCTGTTCTAAATATTCAAACATATTTGGCATATTTGAGTATTTTGATATGTGTGGATAGCATGTTTGGAATATTTGTGAATACATCAAATATTTGGACAAATACAGCGATACTCAAACACAAATACGCTGCGCCAAGTGAAGTGCCACCATGTGACGTTTTGAGGTAAACCGTCGATAAAAAAAAACTGGGGCCCAATTGTAACTTGGACTTGAACGTCCGAGGCCGAACAGTCATAATACCATGACTAATGTTAGTACAGACTAATTTTAAATGCTCCAAATTAAGTAGTTTATTTTTTAAAGTAATGTGTTCCAAAAAATAAGTCAGTGACTCTGGAATATCACTGTTAATATCACATCATAAAGTCACATAAAATGAGGGATTGGGTTTTTTTTCATTTCATATTCTTAGAATTATCATTCAAATTAATGTATTAGTCACGCAGACTAATAACTTTAGTCTTTAGAGAATATAACTTTAGAATGGCTTTTTCCCAGATATAGTGAATCTTAGGGAAAAAAGTGTAAGGACAATTTTGTAGAGAATTGAAATATCTACAATTTTTGTTTGAGCTAAAACTAACCGTTTCGCTAAAATATCCAAAAAAACATTTTTGCGAACTTTGACCTCACATACAATTTTTTTGCACACACGGGATCCATGGGGACTTTTCACAAGTTCATTATAATGGTATCCCTAACGTTCATGTCAATTTTCAGCTTCTTGGGAATTTATGCAAGGGTACCCCTATTTTTAGGGCTAACTCGACCGGACTATTTAGTTCTGTGGTATCTTTGTAATAATAAAAATGTAAAATTTTACTTTAACAAAGTAACGGAATATATTTTCGTTGCTTTTACTGAAATTAGAAAATGAGAAAAAAAACGTTGCATCGGCCGGGAATCGAACCCGGGCCGCCCGCGTGGCAGGCGAGCATTCTACCACTGAACCACCGATGCGTTGTTTTTAAAAATTTTGCAATATCGTATTTGAAAGTACGTTTCCTATTATGGACCTAATTTTATATATGAAATAAAAAAAATTACTTAAAGCAAAGTTATTATGCAGTTAAAACAGTGACATAGTCTGGCGTATGATGTATCCACCCGATCATTAAACTAGGATTATTAATTTTATAAGGCTGATCCACATTGGATAAGAATTATAAGTACAGTAAGACCCCGCTTAACGCTGTTTCATTTAGCGCTGTTTCGGTTTAGCGCTCTTTTATTTCAACCCGGGGATTCCCCGAAATTGTGCGCGCAGCCGCTAGGTTTCCAAATAACATATCCGAAACAGTGTAAGTTGTGTTTCTTGTTTGGTGCGGTGCTATACGGACGCATTTTTATAAATCTATATAATGCTATAACGATTAATACAGTGACTAATATTATGATCTTTAGTTTTTATCATGGTTGATAATAAAAAACAAAGAAAAGAAAGCAACCAGAAAAAGCATTTCACTGGAAACTAAAATGCAAGTGATTAGAAGATTAGATTCATAGTGAACGTCAATCTCAAATTAGTGCTGCATTGAATTTGGCAACTTCAACAATAAGGACAATTCTTAAGAATAAAGAAAAAATACTGTCATCGGCAACTGCAACTACGTCAAGTTCTGCAACTAGAATTACCCGTTCTAGAAATAACAATAGAGGAAATGGAAAAACGACTGTCTATATGGATTGACGACGAAATTGAACGCAATATGCCATTAAGCCAATCTATTATAATGGAAAAGCTAGAACAATTTTTAATTACATTCAGGCTGAGGCAGGTGACATAAGTGAAACTTTCATTGCTAGTCGAGGATGGTTTAATAGATTTAAACATCGAAATAATCTTCACAACATAAAGATTACAGGAGCAGCAGCAAGTGGTGATACGAAAGCGGCGGCTGAATTCCCAGCGACATTAAAAACAATAATTGAACAAGGAAACTATCCTCCAGAGTTGGTTTTTAATGTTGATGAAACAGAGCCTGTTTTGGAAAAGAATGCCAAAAACGAACATTTCTATTCCGTGAAGAGAAACGAGCATCAGGATTTAAAGCTGCAAAATATCGCTTAACACTTCTACTGGGTGGTAACGCAAGCGGAGATTTCAAATTAAAACCACTACTAGTTTACCACTCCAAAACCCAAGAACGATGAAAGGCATATCTAAATCAACTTTACCTGTAATTTGGGGAGTCTAATAAAAAAATCATGGATAACTATGAAAATTTTCCAGGATTAGTTCACTGAACATTTCTGCCCGTCTGTTAAACGTTATTGCGAAATTAAAAAACTTGAACAAAGAGCACTACTATTAATTGATAATGCTCAGGCCACCCAACAAATTTATCAGACTTACCAACATGCATTCCAGTCGAAGTGGTTTTCTTGCCGCCTAATACAACTGCCTTAATCCAACCAATGGACCAAGGCGTTATATCCAATTTTAAGGCTTATTACTTGCGGCGAACATTTAAGCAGATGTTTGAAAAAACAGACGGAGAAGAGAAGCAATCAATAAGAGAATTTTGGAAAAACTACAATATCATGAATGCTGTGGAAAACATAAACCTTTCTTGGAATGAGATAACAGAAAGATCTTTGAAAGGAGTATGGAAGAACATTTGGCCAGATTTAAGTAAGAGCGAAGAAATAAATGTGGAAGACGTCGAAGAAATAGTTCAAGAAACAGCAGCTAGTCTTTCTAGTGATGAGCTCAATGAATTAACTGAGCAAGAAGAAAACAAAAATATTGATAGTAGTAGTAGTAGTGATTTCGAAGAAGAGCAAAAAGAACTTTCGATGGCGTTTGTAAAAGGAGTTTGACCACTATAACTGAAATTATGGACCAATTTGTTGAAAATGATCCAAATTTGACAGGAGTTCAAAAGCAAGACGGGGTATTATAGATGCTTTATCCACTTATCAACAACTTCTAACAGAATGCAAAAGGAAAAAGCAAACTACATTAGATGCCTTCTTGACAAAAAGGCAGAAAATTGGAAACAGAATAGACTGAATGATCTGACTGAATTTTATTTGTTTTTATAAGTACGTATATTCGTTTATATTGTTTTTATTTTTGTAAGAAATAAATGTTTATTATTATTATTATTTAATTTAATACCTAACCAATATTCCATCCATCTTCCCCTAACCCCCATTATTTACATGTTAAGATAGCCTCGTTTAGCGCTGTTTCGCATTACGCTCTACTTTGATGGAACGTATCGCGTTAGCCAGGGGTCTTACTGTATAACAATGCTGTTGTAAACAACGCCAAATCGCTGCATCAGAATTACAAGATTCTATGTTACACAGAAACAGTTTTGAGATCGCATTTTAAATTTTTCCGTCCGAAACCGATAAAATTGTAACATAGAATCTTATAATTCTGAGGCAGCGAAATTATTCATAACAGGCTAAAATATCGGCATAATTTGACAACTACCGTTTTAATCGCCATCAACTGTGCCTGTAGTCTAAATACACAATGCATACATACAGGTATATCCTCGATTCCTGCATTTCCAACGTGGTGTTATATTAGTTGCATGTATACAGGGTGTCTGGAAATTAAATGTACAACGTAATAGCAGATATTTCAAAAGAAACGATTTAAGCTAACTTGCATATAATCAAAATTGCTTTGTTTAGCCGCCAAAGAGTATCAAAATTCGGTTTTTTTCTTTAATAACTGAAACGCGGCAATCGATTTTGAGAATTTTGGGATTATCTTTAGACCTAAAATTGATGTTTTAGTGCCATACGTTAGTGTCATGCAAGTTGTCTTAAATCATTTTTTGGTTAAGGAATCTCTGGGAGATTGTGCCAGTAGTACAAACCCTTACAAGGTTTAAACGCATGCGACGGATTCAACAGGGGTCCGGTCTTTTCGTTTAGACCCCGTTTCTTTTTTTTTTAAATTTTTTAGTCGTGTTACACATGACCTCATACGTCAAATAAAAATTGAAAATTGTAAATTTGATATCTAGTTACACTTAATCTACTTAAAGTGTGTTTAATAATTTTCAAAATTTCAATAGAAAATTGCAAAATTCACATCAGAACGAATTGGTTTGTTTTTATTTTTTTTTAATTTTGTTCATATTATAGCTCAAAGTAATAGGTTTATTGTGCTTTTGGGGTGGATTTTGAAATAAAACTACAAGTATTTAGAGTAGAGAAGTAGTTAGAGTCAATTTTCAGGAAAGGGGCCGTCAGTCTTCGGCTAATGGCTTCATTAACAAAATTTGAATACTTCGTAGTCGCATTGCGGATACATGTATGTAGTACGTTAAAATATGACAGCTTGTGACAGATCCAATTCACTCAAAAACTACAAATCACCAAATTGACGACTGATGCCTTTTTAACAAATTACGATTATTTTGTTATCAATAATGTCTTATCATTACTGAACCATTTTTGTTCCTAACGGCTCAAAGTCGTATTTGGATTTAAACCCGCTCTTCTGAAATTGATTTAAACCCTCAAAATAAAAAGACCTCGTCTTTCCTCAACTCTGGTGTTACGTATTACGTTGTACCCTCAATTCCTGGACACCTATATATTACACCTGGATACATAATTAGTTGCATAATTAGTAGACAAAATTATACAGGGTCGCTGATATGTATGGAAACGGTCGATTATCTCCTAAAGTAAGGTAGCTAGCGAAAAATGTTAAGACACAAACGTTTTAGGGTTTTTTAAAATATATCACAATAAAGAAAAATTAAGTATACAAGATCAGTCAAAAAGTCATGACGAAACAAAGTTGCTTTTTATTGAATGGAACACCCTGTATATTATTCCATATTTCAATTCTTCTCAAAATTATAAACAAAATTCATATAGCACATCGAATACCTAAATTTAACTGTTTTCGAGATATCGTATTTTGAAAATCATTTTCTTATAAAGTATACAAAAAATATTTTAGTTTATCAAGTTTATAGTCCATTAAGTTACCTTTGAAGGTTTCTAGCTCCATAACAACGCCGCTACGATTCTTTTGTCTAACAGTGATGATCTTGACAACACATGTCAAAAATACATTTAGTGTAAATTATTTTCGCCCAAAATGGCACGTTTAAGTGAAATCGAGCGTATTGAAATTTTAATGATCATAGGATATGGTGATAGAAGACGAAGTTTTGACCAAGTAGTGGTTATTTTTAATGAATTGCATCCCGATCGGGAACCTCTTTCCAAATCAACCGTTTCAAAAACATTGCAGCGTTTTCATGAAACTGGAGGTGTCAAAGATCGACCAAAAAGTGGAAGACCAGTAAGCGTTACAAACGAAGAAAATTCTTTGAATGTCATGTTAGATGTGGTGGAAAATCCAATAAATTCGACGCAACAGAGGGCTGTAAATCATAACATGAGTCGATATTCCATTCAAAAAATTTGCAAACGTGAATAATTCCATCCATATAAAATTCATATGTTACAAGAGTTGAGTGAAGACGATTTTGACCGTAGAATCGAGTTCTGCGAAGTTATTATGGATAAATTAAACGAAAATGTCAACTTTGTCAACCACATATTGTTTTCTGACGAATCTACATTTTGTTTAAGCGGGCACATAAACCGACACAACTGTAGGTATTGGTCAGACCAAAATCCACATTGGATGGAGGAAGTTCACACCCAACGACTACAAAAAAGTAAATGTTTGGTGTGGCATTATTGGTAGACACGTCATAGGACCCTATTTTATAAACGGAAATTTGACCTCTGAACGATATTTATTACTTTTGCAAGAGCGTATTATTCCAGAGCTTAGACGATTATTCCCGAACAATAACAATCCCAATTTACCGGCAGAACAAATATGGTTTCAACAAGATGGGGCTCCTCCACATTTTGGACGTTTGGTACGGGTATATCTAGATGAAACCTTTCCTGATAAATGGATTGGACGCAGGGGGCAATTGAATGGCCAGCTAGGTCTCCCGATATGACCCCACTTGACTTTTTTCTGTGGGATCACATAAAAAATGTAGTCTACAAAAATAGGCCGCAACTCAATAGGCCATTCCTCCCAACACACTTTTAGATTCACTACAAAATTTTGTTCAACGAATTCATTACTGTCAGGAGGTAAATGGTGAACACTTTGAGCACCTTATAATAAAATAGAATTCCAAAAAAATTATTTGTTGTTTATTAAAACTTGTTTTTCTCTTTTTTTTCTGGCATAACTATTGTTTTCATAAAATTTGAAATATCCAGGACATTCATTAAGAAATACATTTTTTTCGTTTCATGCATTTTTATCAACCCTGAACAATTATGCTTTTTTATTTTCTGTAAAAAATAATAATTAAAATTTAATCATCCATATCTTCCACCTTGTGTAATTTTCATAATAAATATCCATCATTTCGGGCTTTTCCTTTAATAAATTTGAGAATAGTAAAAAGTTATTTTCAAAATTCGATATCTCGAAAACGGTTAAATTTAGGTAACGATGTGCCATATGAATTTTGTTTAGAATTTCGAGAATAATTGAAATGTGGAATAATATACAGAGTGTTCCATTAAGGAAAAAGCAACTTTGTTTCGTCATGACTTTTTGACTGATCCTGTATACTTAATTTTTATTGTGATAGATTTTTAAAAAACCCTAAAACTTTTGTGTCTTAATATTTTCCGCTAGCTATCTTAATTTAGGAGATAATCGACCGTTTCCATATATATCAGCGACCCTGTATTTTTTATATATTGTAAATGTATAATCCCGACGAGCTACTACTTACTATTAATATTGTTATTGTGGCACATTAGTTCTTTGGAACTACCGTGGCTTCCAACGATGTGGTCGGTACCACTACTAAATTCTTTGGAGTCGTTCAGCACAAAGGGAACGCCTACGGCCGCGACGACGCCTTCTTCGTCTGCCTCTTCGCCTTCTCCTCCTGCCAGCTTCCATGGGTTCCGGCGTCTCTGAAATGAAAAAAATATATAAAAATCCCTCCACATATTTGCGCTACGTATAGCATATTGTGACATTTGTTAAGTGTCATTAGTGACAGCTGACAGTTATTAAGTTTTATAGTTTACATACTTAGTCTATTTAGTTTATACACTAGTTAGTATAGAATTGTATGGAATGGCATATTAAATATTCTAGACGTCAAACGATTTTTCTAGAAACGTGTTGGAATTGAAGGAGTGAATCATTTAGAGAGAAATACATAACAATATTCTCCCTCTACTTATTGCACGATTGCTCAGAGTGAGAGAGTAGTAATGATTAGAGCGGATCTTTCTCTTCATTCCTCAGATTTCCCTCTTCATACCTTCATAGTCCTCGGAGTAATAGTTACCCCTCACCTGGTACTTTACTCACTGAGTAACTGGTACTTTACTCACTGAGACTTTACATTGGTGTTGAATATGTAATAATAGGGTTTCCGAAAAATTAATGTACAGGTTCATCGATTTATCATAGGAAGTGAGTTTTTCTCGGAAACTCATGGTAAAGTAAAGAAGGTATGTTGCTGAAAAAAATTGAGGCGTCACGACGCTCAGCGTCGTTAAGACATATTTTTTTATTCTGGCCATAACTTTAGTGAAGGTAAGTAAAAGTGATTTACCGTTCACAAAAATTAATTTTCTCAACTGTTGCTGAGAAAAACTCATTTCCTTTGATAATTCGATCACACTGTATGAACACAATATAAAAGCAGATATTTCTTGACCCAAAAAGAAAGCGATTTAGGCCAACTTGCATATTGGTTGGAAAGTTGCAAGAAAGAAAAAAGTTTTGTTATTAAATTTTACATAGGGTATGATAGGCTAGAAATTAAAAAAAATGTAGTATTGTTGCAAAATAGTATTGCTATTTTGAAAAAAATTATGCAATGCAATTTTCAAAATGCAAATGCAAATGCAATTTTTTTCCGGAATATTTTTCGACCACTTAGACTATACATACCATTTCAGATCATGGTTCAAACAACTTTTTGATATTGTTACGTATTTCTCTTTAAATAATTCCGTTCTTCACTTCAAAACACTTTTATTAACAATCTACAACTCGTCGATCTCAACTGTGTAACATTCGAATCATAATTAACTCTGTCCTAGCAACAACACCACTATTTATAGTTTTTAGATGTTCTAAAAAATTCATTTGTCATCTAGAATAGTCATTCCATACAATTCTTTACTAAAAGCTAGTGTATAAACTAAATAGACTAAGTATGTAAACTATAAAACTTAGTAACTGTCAGCTGTCACTAATGACACTTAACAAATGTCACAATATGATAAAACAACACACCAAATTTCATCCAAATCGATTTAATACTTTTTGCATAATAATTTTGCAATCCAGTTCTTATAGAAAATATATTATAGTCCTCGATTCCATGTCTGCTAAAAAAGTTATTCAGGTCAAAGGTCAAAATTTTCGGTTTTTTGGGTTTTCTCGAAAACGGTAAGTTATATCAAAAAAATAGGTCAGACGAAAATTGTAGATCATAAAATTATCTACGAAAATTTATACTTTTTTCCTAAGAATCACCATTTCTGAGATAACGCGATTTTAAAAGTTGAAGGAGTTACTTTCTATATAATATCATGCATTTCCACGCCACCTGTGAGGTACCTAGTGTGCTTGGCGCTTTTTTTTAACGTGGTTTCCGGTAGGCATACTCCACGATTGGTTATGATGAAGTTTTCTCATGGAATAATATTCTATTTACTGTATATTGATTATTGATATTGATATTGATTGGTGATATTGATGTTGATTATTGATTGTAATATTTATCATTGATTTCTATTGATATCTTAATCTGATTCATACTCTTCAAATTCGACTTCTACAGTCATGTCGTCTTCGATTTCTTCTTCTCTTGCTGGATGTTTATAAATTGTTCAAATGAAGATGAATCGGCTGTCTTTGAGCAGGTGGGAATAAAGTTTGAATCGGTTCTAAAAGTACTATCCGTTAATTTCTAACCCCAGTCTTCAGGTTCAGTTGATTGCCTAGCCATACCTGAACTTGGTAGTAGACTCGATACATGTGTTGATGAACAGGAAGCAGACGTTGGAGTTCGTTCGTAATGCGCACGTACTCACGTGCGCATTATAATTTATGGGCGGGGCGTCCCGCCTACATATTTTATTGCTACCCTATCACGAAAGACAAAGAATAACACTCATAAAAGTTTTAAAATGACACATCAGTCTGGCAACTATGGATATAATATTTCTCTGTCAGTTCCCTTTACTCGAAGGGTTTATTCTTTTCTATCTTTTAATGCTCGGCTTTGAAATTTTGGACGTTTCAACCCTGTAGAATGTAACTCCTTCAACTTTTAAAATCGCGATATCTCAGAAATGTTGATTCTTAGAAAAAAAAGTATTAAAGCAATCAATTTTGTAGATAATTTTATGATCTACAATTTGTGTCTGACCTATTTTTTTGATATAACTTACCGTTTACGAGAAAAATTCAAAACCGAAAATTTTGACTTTTGACCTTGAATAACTTATTTAGCAGACATGGGATCGATGGAGACTTTTGGTATTTTATTTGTAATGGTGTACTCAAGGTCTCTACCAAAATTCAGTTCTGTGCGAATTTTCGTTATTCGGCCACTATTTTTCTAGCTAACTCGACCGGACAATTAGCTTATAAACAATTTAAATAGCTCTGCGAATTTTCGACCAAATGAAATCTAAAAAACATAGCTTCAAAGTACTCGGATAGACGCCTCGTGTAAGAAAAAAAAAAACGGTGTTGTTCAAAACTTTACCTAGAAAAAAAAGACTTAAACAACCAAAAAATGTATTTGCATATAAAGACCATTCAAACTTTCGAACCTTTATTGAAAATTTAAAAAATCCTTTCATTAGGAGAACCTTGGGAATCTTATAAATCTTATCTTGGGAAGTTATAAACATTGTTTAGCTTATAAACAATTTAAATAGCTCTCCGTATTTTCGATCAAATGGAATCTAAAAAAACAGCTTCAAAGTACTCGGATAGACGTTTCGTGTAAAAAAGTTAAATTTCGTTATTGGTTCTCGAGATAAAACCCGTTAGGCCCCCTTGCACAATTAACATAAACGTAAAATTAACCGCAACCACAAAGATGGAGTATATGAAAATAATGTTCTTGTCTACAACTAATTCAGTTAACATTAGCATTAAGAATGACCTTCAATCGTCAATAACCGTAAACATAAAGATGAAATTATTTTATCTTTATGCTTAAAATTACGTTTTGCCAGTTATACCAACCTTGTGTCTGTACTCTCGTGAATATGGGTTAAGGGTTACCCTAAATACAGTAGTAACCAACACTAATTAATACTAAATTACTACAATATTAGTTAACAATTCGATATCCATCATTTCTTCTAATTCCAGTGTCGTTTCTGATTTTTCACACAAAATGTTTAATTTAGTGAAATTGGCTAAACTGAAACCTCTATGCGGGAGTTTTAAAATATACACGATTTTACGCAGATTTGTTGTGGACAAAACATAAAAACTACAGTTACGCTTATGGTTATGGTTGTGGTTAGCTCAATTGTGCAACAGGACTTAAAGTTGACGCAGTCGCGCCGCTTCAAAACAGCCTTGACGAGTTCAAAACAGCAACGCGCTGTCAAAGTATAATTATGTTTTTAACTTTAGAATATTCCTAATCTCTCCTAATGAACGGGTTTTTTTTACGTTCAGATTTTTCAAAAAGATTCGAAAAAGATTGAACGCGCTCTTAATATGTACCAAATCAGGTTTCCGCCAAAAAAATTCTTAAAACTTTTTTGGCGGTTTTATAAAGTTGTGGTTGAAAGAAGAGGTGGGGAACTGGTAAATTATCTTTTAAGATAAAAAACTATTATCAGAAGTACATAACATACATAGACTAGGTATTTTGGAAAGCTCTCGGCACAGGGACCTACCTATTTTACTTTTTTATTTTTGAAAATCTACTAAAATTTTGGTATTTTTGAGAAGTAATTTACCCATATTTAATAAATTATGAAAAAATTGCCTTTTTTCCACAAAGGGTATCATATAAAAAGTTTTCTGAACCACGATCATATTTATAATCTATGTGGTCGAAAAAATTCACGAAAAAAAAATTTTTTCTTCAATTTTCTTTTTCCAATTACTGCTATTTTTGCACCAATACATCATATTTTTTTATTTATAACATAACACACATTGTGAAAAATTTAAGAACAAAAACTTTTCTCAACTCAACTTTTCCCTTCAATGAATAGTTCACCAGTTATCTTGTGTAAGTTTTTTTTTACATTTTGTTTAATAACAAATTTTCCACAACTCGGACGGTCGGCAATTGGATTTTTGTCAATAAAATTTAACAGTTCATAATGTTCCCGCAGTGGCGATTGGTGATATATAAACGACGCATGGATCCACTTCACTTTTTTAGGTGATGACTATATACCTCTTACAGAAATTATTTATAGTGAAAAAACCGTCAACAAAGTTTGCGAAAAATTTTCAAAAAAAACTGGAGCACTCCCTGGGATCTCGGTAACGCTCTGTGGAATATTTGCAGTAATTTTTTTTCATAATCTAGAAACAAATATAAGGGGAGTTTTTTCGATTTGTTACAAAATATTTTTTTCAAAAAAGATGGTCATTGTAATTTTGGGAAAACAAAATGTTCCTATAAAATTAAAATTAAAATGGCCATAAGATTTTGAAAAAAAATTTTTTGTAACAAATCGAAAAACCTCCTTATATTTATTTCTAGATTATGAAAAAAAAAATTACTGCAAATATTCCACAGAGCGTTACTGAGATCCCAGGGAGTGCTCCAGGTTTTTTGAAATTTTTCGCAAACTTTGTTGACGGTTTTTCACTATAAATCCTTTCTTGTAAGAGGTGTATAGTCATCACCTAATAAGTGAAGTGGGTCCCATGGTCGTTTTCAAGATATGGCTAACTGAAATATCACCAACCGCCACTTAAATGTTGTATTGGTATATTAAAAACTGAAAATGACTGAGATACTCAGTATATCAGTTATTGAATACAGATCTGTCTGTTCATACATATCTCAGGGCCGTTTTACTAAAAGTACCTGTTTTTAATTTTTCGCAATTTGCGCGAAAACTTATGCATATTTTTTGACAAAATTAGAAAAGACATTTCTATGATAATTACAGACCGAGTAATTGAACATCGAAGAATCGCTCATTTTCGCGGTTTTTATTTTTTTGTGCAAAAAAGTTATCAACCTATTTTAATGATCCAAAAACCATTTTATTCGTATTTTCAAGCGCTATAACGTAATATTTTTTGTTTTTTACTAAACATTTTTTTTGTGCCAAAAAGTCGAAAAAAACTTTTTTTCGCACCTAATTATCACGTTGAGGCAAGTGTCGAAACTAATTATTTTAAAAAAATCACTTGTTTTTTGCTATCTCGCCTGGACTATTTGAGTTCTCAATTGAAAAAAAGGTCAGGTAGTTATGATTTTTTTACATGTTGTTGGAACTAATATGAGTAGTAAAAAAACAAGTTTGTGAATTCCAAAGACTTGTGGAAGCTGAAATATAGCGAAAAAATATCGAAAATTTCGCAATTTTTCAGTTTTCTCTTGCTTTTACTTCTAAACCAAAGCTTCTCAACGAAAATACTTCTATTATATAAATTAAAGAGCGATACATTCTAATGACTACATCAAGTATGGAATTCGAGTGAGTAGTGTAGCCGCAATCGGAGGTCAAAAACCAGCAATATTTTCCATTTGGGCAAAATTCCCCCTTTATTGCTTTTAAAGCGCTCCTGTGTTTTGAAAACGGTTATTCCATAAAAAAACCTTATTGAATAAATGTTGTAGAGCATGAAAGTCCGCGGCCAATGAGTGCAAACTTGAAATTCGGTTCATTTTCAGCGAGTTAATGCTAACAGAATTTGCAAAATTGTCATTGCACGAGATTTTCATCATGTACATGTACACGTGTAGCCGCTCAATTTTAAACGTACTCTAATGGTATTAACCCAGTAATAGTGATTTTAATTTTTTCAAAAATGATTAATATTTTTGAAAAAATGTATCTTCTCAGAAATATTATGACAATAATTAATAGAAACATTGAAAACACACCTTTTTGGTAATTAAAACCCGTTTATTGTTAATAATATTAATAAGATAGTAAGAACCAATGACAAATAAAGAGTTTTATGTACATTTTTATTCATATGAGTCTATTATTCTTCTTGCAGTCTTCTTCTCTTCGAAGGCATTGCTCTCATCTCCCTCCTTCTCCTCCCCTTTATCATCGATGGTTGTCAAAATGACACAGTTTTTTCATCATCTAGGTCCTCGTCTAAATCAGATTCGTCAAACAATGGGACAGAAATATTCATGCACATGTCACTATTGCAATTGACACAGAGAGCATCTGAGGCCTGCCTTTTGCAACTGCAGACTTAACAAAATATTTAAACTTCAATTTGTCTAAATATGGGCTGCTGCCATCCCCTCCATATAGAAATATCAAAAATCTTCGGTTGCATCGCCAATATCCGAAGAAGGGGCATTTTATTCAGGAAAACTTCTGTAGCACCCGATTTTTTCGAGCCGTGCAGCACTGTCTTTCCTTTCCCAAAAATGGCTGATGTGATATCGCATCCACTTATGACATGACGGAAAAGTGCGAATTTGTTATTGTATCTGTACGAAGATGGTGAGTATAACTTTCCAGATGATTGCATAAATTGCCCTGAAAAGTTTCTGAAGAAGAAACTTATTAGGGTATGTTTTTAAAAGTTTGTTTATTAATTCAGCGATACCTCTCATTTAATTGATTTGCAATAAGTAAATTAATTACTGTTGGATCAATATCATAAAATTGCATTTAAAATTGAGTGGCCACACCTATATGATAGTTATTTACATTCCAAGTGAGGTATGGAATGAAGGATCGGTCCGGTGAAAATCGCATGCAATGACAATTTTGTAAAGTTCGGCATTGACTCGCTAAAAATGAAGCGAATTTTAAATGTTTGGTACTCATTGGACGCGGAATTTTATGCTCTACAACTTATTTGATAAGTGTTTCATTTGGAATATCCATTTCAATGGTTTCGTTTCAATAACCGCAATCAAGGAGAATTTTGCCCAAAATGGAAACAATTGACGGTTTTTTAACTTCCTATTGCGACTACACTAACTCACTCCAGTTCCACATTTGACGTAATCATTAGACAGACTCAGACGCAATTTATTGCTCTTTAATTTATATAATTATATTTATAAAATTTATTTAATTTATTGAAGTGTTTTTGTTAAGAAGCTTGGTTTAGGAGTAAAGCTAGAAAAATGAAAAAAGTACAAAATATTCGATATTTTTCACTATACCTCAACTTCCATAAGTCTTTGGAATTCACAAACTTGTTTTTTTACTCCTTATATTCTTCTTAACAACGTGCAAAATATCATAACTACCTGACCTTTTTCCCAAGTTGGTCGTTATTTAAGCCAAATAAAGTGGTTTGCGTATTTTTCTGAAAGAGTGTAAAATTTTCTATCGAGTACACTACAAATAACACAGGACCACAATTTTTTTTTCATGTGCGGAATACTACACTATCCTACTATATGTTTTTTGGGTCGCTAATTACGAATCCGTGCTTACTTTTTGCTTCATCAGCTAACCTAACCACAAAAAACGCTCAAAAACTCAAAAATAGAGTTCATAAAATTGAATAACACACGGGACCTGATTTTTAGAACTTGTAGCCTCTTCAACTGAACTCTTGCATCCCAAAATCTCCAAATACAAATTTTCAAATTCCTAGCCTCTTAACCTAACCTCAAAAAACCCCCAAACTCAAAAAAAAAACGAATCTAAAAACTCAACAGCACACTTGACCTGAATTTTTAAACTTGATAGCCCTTTTAACTGAACACTCGAACATTAAAATCTCCGAATCCAAATCTTCAAACCCCTAAAACTAAACCCCCAAAAACTAAAAAAAATGAGTCTAAAAACGCAACAGCACACTGGACCCAAGTTTTGCATACTGTACTATAATAGCACACTAGACCTACCATAGATACTTAGTATTAGTTTTTCCCTAGGGCAGGTACCGCCGAAGATCAAAGGTCATTCATTGGATAGTAACTATAGATTATTTTACTTATCGTACTCGATCAATATGTTATATATATATTTTTGTTCGTTCCTGGCGTACCTGTTCTAAGCAGATAAGCTAAGCTGCCAATTTTCCTGGGGAAGTGGTACCTCCACGTGGTCCAGGATGGTAACGCTAAATCCACTTCAGCATATTACTGTTTTCAGGGTGGTGGAATTTCAGATTTTAGGAGGTACCTTTTCATAACGTCGCTAGTTACTGGCGAAGCAATATATCCTATTCACCGATTTATCGCTAGAAACCACGACTGAAGATACATATCATCAACATCATTCAGCATAGTATGTTATGGGTTAGTGTTTGAAGACTTTTGTATCAGTTAAAGACACTAAATTGAAAAGTCTATTGTTTTACAATATGTAGGTCCAGTGTGCTGTTGAGTTTTTAGACTCTTTTTTTTTAGTTTTTTGGGTGTTTTGAGGCTAGGTTGAGAGGCTAGGAGTTTGAAAATTTGATTCGGAGATTTTGAGATGCAAGAGTTCAGTTGAAGGGGCTGTCAAGTTTAAAAATTCAGGTTCCGTGTGCTATTCAATTTATGAACTCGATTTTTTGAGTTTTTGAGCGTTTTTTGAGGTTAGGTTAGCTGATCAAGCAAAAATTAAGCCCGGATTCGTAATCAGTGACCCAAAAAAACATGTAGTAGGCATAGTGTAGTATAACGCACACTGGAAAAAAAAAAATTGTATCCTCTATGTAATCAATTACCGCGATGACATTAAAACATTATTGCGTTTTTTAATAATTAATGTTTTAAACATGCATTCGGCTTTTTAAGTCTACGCTAGCAAGCTTATTTTGTTCGTATAATTTTTAAATATCAATTCACATAATTTTTCGATTCCGTCGCGACGGGGCTATTCACGTTTCAGTGTCACCGAGTTCCAGGACTATTACCTATATCCGTGCCGGACTTGTTTTCGCCCAGGCTCCTCCGCCTCCTTCTCCGGCGCCCTCCTCCCCGCGCCTGCCTCTACTGCGCCCCTTCTTGCACTCGCCGCAGCCAGAGAAGCGGCTCCAGTGCCTGAATATCTTGTAGACGGCGAAGTCTGGCCGCATCCCCAGCTGAAACTTGCCCGACTTCTGCATCAGAGGCCGTTCTGAACGCCGTGCTTGAGCGCCCGGCGTCACCTTCATGGGCATTATTAGGTCGTTAACTATGTTTTTACACTTAATCTTAAATATAATTATCATTTCGCGCAAAAGTATCGAATAATGCACTAAAAGTGGTTTTCCTGTGGGTAAAAATTTATGAAACGTGTCACGGATTTTCCAACTATTTAGAAATTGGGAATGAGTTGAAGTAAACTCCCTAAAATTTTTCGAAAAAAAACAATTATTATAAAGTTATGAACAAGTGAATTTTTTATGCAGTGATTAGTAGCATTTTATCTCGAAATGGAAGGCTCTAATCGAACAATTTTTATAGGACCGGGTCTCTTCCGAAAGGCATTGAACTTTTTGGAAAAAATTGTTAGAACCTTTGGTTCAAACAATCAAAAAATATCGTTTACTCCGTAAAAAATGCTGAGATGTTCTCCATCACTTATTTCAATTATCTTTTTTTCTAAATACTCATTATTTATACATTTCCATATATTTAGAAAAAAACAAAATTTTTGGGATCGCTGTTTGCGAACTGAACTGCTGTTTTATTGGCCGTTACGCCCCCGGTGCCAGTGCTCGCCCGTATTACGCGTCTAAACTTGAAAAAAACATTTGATTTGTCGTTTTCTCAACTGTTTTATTGAATGAGTTAGCTTTCTAAGCTTATTGCAACCATGCTTCGAAGTAATCGTTGTTACAATCCTTTAAATAAATCGACATACATAAATGTGGGTATAAAAATGTGATGCAAGGACGAATAGTAGAATGCAGGCTTTCACGGCTGTTGTCCAATGGTGTAGTTATTTCTTCCGGGTTTTGCCGCGGTCGTCTAAATTGACTTGACGTTTCACTGATCATGCTGTCAGCTTCTTCAGAAGGTTTCCAAAGACTGTCTTTAGAAATAGCACCAAGTGACGAATATTGGAATGCAAAGTTAGTTCATTTGATTGGAAACTATGTGTGTGATTCCTGTAAACGTTCAATTAACAACAATAAACTGGATTCGACTACGTAAGTTTTTTGTAAATTAAGTTTAAATAAAATTTCAACGATGACTATTATTTAACAGTATAATATTATTTCATGTTGAATATCCATTTAATGTTAAATAATAATCATTGTTAAAATTTGATTAAAATGTAATTAAAAAAAACTTACATATTGGAATCAATTTATTGTTGCTAATTGAACGTTCACAGGAATCACATACATAGTTTCCAATCAAATGAGCAAACTTTTGCATTCCAATTATTCGTCACTC
Source organism: Aromia moschata (assembly GCA_029963805.1). NCBI lineage: Eukaryota > Metazoa > Arthropoda > Insecta > Coleoptera > Cerambycidae > Aromia > Aromia moschata. The sequence continues at coordinate 23,380 of JAPWTK010000012.1, forward strand.
GCATCACATTTTTATACACACATGTTTCTATTTATTTAAAGGATTGTAAGAACGATTAACTCGAGGCATGGTTGCAATAAGCTTAGAAAACTAACTCATTCAATAAAACAGTTGAGAATTGACAAATCACATGTTTTTTTCAAGTTTAGAGCGTATAAGGCGCGAGCACTGGCACCGCGCGCGGGCGTACGTCCAACAAACAGCGTGCAGTTCATTTGCAAACAGCGGTCTCAAAATTTTGTTTTTTCTAAATATCTGGAAATGTATAACGAGTATTTAGAAAAAGAGAAAATTTAAGAAGTAATGGAGAACATTGAATTCTCAGCAACTTTTTTATTATAAACAATACTTTTTTATTTGTTTAACCATTTTAAGGTTCTAACATTTTTTTTCCAAAAAGCTCAATGTCTTTCGAAAAAAAGTTGTCCTATACATTTTTTCGATTAGAGCCTTCCATTTCGAGATAAAAATTTTCTTTTTAATCGCTGTATAAAATTTCATTTGTTCATAACTTTTATAACAATTATTTTCTTCCGAAAAAAATTTAGGCAGAGTTTAGTACCATCAGGTTACTTTGAAATGCGCTAACTCATTCCAAATTTCTAAATAGTTGGAAAATCCGTGACACGTTTCACAAATTTTTACTCCTGTATAACAATGAAACTATCCATATAATATTTTTTTGTGCTACACCCTATATGTGGTCTCACCACAAAAAATTAAAACTGATAACATGGATATCCACCTATTTTTTGTACAAATAAAGAAAAAAACAAAGAAGTGTCTTAGTTAATCATATCATTAAAAAAAAAAAACAAAAAAAAAAACGTTTTTCACAAAACACCGAACTACTATACTTTCTCGACGCGCGTTTTGCCAACTAAATTCTATATTCTCTAAATACTTTTATCATCTAAACCATTTAATTCGAGTAGTTCCCTGAGGTAGTCCAAAGTTTGCGGGATTGGGACACTTGGAAGCAATGAGCATACATCAAACGAGACCAAAATTTCACCTTGCAACTAGATATTTTTGATATTGTGATAGTGTGAACTCACTAGACTTTTTAACTGAAAAACTTTTTTGTGCAATAGACAATGTGTTATATAGCAAGCTGTTACGGTTAAGTGAACCGTGGCAAGAAATTAAGTATAAATAGTGCAAGTGTGTAGGTTATAATTTAGTTTTAATCTCCTGAAGATGCCAACTTAGTTGGCGAAACGCGCGTCGAGAAAAAAATAGTTCGGTGTTTCGTGGAAAACGTCCAGTTTTTTGTTTCTACTCCGAAGGTTCCAGTACCCCCCTCTAGAATCGTACAATTTGTTCATGAAACAATCGTCAAGACAAGTAATTGATTGTGTGACTATATTGCTTTGTCTTGAATAACAGTACAAAGCGAGTCATCTAACTAAGATTAAACACCGCTGCCTAAGGACTCACTACCTCCACATCTAATTTTTCCATAACTAATCAGACTAAATCTCTAAAAACATAATATGATCTTTATGACATTTACAGTTTTTATGAAATATATATGATCTTTATGACCTAATAGACCTCTGTGACCTTTATGGCATTTATGACTAATGTGACCTTAATTTTATAAACTTTATGATCTTCATGACAACTGATGATCTTATGACTTGTATAGTTTTTGTGTATGGCTTTTATGACCTATATGACCTTTATAATCCATATGATCCTTAATGACCCATATTATTCATATGACCTTGTTGACTTTTATGACCTGTATAACTTATAATGACTTTGAACCAATGTTATTTTAAAAAAAAAACTGGACGTTTTCCACGAAACACCGAACTACTACACTTTACTCGACGCGCGTTTCGCCAACCAAGTTGGCATCTTCAGGGGAAGATTAAAACAGTTTTAATATTCTCCTGAAGATGCCAAAGATAAACAGTTTGAATCTTCTCCTGAAGATGCCAACTTGGTTGGCGGAAGCGCCATCTTTGGCGCGTTAGGTCTAATCTTTGGCATGTTCAGGAGAAGATTAAAACTGTTTTAATGTTCTCTTGAAGATGCCAACTTAATTGGCGAAACGCGCGTCGAGGAAAAAGTGTAGTAGTTCGGTGTTTCGTGGAAAACGTCCAGTTTTTTGTTTCTACGCCGAAGGTTCCAGTACCCACTCCAGAAACAAGTCACATGAATATCTTTCTTAATTCACACTACAGTACAACTCCCTTCTCCCTACCCCAACCGTTGGACAAGTATTACCAAAAAGCCAAATCAAAATAAATGATGATTTAACTTGGCCATACATACACGTACGTTTTCACAAAATTTTAATAATTTCCTAACATTTTCTCTAGTTAGACTTATACCCCCTGGAGAGGGGGAACGAAGAAGAGTGAGATTTTTGTAGAGCTCCGTCCACTGTGTAATCTTAAACAAGTTTGTTTAACCTAATTTGAATAGTTACTCCCTTCAATCCCCTCGACCCCCCACCATATTAAACTAAAAACATTTGCAGACTATGTTACGGCAAATAAATTGTAATAATCTCTAATAAATCTTAACGCGTTCTCGAGTTATCGTGTACACAAGAAAGGTTAACAGACAGACAGATTTTGTTTCGCTTAAACTTACAATCTCGACGTTTCAGAACATTTTAGGTATATCTAGCCAATGCAAATTTTAAAAATTCTTAATTTATTTATTAAATATTACACATATGTACTTCCACTCCACTATGTGGATGTGGAGATTGAAATTGTCAGGGAGTATCTTAGTAATATTGGATTGGTAGTTTTAGACCAGCTAACTTGTAGTGCAATCCTGAAGCCTATAGAAAACCTATAGGGCTTCTTAAGTAGAAGGTTATGAGAACCCGAAACTGCCCCAAATAATCATCACGAACTGGAAATCGCTTTAAGAGAAGAGTGGGATAGTTTGAATCAAGAACTTGTAAGGAGATTGATACGAAGCATGCCAAATCGTATAAGAGGTCATAAGGAGCAGGGTTGGTAATACCAGATATTAACTTCACCATCTCTGGCGTAAGCTATACAATTTTTGTGCTATATTGTTGAATAAAAAAATTGCATCATTGAAAATATCTACTCATACTTTCTTCTGCTTTTTTCGTACAAAAAGGAATAGATGTCCATGCAGTTCTATTTTGCATGGATATCATATGGATTGTTTAGCAAGTATGCCGAAAGTATTTTGACTAAACATGTGTGAGACAAGGAGGGTTCCTTTTCACAGAAATTGAAAAAAATAACTTGGTGACAAAGATTAATCCTTAAATAGGGCGATTTCTAAAAATTTTCTCTTTATCATTACCTTTAGAAACAGGTCTTAAGGGCCGAATCAACTCTCTCTTGTGGTGGGGGAACTCTCTCTCCCTCTGGCAAGCAAAAAAAACATCAATTTTCGTTCAGTAGTTTCCGAGAAATCTCAGTTGTTTCCGGCTTGTCGAATTTGAACGCGCGCGGTCGCTTTCCGGGCGCCCGCTCCACCCGCGGGAGAGAGAGTTCTTCACCACTGCGCCACTTCTCCTTCGCTCGTGTGTCCACGCGGCCGCACTCTAAAATTGCACGTTTTTCAGACGCGCTTTTGAGGTACTTATTATTATCGGATCGACTTCAAACTTGATATGGCTGTAGAGGAAGTCTTTAAGAACGCGTAGCTTTTTTCAAAATTGCTCTATGGCAATTATTGTGGAAATAGGGACCGTGTTACTAAAGTAGCTGTTTTTACTTTTTCGCAATTTGCGCGAAAACTTATGAATATTTTTTGACAAAAATTTAACTGTAGATAGGTGTTGGAAAACCCTACAATTTGAGTTCCTAGGAAGACATTTCTAGAATAATTACAGACCGAGTAATTGAATATCGAAAAATCGCTAATTTTCGCGATTTTTATTTTTTTGTACAAAAAGTTATCAACCGATTTTCATGATCCAAAAACCATTTTATTCGTATTTTCAAGCGCTATAACGTGGTGTTTTTTTGTTTTTTACTCAACATTTTTTTTCGTGCCTAAAAGTCGAAAAAACCCTTTTCGCATCTTTTTGCAATTTTTTCGTAATGATTCTACAATCGGATTTTGTCCAAAACATTTTTATTCGATTCGTACGATTTTTCTCCTAATTATCACGTTGAGAAAGTGCAGCAACTAATTATTTTAAAAAAATAATCTACGTCGCCTGGACTATCTGTGCCAAGAGAATGAGAGAGGTAGCAAAGAAGATTGAGAGGAAGCAAATATGACTCATATGTTACTGGGGGTTATTAGTGTACAACATGCCTCTTTCACTGACAGACCGTAACTAAAACTTTGAAGTAATTTTTCTCAAAACTTCTTTTTTTGAGCTTGCGCGCAGTGTTTTTCATAAACTATTGAATGGATTATGTTCAAATTTGCACCGATTGTTCAGAACACCTTAAAATTTAATAACACCGGTGGGTTTTCTAAATTTTAATCCATTTTTTTTAAATTAGTTTTTAAGTTGGAATTTATATCAAAATATGTTGTAAAATTTTGTTATTTTGTAACTGCGCTCCTGAGGTCTTTAGATTAATTCTAACCGGTATTGTTAATTATCATGATAGGCTATGTAGACATGCAAAAGTTATAAAGTTGTAAGTCAAACAATTCTTGAATTTTGTGATGCGCAATGCAAGGAAGTCAAAATTATACTATTTTGTATGCCTATGTTTGCCCGTGTAGTACATATGTTGTTATTGATATTTTTTTCATAAAAAAAAACAGTTTTGAATAAGAAAAATGTGTTCTTTTTAAATGGTGTAATCCTTTCTAAAATCGGATATCTGAATCAAAAGTTATAAGCCTGCAAAATGTGGGCAATTTTGAAGGGTTTCAAGGTTGATTCCTCCCTTAAAAAGATAAGGCCAAGGTATTACTCTTTGTCAACAAACTACGGAGGGATAGATAGTAATTATTTGTATATTGTTTTTTATGGCACCTGCATGGTGATGTTCCTCGGCCGTGGCGTTATCTTCTTGGCGTTTATTACGTTCTGTATGTGCTCGAGTATCTTATTCTGCGTCGAGCCCTTGGTCTCCCTTGAGGTCGACGATGGCCTGCATCACGTCTGGCAGGAGACGGGGCTGTTTTCCCGACAACTTCATCTTCAGCCAAGTATCTCTAGGTTGCGGACGGAATTTACCTTGACTTCCGCCTATTTTCTTTGTCTGAAATGGTACAATCATATGAAATATTTCAAAAGGCACGTTTTGTCATGCATTTTAAAAGAACTGAAGACTTTGTGTAAACAGGTAGGTATCGAAGAAAAGAATCTTGTATCAAATAACGTAAGAAGTTGATGCAAGTCGTTGAAACATGTGTTAGATGAAACTGGTCAGTCCTCAATGGTGCCCCCACTGTGATCGTTTTTATATAAAAAAAAGTATCAGATCGAATTTAAAAATTTTACTTCTATGATTCCGTGTGCTATTCTCTATAGTGTAAGATATTAAGTCATACTTTTATAGATCTTGTAGCGAAAAGTTTTACAAAATACGAGATTTTCTAAATTCAAATTCCCTATCTTTCGGAAATTCAAAATTCAAAATTGGTTGTTTTACCCTATCAACCCAATTCTCTAGCGGATTAGATAACATCTTTAAAATATACTTGACTTTCGTAAACATCTCAAAAAAAATTACAAGTTGTGGCCAACGTTAGAAAGAAACAATAAATATCCAAGAAAAGTCGAAAGCTTCTGAAAATAATTGTAAAATTGTGGGTAAAAGTATATTGGACAAGATCAATTTTAACTGTATTTAAAAAATATACCGCTTATTTAAAATATGTTATAACATTGATTTTTTTATTTTTGCCTCACATGCTTTAACATTACTAATAGGTTATATGATAGATAGTTAATAATAATAAATACGAGGTAACAAGACAGTATAATTCTGAACATGCATCCCGAAGTATAGAAATTGTGAGATATAATAGTAGGTAGCATAAATACGAAATGCGTTGAATAAAAGTTTAGTGTTTCAGTGTTAATGGACACAATGTATAAGTTTTCTTAAATGTTTAAATTATGAAAATACATATTATGTGGTAGATAGTGTAAATTATCTAACGCATATAGTATTTATTTAAGATACAGCAACTGCTGAAGATGAAAGTGTTTATTCCACAAATTAAAACGTAAAAAATCTGTATGTGTACGTTATAATTTTACATAATTTTAATGATTAAGGCGGATAATTAAATTTCTGTTTTAGGCAACCGTTTACGTTTAGGCAAATACGCTGTCTATAATTTGAATCATTAAATTTAACATGAAATATTAAGTAGGTACTTACCTCATTAGATAAAAAAATCAATTTTTGAATATTTTCTTTACACTTCACATAATTTTGGATAGAACTGCAATATTTTAAAGTCCATTGTATTTTTGATAGTCCATACTAATTTTGAATTTTGACATAACTAATAAACAAATCTCGTTTGTGTTGTTTTTACTCAGCTCTTACGATTTTATGATTACATTTGTCATTACGAAGGTACGTCATTGCAGGTGTCCATCTGTCGGGTGAGTTCGGTTAAAATCCTTAGATGCTATCGTGTGACCATCTTTGACTTGTTGTTTTGGTTAGCCCAACAGTTCTAGTTGTTTTACAAACCAGACTTAGTAGACTTTCTGTCCACATGGCTACAATACATTAAAGTTAACTTTAGAGATTCTACATTCTTCTTTCTATATTCTACTACCTTCTCTATATCTTCGACAACTGGAATAAATATCTGTATCTGTACTTGATTAGTTTCCTCTTACTCTGGAGAGCAGTCTTCATGGAATACCCTTCCTCTATCCATCGTCAAGAGTTAGCTTGTTAGCTAATAGCTTTGGACAAAGAATTAGTCTTTAGTGACTTAGCTTGTCAATAAATAGCGTGACATTTCTCCATCTGTTCATGTATTCAGAGATAATATAATATTATATTTCGAGATGTCGTGGTAAATGAATCCCAACAACGTTCGGTTCGGTGTTATCATGACTCCTTTAATAAATAATTTATCTGCTTGCATTGTGATACTTCTTGGTTAACATCTACAAATCATAAACTTGTGACTCATGGAAAGAATACGGATGTTGTATGTTGACTTTTCAGTTCATGTTTACTAATCAAACATAGAGAGACACAAATAATTTGACAGTTGCGCAAATGACCCTTTTGTTGTGGTATATTCGTAGTTCGTAGTAATATAAATAACTTAGATTTCATGAATACATCAGATTTCATAAATAGTATCTGGATTTTGCGACCAATATGTTTATTTTTTCTGTACCTACTTCAGTGATGCATGTGTTGATACGTCATGTGCAATGATATCTCTATCTGTCCATTTTTATGCCCCCGTGTCCGAAACATAAACAAAACACAGAACTGTACACATTTGCTGATATACGCCAGGCAATATAGCAGAAAAGTGCTCAGTTTTTTAAGAAGAGTCCTGAATAAGGTTTCTCGACGCGATAATTAGGTAAAAAATAGTAGAAATGGATTGTGTATGTTTTGGATAAAATCGGTATGTAGGAACCTCAGTAAAAAAAAATGATAAAAAAGCGCCGAAAACCGTTTTTTTTGCGGATTAGGGACGAAAAATATTTTTTTTCGTAAAACAAAAAATAGCACTTGAAAAAAACGACAAAAATGAGTTTTTGGTGATCAAAATCGGTTCAGAAGTTTTTGCACAAAAAAATAAAAACCGATGAAAAATGCCCATTTTTTAAATCGAATTACAAGGGTTCTAATGGTCGCAGAAACTTCTGCTTATAGGGCACCACCAATGCAATGTTGGCTTTGTATTTAAGAAATTATACAAAATGGTATTAAAACAATAAATACAAATCCACTTTGGGTAGTCAAAGCCCATAATAAATTAAAAAAAGCATACTCCTTCTGAATAGATGAACCATTTTCAACACCTCAAAAAATTCGAATAGGAATATGTTTTTTTTAATTTTTGTTGTATATTATTTGTCAAATTTTATTCTTTTTTTTATAAACTTTTATTTTGCCCGAACTATGCATTTTTTTACAGTTTAATAGTTGAAACCGATTCAGTGTTACATTTACTAGGTTATGGATTAAAAAGCAAGAAACTCAATTTTTAATTCTTTCGATTTTGTGATATATACGCAATTGTTTAGATCTTTTAACCGTTTAGATTTTTAAATGAGTATAATAATTTATATTCGTAATTAGGGAGACGAGTCCAATTGTATAGTGATATAATATACAGGGTGTTCCATAAGAAAAAATACACTTTTAATTATCACTCTTTTCTGCAACACCCTATATACATGAAAATGATATCATAAAAAACTTAACATTCTAGTAAGTCCGGGGTTTCTGGACCCATGGGGTAACTGGGCCATAGAGTATTTCCCGCCACATCGTTTAAATTATATTATTTTACACAGTTGGCTGTGGTTAAGTATACTACTATTAACATAACACTAATTAACATAATACTAATAACATAAAACAACACGCATAACCTAAAAATCAGTTAAATTTGGAATCTCATGACGACAACAGGTTTTGCTGATAAATATTCTAAAACATCGTGCTGTAACTAGTGTTATTTTTAATCACATCTACCTACAAGTAAGCAATAAAAATATATAAAATTTTTAGGAGTAATATTTACACTTTATTTTAAGAAATTACGTACCTAAATACTCCATAATTTACAAGGATAAAAACGTGGAAGGTGGTCCAGTTACCCCATAAAAAACTTGCAAACGGGGTATCTGGGCCATACGCTACCACTAGGGTCCAGACACCACTAAGGTCCTCTTGCGTGTTCTAAATTAGACGTGTTTAATGTTTTGCAGACAATGGTGCGTAACTATATAAGAAAGACGCAGAAAGGTGCCGACATTACATATACCAGAGAAGACTTAGAAAAACCTATCTGATGTTAAGAATTGCAACAAAATGACTCGTGGAGCAGCTACTTTTTATAATATACCACGATCCACTTTAAAACATTACGTATTAGGGACTCGGAGTAAAGGTAATACTTCTGCGGATGGCAAAGGGGAGGAGTATTTTCATATCTTTCAAAATACGAAGAAGAAGAGATGTTGCTGAAATGTTGCTTCAGTACAAAAGTATTTATTTGTCATTTCCTCAATATTTCTTTCTTAATTCTTCTTATTTGTTATTTCCTCAATATTTCTTTCTTAATATTTCTTTCTTAGTTCTTAATTTCTTTAACAGATGATCTTTTATTTCTCGTCCAAGCAACACCTATGTATATTCATTACATTGCCAGTTAATAAGAGAAAACCTTATTCTAGCTAATGTTTTTTACACACTCTTTATTGGACCCTAAAAAGGCCCAGATACCCCAGTTTATAATAAAGCAACAACATACATGAAAATAGGTGCATCATCCAGTTACCCCTTTTACTTGTGGCAACTGGACCCTTGGCACAATGTTGAAAAAAACATTTTTTTTAATAATAAAGAGAGATTACATCGTCATATACATACTTGTTAAATAGGAAGCAATGTTAGATTTCACTGAAAAAAAGAAAAACAAAACCACTGAGCGGATGCAATCCCTGTATATTTTAATTATAATTTATCAAAATCATAAGACGTTGTAAAACCATGGCCCAGTGACCCCGACAGACCTGTACCTTACAACTTTTGTATTTTACATTTTTTTTATAAAGAGCAAAATAAAAAAGGTAATTTAAGGAGGGTCCAGGTAATTATAATGGTCGTCTCGGTAATTATAATGGATACGAATAGTAATAGATTAGCGTTTTTAAATGATGAGACTGCCACCTACGTTGCTCCACAAAACAGACTATAGTTTCTACCTACGTCATAACATTTCCTACAATCATAAGACATTTAAATAGTATCCCAGTAAAGGAAGAGGAGAAAGTGAGTGGTATAAATAGTACACTGTTTGAAGGTACGAGGTGAGGTATAACTCATACAGAAACCACAGAATGGCTAAACGTCTTCATCTATGAAAACTCCGTCGTACACACAACCTTCAAAAAATTCATTACGGTATAAGTTCTTATAATTTTGGAAGTAATCGATAATAAGAATGGATGCAAAATGGTATTGGAATCTGAAAAAGTCACCCGATCTACAAATGTCAAGAAATGATCTTGAGTCATTTTCATCAGAGTAGAATAGAAGAACAATAGTTTCTCGACAGCGTTCCTACATACTCTCATCAAATTGTGTCATGCCAAGGAAGAAAGTCTACGGAGTGGCAAACATTTATAACATTATGTCATCGATTTTAACCACTGATGCACCAGCTTCAACTTCGATTATCCAACTCTAAAATGGACTGTGGTAAAATATGTAGCTGTGCCAAATCTAAACTGCGTTCAACCTTGTGCTCCAACTGCCGTGGACAAAGTTGTTTTACTGCACTGATCAACGATTGTTTAATTGATGAAAACCTAATCAGCAAGTAAAATTAGATTATTTCTCAGTGGATTAGGAAGGAAACCACTTAGAGAAATAATACACCAAAAGCTCTACCTCATGGGTGCTGTGGACACCAGCTTGAATCAGAAAATGCATCTTCACTTGAAATGTGAAAGAATTGCAAATCGACATGAAAAAATCGAGGTTGATAAATCTTGTATTATTTTCTAATCATTTTATACATCAAAGTGGTCGTTTTAAAGATATTCACAGTGGAATATTGCTTGCAATATAATAAACAGTATTTAATTTTTTTTACTTTTCTTCTCCGAATGATGGTTCGGCAGAAAAATGAAAAAACTGAGATCCTAACCGCTCATGGGATGCTTGTTAGCCCTAAATGAGCAGTTCCACTCACAAGGTCATCGGTACAAGGTCGCACGAGGTGGAAATATTTCGATTTACGGACCGTTATATTGCGAACAATATGATCAACTATTTGGATTTTTTTTTGTTTAATTTGCGTGGACTATCACTCCTACAATTTGAGTCATAATTCTAATAAATGGATAATAACATTTTGCTTGCCAGCACTGTACCAAATCATATTTACGGCGTCAAACAAGAATGAACTGGTTTAGTATGCATAATAGAGTGACAAATAGCAGATTATTGAATATTTGTGCAATATTTTGTTTAAAAATTACCAACATTGATCCAAGCTTTTTACTAGACATGGGGTGTAAGTACCCATATTTAAGCATTGTTTTTGTTATATGATAGGCTTATACAGTATGTATAAGCCGACATTTTGCCGGTTGTGAAAAAGTACAAATTCTACACTTCTCGTTCTAACGACTAACGCAAGTTGTGTGAGGGCCGGTCTTATTCCCTCACTACCTTCGATGCGTGTGCGGTTGCTTCTTATCTGTCGTCTCACTTCTGTTTGTCCTTTTTCATAACTGGCCGATGTCGGCTTTACACACACGGAATATTGCAAAGAAATATGAATCATAGGCTATGTTTGTGATCCTGATAGATTTATTATTGGCTTGTAATGTCACATCTATTTATAATACACAATTTTTTACAATATCTGCTTAAACGCACTTAATGTAATCTGAATTTTATTTTTATTTATAGACTGCCCCTTCATGAGTTACTTGCCGCCTGGGGAAAAGGATGACTTACCTCAAGCCTCAAATTCTAAGGATACTTATATTTACATTGAACCGTCAGAAAACGATGAAGGTCCAGTCCGAGGAAGATAGCGATCTTTCGGATCAAGAATGTGATATACATCATTAGCTACGAGGAATTCTCAAGTAAGGGTATGAAGTAGTATATGGAAACGTATCCGATAGTGACGAAGACCATTATGTGCCATTATCTATGCTAAAAAAGAGTATTAAATATATCAGGACATGAGAGGGTTGATGAAGCTGAGGAGGAAGTAATATTTGAATGTGCTGTATTTAATTGACAGTGTGAATCTGAAACCGACGACAATGCCGATGCTTTGACGTGCCATTACCCATTCTGAAGGAGCGGTTCATCCATTTACCATCTTCCTCTAGACCCTCTACAACCTCTAAATCACAACCTAAGGTGAAGAGAGGAAAAAAATCAATACGTGGTCCAGCACTGTTTCAAATTACATCCTGAATTTTGATTGTGATCCTAAACCACCATCATATGAAGTAAAAGCTGCACAAACTCTCACTAATTTTTTTAAACCTTTTTTTTTATAAATACCTATTAAATCACATTCTCAAAAAAACCAATAGATATGCCTATGTTAAAGACCCAAATTTAAATTTGGGTGAAGATAATTGATTTAATAAAATTGGTCATTTGGTTTAATACTACGAAACATAAAAAAAGGGCTGCAATAAAAATGCCAAATTAATTTGTACAAAAGGTAATATTAGTTTACATCCTAAGTATTGTTTTATTTTATACCAAACTAAACAATAAATTCGTTAATAAATAAAGAAAAATTATATTTAAACGATGTGTATTGCATGAAGTCCTTCTAAACAGATGAATGATAATAACTAATCTAAGAATGCGATCGACAAAAAATCTTGGTAATTACTGTCCATACTAGTTGAATTAAAGGACTTCCATAAAAAAGTATGCTTACATGCTTTCAAAAAAATATATTTGTATGCACTAATGGGTTAATCACTTGTCTATGATTTTTTTTCATATCAGGGTTTCTATCAATTAAGACTTCTTATATGACTTAAGGATATGTAGATACTCGTATCTATGATCTATTTTTTTACGGTAACTTAGTTGAATATAGTAAGCTATAATATAAGAAGTTCTCCTTTTGGTAATGTTTACGACAACAACTGCAAAATTAGCGACATTTTTCGAGATACTGCTATTTGTGTACCTAAGTACATTAAAAATGCAGTTTTAATTCAGGCGAAAATTTCATAAATGAGGAGCAAGCGTTCAAAACGTATTAAATCCTGATAACCTGTTTTGGAGAAAATCGCCAAAAACCCCTAGTGAGCAGCGCCTGGGACAGAGAAGCATTGTTAATGGGGCGTTCGTTTCATTTTAGCAAGTTGACACTATACCCCAAAATTCGTAGTTTGATCCAAGGTATGGCAAAAATTTCAAAATATATTTTGGATTTAATGCGTTTTGATTGATTGGCTCTTGGATTTAAAACGGTTTGTTTGAGTCAACTTAGGATTTACAACGCTTTGTAAAAATGAAATATTTATATTCATGAAACAATGTTATAAACAATGCAAAAAAATCAAAAACTAAAAACTGAAGCAAAGTAACTGGAAATATTAACCTAAGCATGAGTCAATTTAGAATTTAGAACAAATTGTTTAAACGAAATATTTATTCTCAGAAATATTGTATAAACCATGAAAAAAACAAACACTGAAGCAAAGTAACTGAAAATAATATCCTAAGCTAGTTATCTATAATGGTATTGTGGATTTACTACGTTTTGATCATTAAAGATTTCTAGTTGGATTTAATGCGGTTTGTTCAATCGGTGACATTTTGAACTGGATTTTAGGTTGGATATAATGCGATTTCCTCAAATCTGAGCGCGGCATTGGATTTAACTCATACTTTAGATGCAGATCCGCTTAAAAAATGGATTTAATACGTTTTGAACGCTTGCTCCTCAAATCATGTGTCACTTAATTTGTCATAAAATTATCTTTAGCGTAAGATTTTGCTTGGCAACAGAACGTGTATACAATTTGTTTTTTGTTTGTAATTTTCATGTCAAAATTAATTTAGTATTTGGTGCGTACAAGAAAATTTCCACATGTTTCCAACGATTAAAAGCACACTTTTCCGAAGATTTTTGTTATAATTATGTTTTAACTTTGGAGTTTTTGTCCCGCAACAAGACAAATTGGTGAGTACACATCAATTCGTAACTGACCGTTCTAAACGCGTCAACATTAAAATAGTAGAGCTTCTTTGCTTAATTTTATACAAAGCGTATTTTATATTTAGTCGGAAATCGATTTTAAGGCTTTGAGCCGGCAAAAATTAAATTGTATGTCGACATTTTTCGTGTCCGGAGAAATGTCAACGTAATTCTAGTTGTAAGTGTCAGCTTGTTGTTTAGACACAGCCATAGGTGGAAGCCAAGGAAAGTTTCGTCCAGAGTCCACCTTAAGTGTTTGTAAGATGAAGAAATCGAGCCACCAACCCCGCCTCCTGACAGCCGTCATGGAGGCCATCGCCAGCCTGAAGGAGGGCAAGGGTTCTACGCAGAAGAAGATCATAGAGCAGGTTCAGACCAGCCTGAGCAGCAAGAACGCGTCGGTTAGGAATGTCATGGTCCAAATACGAAGGGCCATCAGGCACGGCGTCGAGAGCGGACTGATAAAGCAGAAGGGCGGGGAAGTTCAGGCTGGGCTTGGCCTCGAAGGACTACGCCGTCTTCAGGAATTTCCAGAAGATAGACAAGGGCGGTGACGCGCCCGTGAGGGAGCACAGGAGGAGAGGGAGGAGGAGGCGTCGCAGGAGCCGTAGGAGGAGGAGAAGGAGGAGAAGTATGGAAGATGATAGCGGCGAGAGGTACGGCTCTGAAAGTGCGTCCCCTTCAGATAAGAGTGCTACAGGTAAATATGTCGATTTTTTTTACTTTACGAGGGTAGACGCAAAAAAACATGATAGACCTTGGAAGGCCTTGCTCGATCGAAACTGAGAATTGCGTCTCAGGATGGGTGTAATGCACGGCAGGAGACTGGCGCACGTTGCCGTAGAAGCACAGAAGCACACGCAACGCTTCAAATGACCTTTCGGAAGAAAGACCCGAGTCGTACCCAATTCTCCGAAGGGTTAGCGCTTTTCAAAAGAAAAGAAATGGGCATTGAAGAGCATGCGTTAAGCATTAGTCGTGATTAGTCACATCACATTGGATGCTTTCCATTTACACGACTCTCAGCGACTTCTGTGTCGACTTGTGTCAACTATTGTTGACTCTCATCAAATGGGTAAATGGAACGCTCGCTAGGCTAGTAGTTTCGTGCAAAGGTTGTTGAAGTAGTTACTGCAAATAATTACTTTTGTCACCTACATTCATTTTCTTCCATCAGATTTCGCATTAACTCTCCACTATATATTGGTTGCTTTCCATTTACCGACACAAGTCGACACGAGTCGACTCGTGTCACCGAAAGTGCTTTCCATTTGATTTGTGTCGTCATGAGTCAACGACACAAGTCGCCTCAAACAGACTCCGATGGACAGCTGAGTTCACGCTGAGTGCGAGTGTAAAAGAAGTAAAAATTTAAACGAATGCGGCAAAGCAGAATATATGGTGAAGAGTTAATGCGAAATCTGATTGAAGAAAATGAAGGTAGTTGACAAATGTAATTATTTGCAGTAACTACTTTCAACAACTTTTGCACGAAACTACTAGCCTAGCGAGCGTTCCATTTACCCATGAGAGTCCACACTAGTTGACACGAGTCGACACAGGAGTCGCTGGGAGTCGTGTAAATGGAAAGCACCCATTCTGCTTTGCCGCGTTCGTTTAGATTTTCACTTCTTTTACACTCACACTCAGCGTGAACTCAGCTATCTAGCGGAGTCTGTTTGAGATGACTTGTGTCGTCGACTCACGGTGACACAAATCAAATGGAAAGCATTTTCGGAGACACGAGTCGACTCGTGTCGACTTTTTGTCGGTAAATGGAAAGCACCCAATTTCGCGAAAAGAGAGTGACAACGTTTGAAAGAAGTGCCACTACAAGCCCGCACAAACTTCTACAGCAACGTCTGCCTGGCTACTGACGCAGGAAGATTGCTATTACACCTAGAGGCAACATCTTCATGTTCAATTGGCAGGGCTGTCCGTGGTCTGTCCCCTCGCGTAAATGGGTAACCTAGTAATTAAGTATATTCAACCAAATAATTGGTAAGTTGTAAGTTTTGTTAAGGAGGAAAAAATTTATCTGCGACTATGAAATTTCAACCGAGCACATTTCACAGTCCCACAAAAAAGTATGTCAAGCATTACATTAACTAGCAGTATTATCCAATTTTGCTTATTTACCAAACTACTCCAGTCAAGATATACATCCGTGCTTGCAAAAGGTCCGGTCGTTCTGAATTTTTATATGTTGTTAGGACCTAAACTAATATTAAAACACCAGATTTGCAATTTCCAATGTGCTGTGCGGGCGGCGCGGCGGTGTACCCAAAAAACCATGAAATTTTCAGACTTTTTTCAGTTTTTTGCTGAATATCTCAGTGAAGGAAGGGTCTGACCGGTATAGTTACTCTACATACTTTTAAAGTAGACTAAATTTGCTACAATTTGAGACCAGGGCGAGCTCTATACAGCCATTGCATCCCAAGATACAGTTCTTCGAATATAGGCCATTTTTATCAAAAAGTGAAATTTTTTCGAAATGGTCACTTATTTTGTGAAATATCTTCTAAAATACGCATCCCACGTCAAATATTGAGTTGTAGTAAATTTAATTAGCTTTCATTTAAGACCAAACTGGTACCTGTAGGCCCAGCGGTTCTCTCAAAAACGGCAGATAACCAAAAACAGTCATAAGTAGGTTTTGGGGGAAATGCAAATAAACTGTTCTCACTTCTTTTTTATGGTTTTATTTATCAAACAGTTAAAATTTATTTATTTTTGTTATTGTTTAAAAATTGTTTGACGAGAAAAGAAAAAGACAATATACCTATTGGGAATGACGTCATAATCAAATATTGTTTTATATACCTACATACTAAAATGATTGTACAAACATCATGGTACCTACTATAAGGACAAATTACATTTACACAAAAAAAGAAAACTAATATAAATCATGTAGGTATTGTGTTTTGGTTGCCAAATCATGCCTTTCTTTTTATCTTCGATGGTCCGGGCTTGGGCTTGCACGAAGATGGTGTGTCGATTGCTGTGATGGACGCTGGGAGAGGCGCCCAGTCTGTAGTCGGGTCATCTTCATCGTCCGAGCATGTCAGCTCCACATCTGGGACGTTAATGCAGAAGGGGTTCGCAGAAGGGCAGGAGGTGCGGGATCCATTGTGGTGGGGATGGGGGTGAGTCCCTGAGAAGACAGCTTCCACCCCAATCAGTGGGATTCAAGTTGACTCCCCGCCACTTCTGCACTTTGCACTTAGCACCTTGCTGCATGGTGGCCTGCGGCATTTTCCGTCGGTGGCAAACCGGCGAGGTTTATGCTCGTTGAAGTGACAAACGTCTTATACCTTAGGAAATCCAAAGTATCCCTCGCACTGTCACCCCCATATAGAGCCACAAAGCACTTGATGCCTGCTTCTCTCACGGCTTGTGGGGGTGGAGTCTAGCCGAAGGAAGACCTCCACTTGCTCAGCAAGTGGTTCACTGTTGCTCAGGAGTGTGGTGATTTTGGTCTTTCCTTGGCCAAACGGTGCTGAGGTGGTATCGCACCCGGTAAACGCGTGGGTGAAATAGTACCGTCCCTGGTGATCGCTGGGAGTCCTGGTGGTTGTAGGAGGTCGTAGAGTAGTGACAGCAACCAGCTTCGCCTTTCGTGCTCTTCTGAAGGTAGACGTTTGCCTCTTCAACGCCTAAACTATTGAGAAGAACGAGCAGGTCGACGTCTTCCGACGACCCGATCGGCTACTGCTCTTTTTGAAAGCGCCGTCATGACGATCTCGATCCGCATCTTCATCGGCAACAGCCACTTCTACTCCCTCCTTCTGAAAGGCATCACAAAGAAGACTTATTAGGCGTCTCTCGTTGTTCTCATTGTCCAATACAAGCTCTTGAGTAATTTGAATTACTGTGGATTCATCGAACGTCAATTCGTAGCTAGAATGAGCTGCGTAGCGCCGGAGTCGTTCCGCTATTTTGGTGTTTTTTTTGGTAGCATCTTCGGGGTAGCCGTCAAAAACGATGGAGACGTTATTCCCAAAGTGGTTACGGACTTAGGTGGTGTAACGCGCCAAAAATGCTCGAACTGTGCTCTTCCTTACTTATGACTGTTTTTGGTTATCTGCCGTTTTTGAGAGAACCGCTGGGCCTACAGGTACCAGTCTGGTCTCAAATGAAAGCTAATTAAATTTACTACAACTTAATTTTGTATAATATTTGATGTGGGATGCGTATTTTAGAAGATATTTCACAAAATAAGTGACTATTTCGAAAAAAATTTCACTTTTTTGAAAAAAATGGCCTATATTCGATCTTAGGATGCAATGGCTGTATAGGAGCTCGCCCTGGTCTCAAATTATATCAAATTTGGTCTACTTTAAAAGTATGTAGAATGACTATACCGGTCAGACCCTTCCTTCACTGAGATATTGAGCAAAAACTGAAAAAAGTCCGAAAATTTCATGGTTTTTTGGGTACACCGCCGCTCGCACAGCACTTTGGAAATTGCAAATCTGGTTTTTTAATATTGGTTTAGGTCCTAACAACATATACAAAATTCAGAACGACCGGACCTTTTGCAAGCACGACCCCTTTTCATGTTTAACTTTACTGGACTAAAACATTTAATCGCTTCTCGTGCGTATTTCTCAAGTCATTTCTGAGACTGAAATAATTATTTTATTGAGACTGAGAGTTTTCCTTAGATAACCTCAGATAAAGTCTCAAATCCGTCTTTTCACGAAAAGCCTAGGCATTTCATGAATTGCCGGTATATGATGTGAATGGCATAATATGACGAATTGGTATGCTTCTTCCTGTATTGGTACTTGTATTGGTTCTTGAAAATACTGAGTTATTTGGTGTAGCCAGCTGATTCTACACAATATGCCTTAGTTTTTGCTAAGCTTTTAATATAAGTATACGTAATAATACATTTTAGTATAAGTAAATAACACACTTGGTGTGTTCAATCATAATTTAATGAAAGTGTAATGGAAATAAGTGAACAAAAAGTATTTTCATGGAACTTTTTTCAAGAACATTGTAGAGAAATTTAAATGCGGTAGAGTAAAGGTAAAGATATTTTACCTATACATTTTAAGTTTACGTTATTTTTTATTTATACTATATTTCTTCTTTTTGGTTATAAATTATTTCTGAAACAGAACCATAAACCGGCTAGAAGGGAATATTATTTAATTATTATTTAAAAACATACGATGTTAATAACTAGGGTGGAAATAAAGCGTTTTTTAAAAAAGTTTCTAGGAATTTTGTTTATCCAGGAATTTTCTTTATTCTGATTTAGGTGTTTGCATATACTTGACTAGTTGACAACCTATGTTATATACAACTTCACTTAAATTTACTATAGGTTCCGGATTGGGATCTGACATGTGGGTGTTTTGACATTACGTCACAATATGACGCAGAATATCTTCCGTTCAAATATACATGCAATAGGCCGGGGAAGAGATTTTTTAGATGTTAAAATACTGAAAGCATTTTGGTAGGTGCAAATCCTGTTCAACGAAAATATAAAGAAGTCTAGCGAGTGTTACAAGCAGGGTTATATTATAAAATATGGTAGGGATAGTGAAAAATCACGAGCTGGTGACATTAGTTTTAAAGCTCTCTGTACAATCGTCAAATTTAAAAAAAATCGTACGAAATTACCGGAGAGAACTGACAACAATGAAAAGTTTTAAAATGTGTGTGTTCGTGTAAAGCGAACCTCGGGGAAAATGTAAACGTTGTAGCTACTCTTTAGTAGTTGTACCAGCAAGCTGAGATGGCAAGAGTATTTTAACGCTTGCTACTTTGACCGCGAGATGTCGTACCAGCCAATGTCGGATCCCAATACGGATTGAAAAATTTGTAAAACTTCCATTATTACTGTAATAAAAACAGCAGTGGACATATGTTGTCGAAGTAGTTTTCGCCAAATCCTGCATTAAAACTGAAACGCTTTCAGCACTATAAAAGAAGGCTACTTTACAGTTGTAACATTTGTTCCATATTTATGGTAGCAAATGAAAAGTTGTATAAACAGACCTTAAATCTGCACAGACCTTAAACTATAGAATCAGATAGTAAGAGAATTTATTCTTAGGCACTCCTGAGCCAGTGGACAAGGGTAGACGCAGAAGGAGACGTAGACGCCGCCGAAGGAGAGGCAGAAGGCGAACCGAGGAACAGGATTCTAGTGTTAGCCCGAGAAGTAGTGAAAATAAAGAAGTAACTCCGAAAACTTCTGACGAGCACGGTAAAGGCCAGAAGAGCAATAACAACAACGAAGAAGGTAATTTACCCCAGGGTCTCTGGCCAGGCGAATTTTGAACAAGAAAATGGGGGAATTTTGAGATAAAAAAATCATGCTAAACTTTCATAGTTCTTGGATTTCCACGAGATGTTGTTTCTTGGGAAATATGTTTCTTGTTTCTTGAGAAAGATAATGTTTCAGGTACTATTCAGTACCATCATAAACCAGAAGTTGGTTCAGGTTTCTTTATTAACTCAAAAAAATTAAAAGCTATCAGTCTCAATAAGAATCAATTTAATGTAAAATTTACGAAAATCTTTTTTAGGTTATGACGACGAGAATCACGAGATTGATGATCCGTCCTGTGGAAATCCCGAGTGTCTGTGTAATATTAAACAGGAAATGAATGATTCTTATAGGCATTCTCGTGATAATTTTAGAGATCCATATGATTGTTAAAAATTACATGTGATTCTGTGAAAATAAATCCGTACTTGTATTTTTTTAATACACGTTTTTTTTTGGTACGGCACAATGTTTTTAACAGCAAGTAAAACTGGCTGATGGTAGTACTATGAAATTACAGTAGACATCTGCAAAGCACTGCATATATAAAAATGTAACTCAGATGCATTTGCACAAAGGTAATTGTCTTTTTGCGTTTAATAATTATGGAGTGAATTGTGACTTATTCCATGTCCGTATCTTTTTCTAATATTTTTCACTAAACAAATAACACCAACTTCCTGTTTATGTCTAATGTTTAACTAAATAAATTATGATGAGTAGAAAAGTATGCTCGAATTGACTGTCAGGCATTTCTACATTTTCGAAAGTTCAAGGAAAAAAAGGAAATATAGGAATAAATAGGCCCAGACCTACGGTTGGGATACGAGGGGTGTATATAAAGTAATGAGACTGATTTTTTTATTTTTGTTTTATTCGAATAGAATTACAATTCAGGATTGTATCTCTCAAAATAACTTGCTTGGGAAGCCACACAGCGCTGGAGACGTTTCTTCCACTCTTCATAGCAGTACTGGAACTCATATACTGGAATAGCCTTCAGCTGGTCGGTTACAGCCGTTTGAATGGTTTCTATGGTCCCAAAATAACGCCCTTTTAGGTGATTTTTCAATCTTCGGAAGAGAAAAGAGTCACAAGGGCTCAAGTTGAGCGAATTAGGAGGCTGAGGAGCCACAGGAATGTTTTTACTGGCTAAAAACTCGATTACTGAAATGGTTGTGTGACAAGGCGCATTGTCGTGATGCAACAGTTGCTCTTGATGTTAGGTCTCACACGCATGACCCTTTTTCGTTTTCAAGAACCTCTCTGTAAAAGTGTTGATTTACTGTTTAGCCTGGATAGGCCAGTCAATATAACTTTTTGACATGACACGATTGATACCCGAAATCCGACTACGGGATACTTTTAATTTCAGTCCTTAGATCAAAACATATATGATTTGGACTAGAAAATAGTTGCACTTTTTTTTAATAACAAATTAGTGAAAAAAATTGAAATTGAGTTTATTCAGTTTTTTGCTTATAGAAGAAAAGCTATTGAAACAATCACATCGCATCCAACAGGAAAGTTGTAGAGAATTCAAAAACCTTTAAAATGAAAAAAAAAGTCAATCCGTACATTTTTCGCTGAGAAAACTCGGAAAAATCACAAAAAATTACCGTTTCTTAATACATTCGTAATTCGATTATTTTTGCATTAGAAGAGTCAATCTTGTGGGAAAATGTAGGTAATATCACGAAGAATGAGTGCGCAAAACCTGGATTATGTCGGATGAATAGTTTTTGCACAAGAGTCGAACAAAGTTTTTTACATCGTATTTTGAATACTCCATAACACGTCGAGCGATAGCTTAAATAACATTTTCTCGACTGATTCAAAAACTACAGAGTGTAAACTACAATTCGTCCATTTACTTTGTTTCATTTAAATGCCATTAAATTGGTATAAAACGCCTCTGAACACCGCGCGAAATTTGCTGGCCGCTGCCGCTGCTTCCCCCTCGCTCCCCCGCCAACCCTA
Organism: Aromia moschata; assembly: GCA_029963805.1. NCBI lineage: Eukaryota > Metazoa > Arthropoda > Insecta > Coleoptera > Cerambycidae > Aromia > Aromia moschata. The sequence goes on from JAPWTK010000012.1 coordinate 45,509, forward strand.
CCTCGCTCGGCTCTCAGCGCGCCGCCGACCATTGCGCGGTGTTCAGAGGCGTGTTACGCCAATTTAATGGCATTTAAATGAAACAAAAAAGTAAATGGACAAATTGTAGTTTACACTCTGTAGTTTCTGAATCCGTCGAGAAAATGTTATTAAGCTATCGCTCGACGTGTTATGGAATATTCAAAATACGATGTAAAAAACGTTATTCGACTATTGTGCAAAAACTATTCATCCCGAATTACGAATTTATTAAGAACAGGTCATTTTTCTCGGGTTTTCCGAGGTTTCTCAGCGTCTCAGCGAAAAATGCACCGATTGACTTGATTATTTTTTCATTTTAAAGGTTTTTAAATTCTCTACAACTTTCCTGTTGGATGCGATGTGACTGCTTCAATAGCTTTTCTTTTATAACCAAAAAACTGAAAAAACTCCATTTTTTTTATTAATTTGTTATTAAAAAAAAAGTGCAACTATTTTCTAGTCCAAATCATATACGTTTTCATCTAAGGACTGAACTGAGTATCCCGCAGTCGGATTTCAGGTATCAATCGTGTCATAAACTGACCCCTTTGTGAGCTCTATTGACTGGACTAGGGGGCATAAACTCTTTGTGGACAATTCCCTGGCTATCAAAAAAAGCAAATCAGCATGCATTTGATCTTCGACTTGCTCATTCTTGCTTTTTTGGGTCTTGGAGAGCTTGAAGTGTGCCATTCCATGCTTTGGCGCTTGGTTTCCGGGTCGTACTCAAACTCCCAAATCACCACCATCACCAAGTCATCACCAGTAATGACACGTTCCATAAAATGGGGATTATTTTCAATCGATTCCAAAATGTCACGACACATTTCTCTCCTGATGACTTTTTGTTCCTGCGAAAGGTTTTTTGGAACCATTTTTGCGCAGATTTTTCTCATCCCCAATTCGTTAGTCAAAATCTGATGAACAGTGGAGTGATTCAAATTTAACTCTTCCCCGATCTGAACGCACAAGATCTCGTTTTCTATCGACATTTTCGGTATCGACGGTTCTTGAAGATGAAGGCCTTCCGCTGTGTGCTTCATCTTCAGTCGCCTCTCTTCCTTCTAAGAATGCCTTAATGCCGAAAAAACTGGGCTCTTGAAAAAACATTGTCTCCGTAGGCGTGTTGAAGTTTTGCAAAAATAACCGTTGCGCTGTGTCCAAGTCTGAAGCAAAACCTGACAGCACACCGTTGCTCAAAATTAATGTCACCCATTTTTAAAACGCACTAGAAAAAAACGGTTTACGAAAACAGTCACAAAGAACAAACAAATGACTCTAACAAGTTCAAACTTGTACTGAAGGTGCATTACATGTTAACCTACCGCCCTTCCGCGTTCCGTCTCCGCAGGGTTAACTCTAATATTACTCACATACGACTAGTATAATTTTAAAAAATATTAACAAGGTAAAAATGAAGGAAACGATTTTCTATTCTTTAAAACATTAACAAAATAAAAAGTTTATCTAATACTAAAGTGGATTTATTTATTAATATTTTATTGCACAGCCATTTGACGCTACAATATTCTCTAATCTTCTTGGCATGGAAGCGATTAACGTTCTCATATCATATGAGTCCACCAGCTCTTCCCAAGCATTTTCAATACTTTCCCAGAGTTGGTCGCGGTTTGTCGGCCTAAAGTCTCTTTTATATATATTTTTCACTAAGAAACCCCCACGTTTTCAATGGGGGTCAAATCTGGACTTTTTGCCGGCCAAGGCAAAACATTGATGTTGTGGTTATTTATCCATTCTCTTACTAGTCGTCCAGCATGAATTGGAGAATTATATCCTGTAACGAAAGTGTAGTTATTATATTTTAAAGTATACCTACTAAGTAAAATTTCTCACATGCTGAAATACAAAATTTTCAGGAAAAACTTGTCTCACTGATGGTGGCATCACGTTCTCCTAAATATTTGTATAGTGTGCGAATGTTAATCGGCCATCAATTTGCCAGCACACTCTAGGATCGTGAACGCTTATCCACGCCCAAACATTGACCGAAAAGCGGCCACTATTAGTAGTACTCAAGGTGTAATTCTCTTCAAATCTTGTATTCCTGGATCGATAAACATGTAGTCTTTCAGTTTTGGAAGATTGGAACGTCTTCTCGTCGGAAAACATGACATTGTTCCAAAATTCATTTCCTTGTAAAAATTCATTTGCAAACTGGACACGCCTCTGTTTATGCCCTTCGGTTAGAAACATTTTGTGAGCAGCAACGCAATTATTTAAGCCGCATTGTTTTAGACGCCTTTGTGTTGTTCTGAGAGACCCTGGAAATAATGTTTCTTCTCCAGCCTTCACAGCGGTTTCGAATGGATTATGATTGATAAATTCGACCAGAGCATTATCTTCATTCTCAGTGGAGACCTTTCCTATACCTTGTCTGATAGTCCTTTGTAGTCGCTGTTCTCCTTGCCAGCGTTTTTTAATGTAAAATATGCAACTTTTACTTAAACATTTAATTCAGCAGCCACTTCAGTCAACGACCAGTTTTCTTCTAATTTAGCTATAGCCCTTGCTCTTTGCGTTTCACTTAAATGCCTTGGCATGTTTAAAGTTACGATGTATGACATTATTGTCAATTATTAATATTTTGATATTTCATTACCGTCGACACAGACCGGCGATTATATATGTTAGCGGTGACCCCTATTTACCCTACTAGCTCCGGCTCCGGCGCGATGAGCGGTGACCCCACTTGACCCTACTACCTCCGGCTCCGGCAACCGAACATAAACAATAAACAAGACTTGAGTGGCTCCGGCGCGATGCTGAGTCAGGACGGACGAGACGAAGGGAGCGGGGAAGCGCGCGACACCAGTCATCATCAGTTAGTTAAGGGCGTGAGCTCGCGCTGCATTAAAGCGATAATTGTGCCTTAGCCGACAATAAATTGTTTGAAGCAAATTTAGTTTTTTTTCATTGGGGAGGAAACCTCCCCATTCAAGTTATCATCAGAAGTGGGATAGATAGACCTTTTTAGTGCCTTTGTGCAGTGCCAATTAAGACTAAAAAAACTCAGCAACAGAACTTTCTTTGTTCGTGATGGCGGAGCGTGACAATTCTCGTTGTGACGGTGAGGCGTTCGAGGACAATGAGGAAGTTGACATCGAGGGTGTGTTATCACCGAGTCCAAACGCGTCAAAGTGCAGTGGCAGGAATCCTTACTTACCCTGCTAGCAGTTCAACAAAAGCAGCTTGCTGAATTGACACAGCATTCCAAGATGGCGACCAGCCACTCGCCAACACCCAGTGCTTCAGGTTCGGGAACAGAGGGACCAAGTGCGCAATCGTTACTATCTACGCGTGCGTCGTTTAAGTTGACGAGTTATGACCCTGATAGGAGCGCCTATTCCATCGAAGAATGGCTCAGTGACGTGACTAAACTTAAAGAGGAGTTAAACGTCAGCGATAATTTAATGATCGCAAAGGCTAGCGATGCATTAAAACAACGAGCCTACCGCTATTGTTGTGATTGGAGGCCTCTTTGCAGAAGTTGGGAAAACTTCTGTGCTGATCTAATCACCGCCTTTCCCGATCGCGAAACCTCAGGTGCACGAGCTTACAAGGCAGCCACACTACGGAGTCGCGAATGCGAGTCGTTATGTGACTACGGCAACCGGAAATTACGGAGTATCAGCAGATTCCATGACGAGTTACCGTGGGACAAGGTACTAAGCATGGTTGAATACGGTTTAGATCATCCAGAATCACGCACTGCTCTTCAAATTCAGAAGCCTGTATCTGAGCGTGAATTGCTAAAATTACTTAGCGAATTTGATGCCCGTCGTCCAGAAACATCAGGTTCGAGACCTTATAGAGCCAGTAATACGCCTAGATGGAAAGCTGAACATCAGGATACCGAAGTCAAAAAGCCACGTAAGACATTTAACGGTACCTGTTTTAAATGTGGCCGCCGTGGACATCAACAAGACACGTGTCGTAATACCCGGAAGGAAGATTCATCTAAAGACAATGCCAGTGAGATATCCGCATCTGCTAGTGTCCCCTCTTGCAAGCAGTGCAATAAAATGGGGCATACCGAGTCAAATTGTTGGTACAAAAACGGAAGGCCCAAGAAAGCATTCGTAATAAAGAAATGACGCCATGTGAATACAACGCCAATAGCCTCGATATTGTGGCGTGAAGAAGCCTCATCTGTCGCGTACCTTATCGATAGTGGTGCTGACATATCAATTGCCAAACAATCGGTTGTTGAACTCGTAAAGGGCGTAATTAGGCCAGCAGAACACATAAACTCATTTTCGGGTCTCGGAGCGACGGTTGTTTATACTGTCGGCTCTTGTGATTTAATACTCGTCTTGCCAGCCGTGACTTTGGAAATAAATTTCACAGTGGTTCCCGACTATGTTATTCCAAGCGACATTGATGTTATTGTTGGATGGGACGTAATAGGTCGACCTAGCCTGCGAGTCGAGAAAACTGCCGACGGTCTCGAATTACAGTATAATCTCCTCCATATACCGAAAGTGTTTACTTTAAAGGGTTCGGTCGACATAAAAATAAACCAAACAGACCTGGATGATAGTTTGAAATTGCAAGTGGAAAGGTTATTCACTACCTACAGAAACAAAACACCAGACCATATCACTACTGGAAAATTGACAATCAGATTAAAAGATAAGACTCCAGTGGCATATCGACCTCGACGATTGGCTCATCAGGAACGGGTTCAGGTGAACAAAATAATAAAGGAACTTTTAAATAGTGATGTTATCCGTAAAAGTCATTCGGAGTATGCTAGTCCTATTGTACTTGTACGGAAAAAGAACAATGAACTGCGAATGTGTGTGGATTTTCGAGATGTCAATAAGAAGGCGATCAAAGAGAGATGGCCGTTACCTCTCATGGAAGACCAAGTAAATGCCTTATGCCATGCCAAATACTTTACGACTTTAGATATGAAGTCTGGTTTCTATCAGATGGAAATCGAAGAAGGGTCAAAGCATGTCACAGCCTTTATTACTCCAGATGGACACTACGAATTTAACCGTGCGCCTTTTGGTTACGTTAACTCACCAATTGCTTATCAAAGGGCAATTGATGAAGCATTAGGTGATCTAAAAGGAACTAAAGCATTTGTTTATCTCGACGATGTTCTAGTGCCGTCAAAGACAATTGCGGAGGGACTTCAGAACTTAGAAGAAGTGCTTCAGGCCTTATCAAGTCATGGGTTCACCTTGAACTATGCTAAGTGTGCATTTTTCAAATTAGAGACTGAATATCTCGGCGTTGTGCTTAGCGAAGGAATAATACGCCCTAATCCGCGAAAAGTTACCGCTTTAACTCAAGTACCACCTCCTACTAATGTGAAGAGTGTACGTCAGTTCATGGGACTTGCTGGCTATTTCCGCCGATTCATTCAAGGATTTTCCCAACTAACCGCACCTATAACGGCATTGTTACGCAAAAATTCTGTTTTTGAGTGGACTCCAGAGTGCGAAAGAGTGAGACAATTAATTTTGAGCAAGTTGACTGAATCGCCCGTGCTACGCATGTACAACCCGGACTTAAGTTGTGAACTTCATACAGATGCAAGTTCTATAGGTATCGGAGCAGTGCTTCTTCAGACAGAAAATAATGTTGCTCGACCTATTGCCTACTATAGCCGTAGGACGACCGATTACGAATCGAGATATCATTCGTATGACTTAGAGACACTCGCGATCGTAGAAGCCGTTGAACATTTTCGTGTGTATTTGTACGGAGTGCATTTTACAATATACACAGACTGTAATTCAGTTCGTGCGACTGCGTCAAAGAAACACGTACATCCTCGTGTAGCTCGTTGGTGGGTCAAATTACAAGATTATGATTTCACCATAGAATATCGACCTGGTAACAAAATGGCTCATGTAGACTATTTAAGTCGTAATCCCCTTGACATGGACTGTGTTGCAAAAGTGTGTGCTCTGAAAACTTTAAACCCACAGAAAATATCGAACGAAAAGACGTTGAAAGAATTTCAAAAAAATGACGCGTTTTGTCGTGAAATATTTGTTAATCCTCATAAAGACCCAAACTTTACTGTAGTGAATAATGTAATTGTAACGAAAACTAAGCCTCCAAAGTGCTTCGTACCTATTGCCGCGCGTTTGTTAACAATGCGCTTGTATCATGACGAATCATCGCACATTGGCTGGGATAAATGTGTTGCCAAAATGCGAGAGAATTTGTTTTGGCCAAAAATGGGTCAGTGCTTAAAAAAGTACATAAGAAATTGCAGATCATGTGTCTTAGGAAAATCGCACACCGGTCCTCGGTCAGGATTGTGGCAACACGGAGAAAAGCCAACTGATATACTGCAAACCTGGCACATCGATCATGCAGGGCCCCTAGCATCGTCTAATGGTTGCACCCAAATCTTAGTCATAATTGATGCATTTTCGAAATTTTGTCGGCTACAACCAATTCCAAAGAAAACTTCAGAGGATTCAATACGTGCACTGTTACCAGTTTTTGAAGAATTAGGAACACCACAGCGTGTGATAGCTGACAGAGCAGCTGCCTTCACATCATCCGTGTTTCGCAACTTTTTGAGTGATCATAACGTGCAGTTACATCACATTGCGACTGGAGTGCCTCGCGGAAACGGACAAGTGGAGCGCGTCATGCGCACTCTCTTTAACTTATTGCGAGCCACACTCACAGGTCAGAATGAAAACACCTGGACAACTGTAATTCCTGCCATAGAGGACAATTTAAATTCTACAATTCACTCAATAACTGGCTTCGCTCCGACAGTGCTGCAACTCGGGACAAATCCAAGGTTGGCTGCTACTTTGCAATTTTTGGGAGACGCATCGGCAACGGACAATTTTGTCGATCCAGACAAGGCCGTATCGGAAGCGTGATCTCGAATAGTGAATAGTGCGATGACCCGGTCTCACCACTTTAACGCGACGCGTTATCGCCCTTGTTTATTTACTGTAGGCGACCTCGTTGAAGTCGAAGACTCTCAGCTTGCGGGCGGCGGTAAATTAAAGGCAAAATTTAAAGGACCCTACGTCGTTCGGAATGTGCTGCCGAATGAAAGATACGCACTTCAAAAGCAACCCGGAAGACGAACTACAGTAGCTGCTCATGAGCAACTGCGACGTTGGCCTTCCACCCATTGATAAACGGATGCAACAAAGAAAAATAAACGGGTATGTAAATAATTCTGAATTTGTTGAATTGATTTTTTGAGATCATTGCAAATAATTAACACAAAATAGTAAAAAGAAAATATTCTGAATTTGTTGAATTGATTTTTTGAGATCATTGCAACTAATTAAAACAAAATAGTAAAAAGGCAATAAGTAAATTAAATAATGCTGAATTTCCGCTGTACCCTCTCACTGCGACGATAAAAAGTTAAGTGCATGGTAAGGCATGTACCTCTGAACTTTGCGAGTTAAGTGCATGGTAAGGCATGTACCTCTGAACTTTGCGAGTTAAGTGCATGGCAAGGCATGTACCTCTGAACTTTGCGACGAAAAAGTTAAGTGCATGGTAAGGCATGTACCTCTGAACTTTGCGACGAAAACTAGTGAGAAATATAGTGGCAATCCCGCTATGATTAAAAATGATGACAGTACCATACAGCAGCAAATTTAAACTGATAATGAAATGATACAGATTAGCAGAAAATTTAAAAACTGAAATGACAGATTAATGTGGCAGTACCACGTGCTTAGACAAATCTGTTTGTCTAACAATTTGTTGTGACGGAAATGCTGTTCTCTTTCTTTGTGATTCCAGGTAGATAGTCACATTCGGTGCGAGGACGCTCCGATCACAGGACGGCCGTGTTAGCGGTGACCCCTATTTACCCTACTAGCTCCGGCTCCGGCGCGATGAGCGGTGACCCCACTTGACCCTACTAGCTCCGGCTCCGGCAACCGAACATAAACAATAAACAAGACTTGAGTGGCTCCGGCGCGATGCTGAGTCAGGACGGACGAGACGAAGGGAGCGGGGAAGCGCGCGACACCAGTCATCATCAGTTAGTTAAGGGCGTGAGCTCGCGCTGCATTAAAGCGATAATTGTGCCTTAGCCGACAATAAATTGTTTGAAGCAAATTTAGTTTTTTTCATTGGGGAGGAAACCTCCCCATTCAAGTTATCATATATTTGATACATGTCATTGCATTTACGGCGACTATGATATAAAGTTTAAATTACACCGTACAATTTTGCCGTTCACATTTGGATGGCGCCAACTGTACATCCTGTATATTGGCCTATCAAAATTTAAATTTTGCATTCAAAAATTGTGGCACTTAATAGCTTGTCCAATGATTCCGTTGACACCTGGTAGGTGTATTGAATTGTAATCGTGATGTATTTTGCAGCGCTCGTTTTCCTTGCCCTAAGCGATAAATTGTTCTATTTTTTTATTATTCGTATTACCCGCGGCTTACAAGCGAAGTAAATGTCGAACGGTCGATTATATAAAATGTTTGAATAGGTAATTGGAGTAATTTTTTTACGTCTGATTTTTGGCGAAGGCAAAAGTCGGTTTAATTGATGGTTTAATGCCCACGTGGTCACAAAAATAAATAATCGAAGGTCAGAAGTGGTTCCGATGGCAAATATTTTTATTTAGAGGATATTTAGTGACCAATAAAAAGCTTTTATTACAAAAAGCTATTATAAGAAAATTTTCATAAGTAAATATTTTTATTGGAATCTTACATTTTTTTTTTGTGGCACTTACTGCATATTTAGTAACTCGAAATCGAGTATTAGATACACATATTTTGTGATCATTAGCATACTGAGAATGTCAAAAGATTTAATGTAAAATCACAGAAAAAGAGAGTAGTGATCAGAACAATTTATTCGAAAAATAGATACTTATAGTATGGCCCATTTAAAACATCTCTGTATTTGTATTTAATTACCATCTAATTAAACAATTTTACTGTCAAGATATCAAAATACAGCTTTTGATGCCTAACATCAAAAGCTGTATTTTTGAGCAGAATAACACATTTAATATTTCAGTATGGGGTCTATTATAAGATACTTCACATCAAAATTAACGCACCACTAAAATTTGATACAATTTCAAAGTTAGTTTTTCACAAATAGCTGAATTTATTGCATTATTTTTTTTTATATATAAACTAATTCTTCAGCATTACGTTGTGATGGAAGTTTTTATCCAAAAAGACTAGAACTAAGGAGACCGAAGTCGTTCGTTGTCATGGTCTCATATCTGTCCGCCTCCAGAAGGCGCTGTAAGCAGTGCTGTGCTCGGCGTCACGTGATTGCGAAAGTCACGTGATGAGCAGCGGACCACATGTGACTGTTTATGAATGTAGGCTGTCGATGCGTATGCTTACATGCTGTTTGGCTTTAATAACGAATGTTACGAAGCGTCAGAATAACCGGACATTATTTCAAATTACTGATACGCACACAGATTAGTACAGAACTACATTGCTTACAGCGCCTCTGGAGGCGGACATATTCGAGCCCCTCGCGTTATACCGAAAAGCCGCAGCTCTGTCTCTTTAGTTCTAGTCTTATTGTTTTTATTTTAAGTTTAAGTTCTAGGCTATACAGAGTGTTTGGTAAAAACAGTTTGGTACTTGTTGTAGAATTTAGGTTTTAGGTAAATTGTAGAATTTATTTTTCAATAAATTGTCCAATTTTAGATATTTTTACCCAACTGTTTATACTTTGCAATATTTGTAACAATTTATTGGCCAATTTCAATACTACCAACTCTTAATGACTAAAACCTAAGAGTTATCATAGGTTTGTCCCTAAGAGAAATCGTTTATCTCATTATTAGGTTGGTGCAATGAAACAAATGTAAATACTAATACCCCTAAAATTGGCCAAGAAATTAGAGCAAGTTCTAAATTCTGCAATTTATTGTACAATTTATTGTGGACAATAAATTGGGCGCAATTTCTGGTTTACACGTATTCCAATAAATTGAAGCTCAACTTGTACAATTTATTGTGAGAAAAATTGGTGTGTGTAAAACAGTCATCAGCTACACCTGAAGGTTATATCCGAATCAAAATGTAGCCCCATCTTTTTGAGTACTTTGTTTTTTTTTTCACGTTTTTTCACTGTTGTTAAATGGTGTATGTTATCATTTTTCTTTATGCATCGTATATCGTGCGTTCAAGAAACAGAAAATGAGTAATTAGTCCAGTTACTCGGGCGGAAAATAGTGCATTATCTCCGAAATCTGTTGGACCGCATGAATTTTGCTGAAATTTTGAATTATTTTCTTTTAAAAAGTTATATATGGGCGAGGTGTGCTTTTTGATTTTAAGGGGTTAAAACTACCCCCTAGTAAAAAAAAATAGCAAAATACATTTTTAAGCATTTCTCGCATTAAAATTTGGTTAAATTGTATAAAATAAATATACTGGAAGATCGAGATCCCTACTCCGATTTGAAATATTCGTCTTGTCGAGACCAACTTGGCATTTTAGGAAGTGGCCGTTGGCAGTGGCTCACGTTGGAAGTGGCTCACGTTGGTCTCGACAAAGCGAATAGCTATAGCTGTTGGGTGTGCGGGTATATTTGTGTATAGACTATTCATCTACAACACTAATATTTATGTACTTTAGAAATCGAAGAGCTCCAAAATATTAATATTTCTCACGCTCTGAAATTATCTCACAAAAATTTCATTGGTTTTTCTTCAATAAGTCGGTTAATTTTCGAGATTTGCTATATGTATTATATGCCATTTTAAAGGTAATTTCAAGGGCTACAAGGCTAGGATCTTATTAAAAAGTCCACGTACCTTTTAATTTTAAAAGGTAAAGGGTTGAAGGGCTCGGGACAGGTGGTGTTCACACCATGACAGGAACTTTAATCGGTAATATCTCCGTCAATTTTCATCCTACATAAATTTAAAAAAAACGAAAATGTTTGTTAAAAAAAGAGTTACATTTTTGTATTCTATAATTTTTTACGTATATATCATAATTTTTAAGTTATTTTGAAAAAAAAGGAATTTTTTTTTAGAAATTTGCAAAATACGCGTTACAAATTAATGTTACTTTTTTTCAAAAATTATGCAATTTAAACCGGTCAAACTTCAGGATGTAATAAATAATACCTACTAAAATAAAATGTCATGCGGAAGGAAAACGATAAATTTTGATTCTGGTGGATATTTGGTTAATTATACTGCTCTCTTTCCTTAAAAATTCGAGAAAAATTTGCTTAGAATTTGATCTATCGATTCCCGGGGTTATTTTTGAGTAAAAAGAATTTCAACACCCGAGAAGGGGTGGCAACCACCCCTGGGGCAAAATCACACATCGGAATTATATAACTTTTGTTATTTTTTTGTTGTTTAGAAGAGTTTCGGAATGAGTTCCAATTATAGTTCGATTACAATACTTTCCAGTCGGTAGTGCGACGTTCTGTATTTTTCGAAACACATTATGTGTAGGAGAAAAGAAGGAAGTGGGCGACCCAGGAAACATACTCCCGAGTTCCCGAGTAAAATATCAGACAATTTGTGGAAAATGCTCCTAGAACCTTTGTTTGTGTTGTTTCTCAATTAACTGAAGTAGGTGTCGGTTTTAATGAAAAATTTGTACTTCTTCCAATACCACTTCTTGGTTTATCACCAAGAACTTCTAGAGATTGATGGCCATGTAAGAATTTTGCGAGTGGTACCTATTTAATATTTGTATAAATAATGTTTCATAAATTAAAAGATAAAATTTTAAAGCTTGTTTTCTCAATTTTTAGAAACATTTTTAGAAACGGAGATTTTCTAGTATTTGAACCCTTATAGCATAGAGTTTGAAAGGTACATAAGTATAAGTATAATTTATGAATCATTTCATAGTTAACAATATGCAATAAAGTAACAATTAAGTTACGAGCTACGTTCTCATTCCCGTGGCCGTCTATGATATCATATTACAGAATACCTACTTGTCGATCACTGTGTGTTTATGTGCTTATATGATTATATTCGTGGAAAAAAATTATTGAATTCTCAAAATGGTATTACCACCACGGTCGTCCAGAGCTTGGGCGGGATTCCTAACCCACAAATAGTGAGGGATTTTAAATGTATTATGATAGGGCTTACGATTAAATCCTGAGAGAGTTGCTTTTAAGTTTAACTGCATGATCAAAACATATTTTACTCTATGAGCGAGCACGAGATGTCCGAGTAGCGAGGCAAATGCTCCTCAACGATTAAATCCTCTAACGACTGAATCCATCTACCGAGTCGAAACCTTTAACTCTTATATAGTTTAACTCCTTTGAGCGAGCGACTACATGTGGATCTAAACCTCACGCAGCTCTTGTTGTTTCACTCGATAAAGGTGTAAAACCGGAAGAGCAGCAAGAGCGATGAGGCTTAACTCCTTGCTCGAGTTTAACTCTCTTATCGGCACCGAACATAAACTAGTTTATGTTCGGTGTTATCGGTAATTATGATATCGGAAATCGGAATATTGGAAAGGATTGACTAATCACAAAAAAATAAAGAAAACATTGGAAATGAAATAAAGTGCTAAGAACGAAGTTGTAAAAAACTACGAATTGAAAAATACGAAAAAAATTATAAAAAACCAAAATAGTTAATTAAACTTAAAAATTAAAAAATAAGTATTAAAAAAGTAGAGTTAACTAAAACATATTGATAAGTAATGCAAGCATTACAGGGACGTCCCATTAGGTGGTGTACAGATCAATACCGTTAAGGGGTGATATTTCGCATATAAGCTAGATATTTAATTCAAATTACGCGGTTTAACTTTATCCAAGTAAATCACATCCATCACAAAACCTTCTGTGGTATTTCTGGCGTAGTTTGCTTGTTAAGAGAACAAGGTAAGATTTTCTTATGATATTTTTTAATCACGTTGAATATTAACACCAAAATTGTTGTTATTTTTACTCCGTTAAATTTTCTTTTTATTAAGTTCATTTATAAACCATCTTTGGTTGATATTTAATTCAAATTACGCGCTTTAACTTTATCCAAGTAAATCACATCCATCCCAAAACCTTCTATGGTATTTCTGACGTAGTTTGCTTGTTAAGAGAACAAGGTAAGATTTTCTTATGACATTTTTTAATCACGTTGAATATTAACACAAAAATTGTTGTTATTTTTACTCCGTTAAATTTGCTTTTTTTATTAAGTTCATTTATAAACCATCTTTGGTTGATATTTGATATAAATGTTCTGTATAGTGTAGACATAATCTCAAATGATGCAAAATTGTTTAGCAATAGCGAATGGCAATCAGTTGGCAATAGCGGAAATATATTTTTTCGTTATTCAATTATACTGAATGACTAAAGACTTATGAAGCATACTTGACTCTCATTTTTTGGAAATTATTCGGGTATAGGTAGGTGTTCATCGGTTAATTTCGGACAAGTGGGTATTCTTTAAGTTTGTCATTACTGTAAAAAGTGACTAGGTAATCTTTTCTAAGGTAGAACACATCGTTTTACTAACTAGTAGTTTAAAGCACAAGTCACAAAATGTCAATAAATAGCCAATAAAAAAATATGTCCTCTTAAGCACAATAGTGTCTTTAAATATCCACTTATGAAGTCAGATATTTTATTAAATAATCATAATTCATAAATTGTGAACCATAAGCCACATAAATATCAATAAATATAGGATCCGTCCGGTATAGCGAACTGCCCGCGGCTCTCGAATGAACTTCAGATATATGCTGAGACAGACGGTATGAGCGCGACCGCCGACAACCGCTGAGATCCGGGACGGGGCAACGAGAGTGCATTAGTGGGTGGAGCTTAGAGTGGACTTTCTAGTTTTTTTTATGTTCGGTGCCCACAGTAAACACGCAGTAGCCACACTTATAAATGCGTAAATCACATGAGGAGTTAAACCCTGCCGCACTGCTCGAGATTTAACTCATGGAAGGATTTAATCGTACCATCGACTCGACTAACTCGCTCGAGGAGTCAAACCTCTTGCGTATCGCTGAGGTTTAACTCCCGAGGCGAGTTAAACGACCTACGTATGTTCGAATCCCATCCCGATTAGATCGTATTCTCTGCAGAGCGTATATCTCTCGCGATAGGAGTTATACCTATCGCCTCTCAAATGACTCCCTCTAGGATTTAATCTCAAAAGGAGCTAAACCTTTTACTCGTAAGCCCTGATTATGATAAGTGCGAAGAAAGTTACTTGGTTCATGTTATGAAGAATTTAGTCTAATTCTAAATCTCCTAAAGTGGATATTATAAATTAAAGTTTTTTCGTGAGTAACACTTCAAATATGGCCTTTTTGGTATTCGGGTGTGCCATAAGGACGTATAATGGTTGGTAGGTATGTTTTGCAAACAATCAGATTCAGCTCAAAAACTCCTCGTTCTGAAAACTTGTGTTTTTTTAACTTTTTTCATAGATTCTGAAAGAATTTTAATCATATCTGTCTTTGCAGAACCCCAATATGAGTCACTCACTATATAATATTATAATGAATCTATCTAAATAAAGCAGTCGAGTTCAAACAATACAAGAAAATACGTAACCGCTATTTGTTTGTTGCAACCTAACCATATTTGTCACATCAATAAATTATTACATACTGTTCGTTCTGGTGACAAAACATCACATTTTATAATTCGAAAATTATTCACGATCCTCAATTCATAAATATTTCTCAATAGCCTTCACTCGTAAATCTGCGTCAGTGCCCGAGAAATTGTTAATGAAATTCGGAAGTTTAATTCTACATTCATATTATTTGCGGCTGTAGGTACTTCACGGCCAGACTTTCAAGCGCAGAGTGAAAAGACAGACGAGAATAATTGAGTGCGGTTAGTTCTATGCGCGTTGTTTCAAGTTGTGCACGTTGTGCGAAAAATCGTGGTGTCGGTGGCGCTTGTAAAGAATCCTGTGCGTGTTAAGTGAAAAAGTAATCTAGTGCTATAAATGAAATATTGTTTCTTGCTTATAGATCGTAGCAAGTAGGTTGGTCTTTATGTTTGGTTTCAATTAAAGAAACAAACCTTACAACATTCAACATAAATCGTGAATGGAATATATAAATATGAAAGATGAATATCAAATTATAAAAAAATACCTCGTTATAGTAGTAAATTTGTATCTTGTCAAATATTCTGCGTTGGTTACAAGTAACACAATTCATTGTTTTGGCTTGTTGCTTGTTGTTTACCTTTAATAAGAGAAGAAACCTTTAGGAAAGATTGTTTGAACACGGATCTGCTTATTTTTACTATTTGTACGCATGTTTTTTAAACATATTTTCAGCAAATAGGTTCATACGCAGCTATTTAATTTTGTTTTGCAAAATATTGGTTGTAAAACATTTATTTATTCCAGCAGATAGTTGCTGATTTGAGAACCAGGCTTTTTAACATCAAAGGTCTCTCTGTATCATTCTGCGATGTCATGCTCAATATAGGGGAATTTAAATTATAAATCCTTGAAGAGACTTCAGTTTATCATTTTATACTTAAACCTACTTAAAATTGTTGTCTGCTTAGGTAAATTGCTAGGAGAAGCAAACTTACCTAGTCATAACGTGTTTGTTTGCCATTGAAATTAAAGTTCCATGTTAAAATTAACGGATTTTTTTTTATTTTAATGGCTTTTTACATTGATACGTAATAAAAACCTCTAAAACATATATATATAATTTAAGCTCTTATTGATATTTATACTGAAAATGTTAAGTATCCAGTGGGTGTTATTTAAAAATGATAGATATTAATTTTTGTTTTTGCGCTGGTGCGAGTGGGATGTGGATATATGTATAATTTATGTACATATACACGTACTTTAATTACTTGCGCTGTTTTTATTTTCTGATAAATGTGACTTATAGTCCAATCAATAAGCCGGAAAATGTGGAAAAGTGGATAAGGAGCTCCGATTTCAAAAATTTTTGTTTGTACGTGTTTAGACCCTCAGGAACATTCATCACCACTAACATCTGTCTTGCTATGAAAAATGAAAAAATTATGGTAGTTTTCCCACTCCCAAAGCTTCCCCAATAGTAAAAGTGATAAAACATTTTAAAAATTCAAAATTTCACCTCGGAAATCGTCTCTCGGGGGTTTTCGGGGTCGCTGATTACGAATCCGCGGTCAAAAATCGAGTGAGGGTGGTTGCACCCCATTAAAACCACCCCAAAATTTCGCCTCGAAAATCGTCTCTCGGGGGTTTTCGGGGTCGCTGATTACGAATCCGCTGTCAAAAATCCAGTGAGGGTGGTTGCACCCCATTAAAACCACACAAAATCTTTAAATTCAAAATTTCGCCTCGGAAATCGTCTCTCGGGGGTTTTCGTGGTCGCTGATTACGAATCCGATTACGATTACGATACGATCTAATTACAACAATTCAAACTCTCAATATGATATGCGCGCGAATTTTGGTTTTAATGTAGTTAAATTATTGAAAAAATAAATTACGAGTGTAATAAAATCGTTTTTCAAGTTTTCTTTAATTTCAAAAAAACTGGGTACACAAAATGAGCTTACGATCTACAAATATAGTTGACATCATTCGTAATCAGAGTCGTTTTCGAACATTGCTGATGCAGTATTGGTGGGTCCCTCTTCATCTTCACTTATATCTCGTTCTATCATTTCAGCCGGGCAAACCACTTCATTGACTTCATCCTCTGTAATGTCAGTAGTTGCAGGTGACTCGCAGTTAGTGCAGTTAGATCCGTAACAAAGGTGCAACCACCCTCACTCGATTTTTGACCGCGGATTCGTAATCAGCGACCCCGAAAACCCGCGAGAGACGATTTCCAAGGTGAAATTTTGAATTTAAAAATTTGGGGTGGTTTTAATGGGGTGCAACCACCCTCACTCGATATTTCATCTCGGATTCGTAATCAGCGACACCGAAAACCCGCGAGAGACGATTTCCAAGGTGAAATTTTGAATTTAAAAATTTGGGGTGGTTTTAATGGGGTGCAACCACCCTCACTCGATTTTTCATCTCGGATTCGTAATCAGCGACCCCGAAAACCCCCGGGAGACGATTTTCGAGGTGAAATTTTGAATTTTTAAAATGTTTTATCACTTTTACTATTGGGGAAGCTTTTGGGAGTGGGAAAACTACCATAATTTTTTCATTTTTTCATAGCAAGGCAGATGTTAGTGGTGATTAATGTTCCTGAGGGTCTAAAGAACACGTACAAACAAAAATTATTGAAATCGGAGCTGATTATCAACTTTTCCAGATTTTACAGTATTTTCCGGCTTATTTACTGGACTATTACTTAGTCGTATATAATAAAATTAAATGTTTTGTAGATATTAAAATAATGTTTCGGTTAAAACACCTAAAGGTGCGTACAAACTAGAGAGCGCAAGCTACGAGTTAAAGCGAGAACGCACGCATATGCGTGTTGTCTCGCCCTTCAGCGAATGTGGTGAATTTTTTTCTCAAACGTATGCGATGTTTCTCACTGTGCTTCATTGATTCGTATTATAGATGTATTCAAATGAAGTAGTCGTAAAAAGGGCAAGCTGCCTTTTTTGTTATAAACAAATTAATTTTATCAGGCAAAATAAGAAAAAAGAAAAGAGGCTCGGGTTTTTTAGTTTTTTGAATAATTTGACGGGCGTTTAGGATCCCACAGTAAACGGTATTCCTCATAATAAAATCTATTAATCGCAAATATTGCTCATTTGGCCATTCTTCTGATTCAGACATATTGCACATATACAATAACGGTTCACCTCTGTAGAATGTTACTAGGTACATACTAGTGTCCTAAGTGTCGTCTACACTGAGAATGAATACGTGAACATGCGTCGCATAATTGTCTTTGAACGGCGCTCAAAAACCGATAGATTTCGGCTCGCTTCATTCGTGTTCGCAGGCTCTCGCGAGTAACCACGTATGCGATGAGAAGCTGCGAATCAACGGCTTAGGGTACGTTTCCACTGCACGCTATGCGATGCTATGCTACGCCATGCAAGGCGATGCTAGTAAAACAAACATATGAATATTTATCTAAATGTTCCGACAGCGTGCTATACAGAGCGATGCGACGCAATGCTAGTAGCGCCGAGTGCGAGCGTGTGTTTGAAAATTTTATTAATTTGTTTGATTTTATCGCGCTAATTAGCCCAAACTAGACAGTATCGTGAAGCCGTTTGTACCTATTGCACGCGTGGACGCTGAAAAATTAATATTGGCCGTAAAAGCTCGATCTCCATTATGGGATCAGCGATCCAAACAGTGTCACACAGAAATGTTACCAACAAACTATGGGACGGAAAATGACGTTTCCAAGTAAGTAAATGCATGGTAATCTTTATTTTAACATATTTTATTTTATTTTATACAAATAAACAGTGGTACCTTGTACATTTTCCTAATATATAGTAAAGAAAAAAATATATGTATATATAGATTAATATATAGTCCATCTATTTTTAATCGAAAATGATAAATACGTCTGGGGAACAAAAAAAGCGGTGCAACTTTATGATTCCATCGGCGTGCATATATCTTTTATAAATTCGAAAATTGTGAAATAATTTTTTTTCATTCAAATCAATATAGGAGATTAAAATTAGCCTGCATACAAAACTCTACTAATTAATATTTGTAATATAATTTGCTGTAAATAATGCTCATTTAGCCAGACAATCTTGTCTGTTTTAATAAACCTAGCTGAAATATACGTTATACACGGTGCGTGATATTTCAGTTAGCCATATCTTGAAAACGACGCATGGGACCCACTTCACTTTTTAGGTGATGACTATACACCTCTTACAGAAAGGATTTATAGTGAAAAAATCGTCAGCAAAGTTTGCAAAAAAAATTTTCAAAAACACTGGAGCACTCCCTGGGATCTCAGTAACGCTCTGTGGGATATTTGCAGTATATTTTTTTTTCATAATCTAGAAACAAATATAAGGAGACGTTTTTCGATTTGTTGCAAATTTTTTTTTTTTTTTTCAAAAAGTTATGGCCATTTTAATTTTAATTTTATAGGAACATTTTGTTTCCCAAAATTAAAATGGCCATAACTTTTTTGAAACAAAAATATTTTGTAACAAATCGAAAAACGTCTCCTTATATTTGTTTTTAGATTATGAAAAAAATATACTGCAAATATTCCGCAGAGCGTTACTGAGAACCCAGGGAGTGCTCCAGTGTTTTTGAAAAATTTTTCGCAAACTTTTGCTGACGGTTTTTTCACTATAAATCCTTTCTGTAAGAGGTGTATAGTCATCACCTAAAAAGTGAAGTAGGTCCCATGCGTCGTTTTCGAGATATGGCTAACTGAAATATCACGCACTGCCAATGCCTCAACCTATCCCTTTCTAAATTGCAACGGTTTATTCTTTTCATGAATTTTGTTTTTACACATACAAGTAGTACAAGTTCTTTAAACAGATGGTGAAACTCTCCCAATCGTCTTCTACCTTTATTAATTGTATGGATCCAGAGGTTTCTTTTTCCGACTCTTTTTTTTATTTTTTTCTTCATAATCATGTAGTATTTTAATATAGAGTTTTAGATCAGATAATTACTAGTATTCATGACCGATCGCAACGAAGCACAAACACTCACTGATAGCCGGATAGCGGTGTATGTAAACACGTCTGATTAAAAAAGCAAGAAATATAGCAACGCATCGCCTCGTACGGCATAGCATAGCATCGCATAGCGGGCAATGGAAACGTACCCTTACACTAGAATATGCGCGCGTTCTCGCTTTGACTCGTCGCATGCGCTCTTTAGTTTGTACGCACCTTGAGATTGAGGCGATCTTCAACTTCAGCGTTGAAATTTCTGCTACTCTTATTTTGTATTAGAAATGAAAAATAAAGTTACAAACTCTCTGTGAACAAATTTTATTTCTAAACCCGCGTTTACACATACATAGATATACAGGGTGTTAGAAAAGTACCAGAACATCAGAATAACTCGCCAGGAGTGCATTTTTGAAAAAAATGTTTTATACAAAAGTTTTAGGATTTTTTCCCCAGCTATCCATCGGTGACTTTGAATTTGACCTTAAACATGACTTTCAAGGTCATTTTGTGGTCAAGGTCGTTTTTTTCAAACGGGAATACCTATTTTTGACCCCGTAATCGAAAAGAGCGGAAAAAATTACAGTCGGTTGCGACCTTGACTACCCTCATTTCAAATTGTGGAGGTCACCACCCTGAAGTCAATCTTATAATGTCGTGCGAAAATGACAACAAACAAGAGACAATGTCACAAAAGGTTTATTCCTGGTTCTCCATTAATAACCTCGAATTTGAACTTGACCACGTCTCTATCAAGGTCATTTCAAGGTCAAGGTCATTTTTATAAACTTGGAACTGCATATTCTTAAGCCCGAATATGAAGAATGGAAAACATTTGAGACAACGATAGTTATCTTCTCATCAGACGGTCACTCCAAAGTCAAATGTACAAAATTGACCAAGGAGGGTGGTGACCTCCACAATTTGAAATGAGGGTAATCAAGGTGGAATCCGACTGTAATTTTTTTATTAAGACTATTAACTTCTCGAGAAGAGAAGGCAATAGTGCGTGAAAAAAAAAATGCCCTTCTACAAAATTGGCGGTATTAGTAAATAATTGTTTTAAAAAGCAAGTAAGTGCAGATACCTGCCGCCGGGTTTTAAAAAGGCACGATCTGCATGGTAGAGTATCTAGGAAAAAAGCCCTTTATTAGTAAAGTAAATCGTCTAAAACGATTAAAATTTGCCAAAAAGTATTTTTTGCAAGGATCACACCTTTTGGGAACGAGTTTTATTTACAGATGAGAGTAAGTTCAACATTTTTTCAGTCGGACGGCAGACGTTTAGTGTGGCGTAAGGTAAACGCTCAGTTTGAACCGAAAAATTTGTGTCCAACTTTTAAGTATGGTGGCGGTTCAGTGATGGTGTGTGGAAGTATGAGTACGAGTGGGACGAGGAATTTAGTTTTTATTGATGGCATTATGACTAAATTTACGTACCTAAACCTATTAAAAACAAATTTGCCATTAAGTGTCGCAAAATTGAATCTAGGAAATAATTATTGGTTCCAACAAGACAACGATCCAAAACACACTGCTTACATAGTGAGGCAATGGATTGTATACAACACTCCCCATCAGTTAATTACACCCCCTCAAAGCCCTGTTTTAAATGCAATTGAGCATTTATGGTCGGAAATGAAATGACAGTTACGAAATTATGAAATAAAAGATAAAAACACCCTTAAATAGGCAATTACAAATGTATGGCAAAATAGCAAAATATGGACCCTGATATACACAAAAATTGGTAGCAAGCATGCCTAAACGTTTGGAAGCTGTGATCGCAGAGCTAAAAGTGGACCAATCAAATACTAACTTGGCCAATTTCACCAAAAAATCCTGAAGTACGAATACTTTTGCGACCCGTGATTTTGCAATAGAGAATAATTAAGTTTTTATTTTATAAACAGTAAGTGATATGAAGTTCAAGTTTAATTTATGTAATACTTACACATGTATGTTTACACTCGACATCCGCATATCCGAACTCCACATATCCGAACTCACCCATATTTCCGAACTTTTTCTTACCATATTTCCGAACTTGTACTTCCACACAACCGAACTTGTCGCTGTCAAATGTCAAATGCGCCAGCAGTTCGGTTATCCCGAGTTGACGAGAGTTCGGAAATGTGGAATTTTGCGGAACGGAAAAGTTCGGATATGTGGATGTTGAGTGTATAATAAAAATATTATGATTAATTATACTCACACCCATTAAAAGAAAATTGTGGTTATTTACAATTCCCTGTAAAGTACGAATACTTTTGCGAGTAACTGTATGTACAATATAAACAATTATTTCGTTCACCATTTATCCTTATTTATTAAATCGAGGCAAAAGGGCTCATACCTATATTTTCTTTAATATGAAGAGACAAGAAAATATCAAATATTATGTTAAAACCTTTAGGTTACATTATGAACTGTTAACCCTAATAACTTTTTTAAAAAGTTTAATAAATACATAAACAAATGATTTGTTAACAAATGTAAAATACTGAATATCCATTGCTCGAATTTGCAACTGTATACATACATCGTCGAGAAAAAATCTTAAAATAATCCGACCTCTCTAGGTAAGAATGACCCTGCACGACAAAAGTGAATATCTCTGCCTAACTACTTTTTCTCGTATGAGGTTCAGAATTTATGTCAGGGCCGTATTGGTTTTAATTGTTACGAGAACCTTGATCTTAAGCAACGCTCTTAAAAGGGTGTGACGGTATTTATCTAATTTTTGAAACACCATTATTACGCATCTAAAGGAATATTCTAATCTTTAACTACTTAGCGTATTAACGTATTAGCCGTTATATGTAAAACATACATATATACAGTATGTCCCAAATTGGCTATGAATGCATTAGTTTCTCAGCTATTGTTGGACATAGAAAGATGTTTAAATGGGAAATAAAATGAGAAAACTCTAAAAAAAGGGGTGAGGCATTTCCTAAAACACACCTTTTTTGGAATTATCTCGAAAACGATTGCAGATAAATCGAATTTGACAAAAAAAATACGAAGTTAACTATCTTTCTATCTCCAACGATAACCGAGATACTAACGTACAGGTATGCACAACCACTTCGGGTGTAGACAGACATCTAAAATGCTCTTCCTAAAATTCTACGTACCAGTGGGTATTTGTGGGATCCTGCATCTGGAACCTGATTCTGAAGTCTCTACTTATCACTATTTTTGTTGAGATTTAAGAGATTTTTAGAAGTTTTTTTTCTGTTAAAAATAAACTTCTCTCCAATGAAAATGAATTTGTTCTTTTCAAAAATCAAGTTTCATTTTTTATGGCACAAAAAAGTTGAAATTCAGTAATTTTAAATGCATTTGATTTGATTGTGATCTGGCATGGCCAATTTATATATTCAATATTAAAGAAATGTCATATAAAACATTTGAAAAATTTTGTTAAAAAATGAAATTAAAACGATTGACACAGGCAATTTAACTGAAAGTGACCCTTATTATCGAAGCAGAATATAAATCTGTTAAAATTGGGGGGTTCCGGTTCGTATTTAAAAAATCGTTTTTTTTTTCGTACACTTTTTTAGATAGAAAATTTTAAAAAATATATGAGTGTATATAAGAAATTACAATTACAATTACGTATGGGGTAGGTACGAGCCCTATGCACTTAAGCCGATATTTATTATGCCCCCACAGGCTAATAATTCCATTAGTCCTGTTTTTTTAAAAAAAAATCTAGTGGAGCGTTTGTTACTTCTTTTGGTTCTATTGTTGTAGACCCAAAGACTGTTCACAGTGTCCTGTGAACAGTCCTACTATCCATCTCAGCTGGTTTCTACCCAGTTTTATAAGATCTTTTATCATATCCCAGGATGGTTCGTCAACAAACATCCGCGGTTGTCTCAACCCGGGGACTTTCGCCCAGTGAGAAATATAGAGACATCCAAAAAAAACGTCATCAACTCTGGCTATGAACGAGAGAGATGGAAAGAGCGGTCATGTCTAAGCTTTTCGGTTATGTCAAACTTTTAACAAGCGACTGTCACAATTTGTAAAATAAACAATGCCTGTTATATGATGTGACAGTCGTGACCAGTAAATAAGGTTATAAATTCGATTAAGAATAGAAATACGTCTTTTTTTTCTCGGCCATCTTTGATGACGTTTTTTTTGGATGTCTCTATATGTTTTTTCTCTT
The DNA here is from genome assembly GCA_029963805.1 of Aromia moschata. Taxonomy (NCBI): domain Eukaryota; kingdom Metazoa; phylum Arthropoda; class Insecta; order Coleoptera; family Cerambycidae; genus Aromia; species Aromia moschata. The sequence continues at coordinate 69,269 of JAPWTK010000012.1, forward strand.
AATAAGACTGCAGGTGGGCCGGCCCTTTCAGTGGAACCTTGGCATCTTTTTTGCAAGAAAGTCCGCTCTTTCGTTTCCTTCGTAGCCTTAGCGTCCTCTGACCCACTTGAGTGTGATAATGTTTATAGTCATTTATATTTACTACCTTATATTATAGTTAAGCATAGTCTTTAACTACCTGGGAATGCATTTCTACTTGTTACTAACTACCTGAGAATGTATTCTCTGTTTCCAGGGCTTTAAGCGCTGCTTAGCTATCATGATAATCTGGATCCTCTTATTTGTGTAAGACCTGATCATCTCCTGCGCAAAAGCGGATAATGCAGTTATTTTTGCCTAACATACGGTTGCTGAGTTCCCCAGGGAACCGTATAACTATATCAGAAATAAGAAACATATAGTCCTTCTAATTTTAATTGAAAATGATAAATACGCCTGGGGAACAAAAAAAGCGGTGCAACTTTATGATTCCATGGGCGTGCATATATCTTTTATAAATTCGAAAATTGTGAAATAATTTTTTTCATTCAAATCAATATAGGAGATTAAAATTAGCCTGCATACAAAACTCTTAATATTTGTAATATAATTTGCTGTAAATAATGCTCATTTAGCCAGACCTAGCTGAAATACACGTCACTGGCGTCTTAAACAAGTTGAGCGCCTAAAGTCGTAAATCATTTTAACGACGTCGTAAAAATTTTATGGCACAGTGGACCGAAGAAGTATTAGCAATGCATTAAATGCAACGTAGTCTAATAATCTCGTTGACCGGTGTTATCGCCAGTGGTTTTACTCTGTGCGGCCAGCCGCCTGAGCCGCCGTTGCCGGCTCTTCAAATTTTTTTAAGTATAGATACATAAAGATATAAGATACATAAAGTTGTTTGAATTTATAATTATTTTTTCCAACAATTTTAAACGCTTTATTTTAATGCTAACTAATAAATTTATATCTAGGTATTTTCTTTTTTAAATATTTCCAAACTATCTTTCTAAGAACGTCACGAACTAACAGTTTACTGAAGTATGAAGTATACTTGTATAGTGAGCTTAGCAATTTTAGAAAATATATCTGACAACCTTGCTTTTTTTCTACCTATTTTCAATTTAAAATGGAAATAGAGTACACGTGAATTTAACTGAAATAAAATATTTTCCACAAATTGACATGAATAGTTTGCAAAATGAATGATCATTTTTGAAATGTCGGACAAATTTATTATGGTCCCTAACTGGCATTGTTACTTACAACATGTAAAAATTTCGGAAATTATTTGATATGGGAATAACGTATTATCTACTGGTATAGGATATCATACGAGGTGACACGGGGGACATGTAACAGTCTCTAATTTCTTTATTTATTAATTTAAAATTCTGAAATTAATAAGAATTATGTAGCTATTGATAAGGCTTTTAAACCTAACAGATATTATTTATAACTTGTGGTATAACCGAAAGTCCAACCAAGACCAACGTTCTTATTTAAATAGAATCGTGTAATGGTAAAATATTGTTATGAAAACTCATTCATATGTGTACAAATGTACATGTTCAAATTCATTATTTATTCGCCCCTAACAACATACTTACGTTTCTATCGTCTGCTTCATCTAAAAATAAGAATTGAAATAATATTTGCATCTTCGTTTGAAAAACAAAAGCGCAGATATGGTTTGAAAAATAAACAGCATATGCTTTACCACACCTTGTTCGTTTATTTCAGTTGATACATTTTTCTGCTTACTTAAATAAATATTTGGCTATCACTTTTCTAACAAAAACATTTTTTAGAATAATGATTCTTTATACGCAAAATAAATGTTAATTTTTAAATTTGAAAATCATGTTATAAAAACATTTCATCCACTTAGAACAATAATTTAGATTTTCCAGTCGCATTCCAGTTATGAGGTCAATAGGGAGGTATTTATACATCATACATATGTATGTATAACCCATAATTATAGGCAGGTATTATACATAAATCAAATTATTATGAAACCAGGCCTCATCAGAAAAAAAAACCTTTTCGAAGACAGCATCGTTATTGTTAAAATGTTTAATAAAACATTGGCAGAACTATGGTCTTAGAGGTTCATCCGCTCTGAGAATTTCATGTGTGGATTGCAGACGATATGGATGGAGCTACAAATAATTTTTCAAATTTCGTTGACACATTGTATGGGGCAAATTGTTGAGACTTGTGGGCTCAGATGGCTAAAGAATGGTGTTCTTGGATTGTCCGTTATTAGTTACCTAACAATTTCAAAGTTTTACGCTGGGCTTAGGGTAGACCGCGGGAATGCCGCCACCTTAAGGAACTTCAATGTTTATCACCATCAAGAATCGTATTTATGAGCTAGATCAATTTTTAGAACATAGTACGCAACCTTAAGAATGTATACAAAATTTGTTATCAATAAATCTTTAAAGGAAATAGTCACAAAAAATTAACTTATTAACCTCTGCACTGTGGCGGTATTACCCAGGGAGCTGGAGTAATCTCGCCACGAACCTGGGGTAATGACACCACTAGCCAATATAACTAAAATACTAAGAAGGAAAATTTATTGAAAATCTTATATGCAATTAGCATGACAATGTAGGAATTGAAAAGCAAAAGAAATGACATTTTTAGTTTATACGACTGAGAAAAACAGTGTATTTTAAATTTATCTGATTTCTTAAAATTTACAAAAATCACAAATGTGGTTTTCAGCTGTTTCAGCATCGCTACACTCTGAATGCACCCACTTGCCACAACAAGCATCTGTACCACAGTTCGTTGGTTCCATATCCATTGCATATGGCACAAAGTTGAACGTTTGGATCGCTTGGATCAAAAAGGTCATCATTATCGTTGTCGTCACACAACTTTTTTGACGTCGATGTCCTCCTCTTCTGAAGAGTTTTCAATACTAAAAAGTCGCTTGCCCCTTTTCTTAACAGATTTATTCATTTTCTTTTGCCGTGTTGTCACTGCTTTTTTCTTTCCTTGCCTTCAATTCAGTTTTGATGGACATTCCCAAAACCTTAGCTGCAGATTTTCTTTCGGCTTGTTCCTTTTTCAACGTCTTTTCCTTTCTTTTAGCTACTGTTTCTTCCAAAACTGCCTTCATTGGGGTTCCCGTTAGAATTGACGAGTGACCTCTTCGTTTAGAACTTTCCGCTACCATTTCTGCTGCCAATTTTGGAATTGGTGAAAACTTATCTTGCGATTGAAGAAACGTTTTTTGAGGCACTTCCTGAACTGTCTTTGATGAGCAAGGTTCTACATCCAGTAACCCAACATCAGAGGTGTTGCTCGCATTTATAAGATTATTTTCTTCACCAGTTTCTTCTAAGATCATCTTTTCTGCCTGTTCTTGATTTTCAGATTCTGTGTCATCTGGATCATCGATGCATATTGGCTCCAGATTTTCAACAGGGAAGAAATCTTCTTCCTTTAAGGTGTTTGAGCTTACTGGAAAGATCCCAGTGCTGCGAAATCCTGATACTCCCTTCTCTATTGTTGCAACTGACATATAAGCGCCATAAAAGATTGATGCTATGTCATAAGGAGTGATTTTCTTGTAGGTGCTTGCTCTCATAAACTTGTCACACTCCTTATTGAATGCTCTTTTCAGAGGTCCTAAAAATGAGACGTCGAGCGGTTGAATCTTGTGTGAGGTATGTGGGGGGGATTGAGAGCATGTGAATATAGTTCTCACGACAAAATTCATTGCTTTCCAGGGACACTTGGCTCCCATGGTTATCGAGGATAAGTAGAACAGGATCTTCCATCGAGGATTTCACGTTTTCTGAAAATGCTGGCAGGTCCAGCAGGTCCCCCCCTTTCCAACAACGGTGACATACTTTTCCGTGGGTAGATAAACAATGGAGGGATGAATGAGCCAGACGCGCTCATACTGCAAACAACTGTGATATTACGCCCCCTCTCCCAACTGGTGATTCCTCCAACTTGATTTTTCCCCTTAGGTGGAAGGACATGAACAGGCTTTTGAACACTAGATATTCCCGTTTAATCCATATTGAAAATGCGTGTCGGTTCAAAGCAATGCTTATCCATTAGAGACTAGATTATGGTAGAAAATATCAACTTCTTCTTTATTAAAACCCATTACCCTGTTCGTGCTTGTTGCAGAGGGCTTTCTTAGAGAAATCTTAGGGTTTATTTTCCGAAAACCATTCACCCAATCCTCCCCGGCCATTCTTGTTGTGCGATTAAAATTGTGTTTGATATTTAAGTCTTCTGCCACCTCAAATGCCATACGTCTTAATTCTGTGATTGTAATTCCATAGAATAGGTTTGCCATTGTAAAAACTCTGTCCTTCAATATTTCTTCTTGCTCCCTGTTAAAAACTGGGTTTCTGCCCATGGTAGGAGTCGTTGTTTTATTATTTTTTATTCTATCACGAGGAGTCGATCGTGGAATATTGAAGTGTAGAGCAACACTTTTCACTGATTTCCCTTCAGACACATGCTGCAAAGCTGCTTTCAAATCTTGCTCAGATCATTTAGCCTTATCGGCAAACCTTTTATGAACTCTAGGCATCTAGAAAATAAACGAAAAAATTGTGTTAGCTATCCAAAATAATACGAAGCATGGCGGCATCACCCCTGGAGAGGTGGCGTCATAACTCCGTTCCGACAAGATGAAAGAAACGTAGATTTAAAGACATCAAAACAAACGGAAGTGATCAATATTGTTGATTAAAATGTAGGCTAAACTATCTAGTTAAAGGTTATTCATAGCAAATGCAGGTAAATATCTAAAGGTTATTTCAATGTGGAAAAATAAGATCAAATAAGAAAAACTTCTTCAAAACAACGTTCGTCACTGTAAAAACAACACAACGCGCGCAATGGCTGCCATCCACGCGGGGCATTAGTTGTAGCATCGTTCGCTAGAGGTCAGGAGCTGTCAGGCCGGCTAACCGGTGTCCTTGATTAGCATACCGGGAGTGGCGGCAATCCCCGGTCTACCCTATGCTTACTCTGGGTGGGCCACTTCGTTGTTTCCGATTGACGCTGGTTTTTCAGATTGACCTAGTTTGCTGGTACGTTTTACTAACCGGCTAAAATGGTAGAAATGAATAACTGCATCTGCAAAAATATATCCAGTTTCCATTGATTGTATGTACTGCCATTTCTGAAATATGACGACATATCTCAACTGAAACACGCATCTATTCTTCATTAAAAATGAATTCCATTATTTATTTTACAGTTGTGACACCCACTTCAAAAGTTTGACAACGAAAAGTTGTCTTGACACAAGTTTCGCTTCGATCTTCTACATAACTGCTATTTCCATCCCTCTCGTCCATAGCTAGATTTGATTACGTATTTTTTTGAATGACTCACTTAGTGTCATGTATATAATGTAGACCCCTAAGTTATTCGGTTATTGCGTTTAAGGTTAATAGAAAAATTTACAGTTTTACATAATTTTTTGAGGTTAGGGACGAAATATACGATACGATGGGTTTAAACCGACTGCGAAATCGGATTTAGTGATCAAAAAAAAATACAGGATTTGGTGATATAGTCCTCTGTAATTTCCACTTTTTTTTTGTGAGCCGACGTTATTTTTTATAATAGCTAAATAATATCACAATTTCAGTACATTGAATGCATTATTCTTTTTCCGTTAGTTATGTTTTTCTGTACGTAGTATCACCTATTCAACTTGTGGAAGTGTAAACTTAAATTATTGTGCGAGACTGTGCCAAATTACGCGTGACTTGATGTTGTGATCCAGTTTTAAAGGAAAGATGAACGAGAGCGATCTCCAGCTGGCCAGAGCCATGGTGGCGGACGAGAAGCAAAGGTCAGCGAACAACTCGCCCGGGGACAGCCCGACTTCTCTCAAGAAAACGATCCTTTCCAAGGCCGTGGAAAAATTTGATAAATTCCGGTGAGTAGTCTGAGGTGAGAGGTTCTTAAAACTACATTTACTTAACTTTACAGTTAAATAACCATAACTTTCCATTCGCTAATGATTATATTACTTAATTTGAGACGTTTAAGTGAATTGACAAGGAATTATGACAGTTACTACTGTTTTCTTTTATTGTTTGTTTGAATTACCAACATACAGTTAATAAGATCATAGGAAACTTATACTTTATTATTTAGGATTCTTTTAAGATCCTTAAGCCGGATTCGTACGGCGCAAAGTGGGCGAAAACGGCAAATTTTTTCTCAAAATAAGATAACTCTCCACAGAAAACTCCGATCATTGTGATTTTTTTTATTTTACAGGTTTTGGACAGTAGATTAAAGGGAAAATTGGTCCGACACACGTTTGAGGTTTAAAGAGGGGGGGAGACACCCATGAGGGACCCCATATTCCAGTAACTTTACAATTAAAGATTTTAAGCTCCAATAACCGCATACCTCCAACTTTTAAATCCTCCCTGACCTTATAACATAAGTTTTCAAAACCCCGTGACCCCATAACTTGAAATTGTATACCCCCATAACCCCATAACCTCAACTTTTAGACCCCCATCTACACAAAAATCAATTTTTCGAATCCGACAACTCTAAAACTGAAGCTTTTATGCCCAGTATCTCTATAACCTAAGCTTTCAATCCCCATGACCACATAACTTAAGCTGTTAAACCTCTATAACCCAATACCTCAGTTTTCAAACTTTAGAACCCTATAACCAATGGCTTTATACTCCTACAAAGAAAACCTCCTAAATCAAATCTAAAGGTTCAAAACTGAGGTTATGGGGTTATAAGGGTTTAACAGCTTAAGTTATGGGGTCATGGGGATTAAAACTTAGGTTATATAGATATTGGGGCATAAGAGCTTCAGATTTAGGGTGGTCGGGCTCTAAAAATTGAGTTTTGCGTACATGAGGATCTAAAAGTTGAGGTTATGGGGTTATGGGGGTGTAAAAGTTCAAGTTATGGGGTCATAGGGATTGAAAGCTTAGGTTAGCTCCGTTAGATATTGGAGCAAAAGAGCTTTAGTTTTATGGTTGTCGGGCTCGAAAAATTGAGTTTTTCGTACATGGGGGTCTAAAAGTTGAGGTTATGGGGTTATGGGGGTTCGACAGTTTGAGTTATGGGGTCATGTGGATTGAAAGATTAGGTTATAGAGATATTAGGTCTAAAGAGATGGGGGTCTAAAAGTTGAGTTGAGTTGAGGTTATGGGGTTATGGGGGTATAAAATTTCAAGTTATGGGGTCATGGGGTTTTGAAAGCTTATGTTATAAGGTCAGGGGGGTTTAAAAGTTGGAGGTATGCGGTTATTGGAGCTTAAAATCTTTAATTGTAAAGTTACTGGGATATGGGGTCCCTTATGGGGTGTCTCCCTCCCTCTTTAAACCTCAAACGTGTGTCGGACCAATTTTTTCTTTAATCTACTGTCCAAAACCTGTAAAATAAAAAAAAATCACAATGATCGGAGTTTTCTGTGGGGAGTTATCTTATTTTGAGAAAAAATTTGCCGTTTTCGCCCACTGTGCACCGTACGAATCCGGCTTAAGGATCGTAAAAGAATCCTAAATAATAAAGTATAAGTTTCCTATGATCTTATTAACTGTATGTTGGTAATTCAAACAAACAATAAAAGAAAACAGTAGACACTGTCATAATTCCTTGTCAATTCACTTAAACGTCAAACACACAAAAATCACAATGATCGGAGTTTTCTCTGGGGAGTTATCTTATTTTGAGAAAAGTTTTGCTGTTTTCGCCCACTGTGCGGCGCGTGGCTTGATTCTATGTGCTTGGCATACGGCTTTAACAAATACGCCAGTCAATAGAGCTCGAAAAGGGGTGAGTTTATGACACGATTGATACCTGAAATCCGACTACGGGATACTTTTAAGTTCAGTCCTTAGATGAAAACGTATATGAATTGGACTAGGAAATAGTTGCACTTTTTTTTTAATAACAAATTAGTGAAAAAAAAATAGTTTAGTTTTTTTCAGTTTTTTTGCTTATAGAAGAAAAGCTATTGAAGCAATCACATCACATCCAATAGTAGAGATTCATTCAAATTCAATTCAATTCAATTCAAAAACCTTTAAAATGAAAAAAAAGTCAATCGGTACATTTTTTCGCTGAGAAAACTCGGAAAAAAACGCAAAAAATTACCTTTTCTTAATTAATTCGTAATTCGAGTATTTTTTGCATTAGAAGAGTCAATCTTGTGGGAAAATGTAGGTAATATCACGAAGAACGAGTGTGCAAAAACTGGATTATGTCCGATGAATAGTTTTTGCACAATAGTCGAATAAAGTTTTTTACATCGTATTTTGAATATTCCATAACACGTCGAGCGATAGCTTAAATAACATTTTTCTCGACGAATTCAGAAACTACAGAGTGTAAACTACAATTCGTCCATTCACTTTGTTTCATTTAAATGCCATTAAATTGGTGTAAAACGCCTCTGAAACCGCGCAAAATGTTCGGCGGGCGCTAGAGCCAAGCGGGGTAGGGTAGGCGGGGAGCGAGGGGAAGCAGCGGCAGCAGCCAGCAAATTTCGCGCGGTGTTCAGAGGGGCGTTTCACACCAATTTAATGGCATTTAAATGAAACAAAGTAAATTGACGAATTGTAGTTTCCGACACTCTGTAGTTTCCGAATCCGTCGAGAAAATGTTATTTAATCTATCGCTCCATGTGTTATGGAATATCCAAAATACGATGTAAAAAACTTTATTCGACTATTGTTCGACAAAAACTATTCATCCGATATAATCCAGTTTCTGCACACTCATTCTTCGTGATATTACCTACATTTTCTCACAAGATTGGCTCTTCTAATGCAAAAATACTCGAATTACGAATTTATTAAGAAAAGGTAATTTTTTGCGTTTTTTTCCCAGTTTTCTCAGCGAAAAATATACCGATTGACTTGATTTTTTTTTCATTATAAAGGTTTTTGAATTCTCTACAACTTTCCTATTGGATGCGATGTGATTTCTTCAATAGCTTTTTCTTCTATAAGCAAAAAACTGAAAAAACTCAATTTTTTTTCACAAATTTGTTATTAAAAAAAGTGCAACTATTTCCTAGTCCAAATCATATAGGTTTAGATCTAAGGACTGAACTTAAAAGTATCCCGTAGTCGGATTTCAGGTATCAATCGTGTCATGTCAAAAAGCTCTATTGACTGGCCTAAAATAACTGTTGGCAAGCTATCATTTTTGGCGTCATTTCCATGACGCGGCTCAATTTTGATAAGTCCACGAAAAAAAGCTTGGCACATTTTATGAAGATTCTTCAGTGGTGTAACTTCTTTCTATAAATGATAAAAAAAAGAAACACCAACAAAAACATATCGTTGCTTGTAGAGCTCGAGAAATTCTAAAATTAGGTCTTTTGACAGTTCCACCTTAAAAGTTGGGATTGTAGAGATTTAATCAATTGCTCTCTACGTCCAAACGCCCAAAACGCTACTGACACTGAGAAGCAATATGACGATCGCTTTTATATAGTCTTCTAACCAAATTGGTACTGAAAACATAAAATTGCATTGAGAATTGTTGCAAATTATTGCGAAAAAATATACCTACACTTCATCAAAGTTACATAAAAAATATTTTTAAGTATAAAGAACAAAAAGGAAACCATGCAATTGAATGAAGCTTTTAACAATATTTATTTTAATAAAAATATACCTTCGTCTGATGTGGCCATATTGCGTTTAATTAAATATACAATAATTGATAAAGATAAATGAATAATAAAACACAACATAAAAACTTATTTATCTTCAGTTGTTAACAAAGGATTCAACTTGTCCGATAATCCAAAAATTGAGTAGGATAAAAACCTGAACGGTTTACATTTATTTGCTTATGTCAGGACATATGCGATTGAGTCGATTTTATATTTAGTAAAATCAGTTTGGAGGCCTAAAGCCAAAAAATTATGAGGTAAGGTAATCAGTAAAAATCAGTGTTATGTACTGAGTGTCCTATTTATTATGTTAACCTAACATGTTAAGCAAAAACATGGTGAACAATAGCAATATATACATACAAGACCACAAGATGGCCACAGTGAGAATCGACTTCGTTTTGACAAACCCCCTTTACAGTACTGAATTTGTTTTAATAATCTTTGTATGTAGTAAAACATAACGAATAGTTGTTAATTACAAGTGTATGACTGATTTGACGTTTATTACTATATTTGCATTTCAGAAAACTTCCGAAAAACCGAAGAAAATCGAAAATATTTCAAATATTTGTAATTTTCACTCTGCGCTTTTTACATTGCACATTTGAAGTGCAATGTGCATATGAGAAAAAAATACTGAAAGTTAGATAACTGGAACTGAAAAAATACTAGGTGTGCCATTTAAACTACACAAATTAGCTCGATTGAAAGACAAAATGTAACATAATACGTTGAACACGTGGTATAGCATTTATGGAGTGAAATACCGTACGCTGCGCCAAAAATGAAATGGGAATCTACTACCAAAAAAATATATATGGTTAAACCAGACCAGGACATCTGTTAATTTTTTTAATGCTTCTCATTTTTGGCCAGATATTCGACCATGAAAATTAAAGCTCATATATGTATGTATAGGTATGTATGTAACCATAACCAAATAATCAAATCAAACCATATTCATCCAGGACTTGCCACTTGTCACTCGATATGACATTTTTGAACGTTCAAGTCGAAATAAAACGGAAACTATAAATTCGGACCAGGCGTCAACCGTTAACAGTCTGTCGGCAGGGCTCCCTCAAGATTGAGTACCATTTTTTTCAAAATCAAACAAAGACCACATGAGAATTTTGTACAAATTTTGTACCTTTTTGTACAACCACGAATGATTTTTGTACATCCTGTTTAACCGGCCGAAATCGAAATAAAAAATGGTACTCAAACTTGAGGTCTGTGTACACTTTTTCCAAAGTCAAATTTTATTTATACCATTAAAAAGATCGAATTTTGTACATTTTTGTACACCCAAAAATTAATTTTGTACACCCTTCAAAAATGAAAAAATCAAGTGTCAAAAGTAATACACAATCCTGACAATTTTTGAAAACTTTGAAAAATTCATATGTTTATACGTCATCATATAGAGTGATTTTTGTACATTTTTGTACAACCAAGAATTATTTTTTGTACACCTCATTTAACGGGCCTAAATAGAAATACAAAAATTGTACTCAAAACTTGAGGTCTGTGTACACTTTTTCCGAAAACAAATTTTAATTATACCATTAAAAAGATCGAATTTTGTACATTTTTGTACACCCAAAACTTATTTTTGTACACCCTTCAAAAATGAAAAAATCAAGTGTCAAAAAGTGGTACACAATCCTGACAATTTTTGAAACTTTGAAATATTCTTGTTTATACGTCATACTTGAGCACATTACTTCAGCACATTAATCTACTAATAAACGTTTTAAGTGTTCCAACAAAACACAATTCAAAACTCTCATAATATTTTAATAAGAACAAACATGATAAGACTTTGTTAACACTCAGGTAAAGTTTTTTTATTATATTTTGGTTCATTCTTTACTGCTTTTTTTCGGTAATAATATATTCTTATATACATATATTGCTTTGTACTATGGCACTATGCGATGACGTATAAACATATAAATTTTCCAGTTTTCAAAAATTGTTAAAATTGAGTCTCAGATTTGAATGTTTCCACTTTTGAGAGGGTGTACACATCTTTTCACTACTTGTTTAAAATTTGTTTTTGGTAGTGTACACAGGCCTCAAGATTGAGTACCATTTTTTATTTCGATTTCGGCCGGTTAAACAGGGTGTACAAAAATCATTCTTGGTTGTACAAAAATGTACAAAATTTGTACAAAATTCTCATGCGGTCTTTGTTTGATTTCGAAAAAATGGTACTCAATCTTGAGGGAGCCTGTCGGCAGAGCATGAACGGAAATAATTTCGAATACCCCGTCTTGAGTAGGATCGTCGATCCGTTTGGGGTCGCGATGAAATGTAAATGCGTCTTTGCAATACAAAAATTTTCGGCAAACTGGTCGAAACAATTTCGAAACCACAATTCCTTTTAGCTTTTTTTTGTTTGTTTGTAGCCCAGATTTCTTAGGACCTACTTATAAGGTGTTTGAAGTTAAGGGTTTGGAGGTTATGAGGTTATGGGATTACGAAGCTTTGGAAATCCACGGCTATAAAATTGAGTGTCATGATTGGATCATATTCATATTCATGCTTCTTCATCATTTTCTGCGCTCTAGCAGTTGCAGAACACATATATAGGGTTTTTTGAGGTAAAGATTTTTTGAGGACATGGGGATTTGAGTATGTGTGTCGTAGGGTTGAAGGTTTCTGAGGCTTAGGGTTATTGTTAGGTCATCCCAATTTGTTCCTAAGGGAAAAGCTGACAGTCGTAAATGCATTCTGACCTCAGAACTTGATTCAGCGCGTCGAAAAACGTAGAAGGGCATTCTCCTTCTAGCCACTGGTCTTCTAGAAGACCATTGGCTTCTCTGGCTTTATGTTTGTGTGCCTGTGTAATCTACCGTGTAAAATGTGTTTTTTGAGGTTAGAAAACAAACTAGCGGTAAACGAGGAAAACTGAGGTCTGATTCGTGTTCAGCGACCCCAAAAACATGTAGTGGACCAGGCCTGTACTTCTGCGCATTGGAAAAACTTTTGTGGTCATGTGTTATAGTATAAAAGATAGCAATGAAATAATTTTTCCAGTTAGGGAGGTGGATTTGGCTCATTATGACCCCCTGTGGGTCTCATCCTTATATTAAAAAAAATTGCACGTGCATTCAGGAGAGCTGGATTTACATCGAGTTCGGTAGCATTTCCAGTTGAGATTTGTACTGAAAGCGCACTCATATTTAGCATACTCATTATTTAGTAGTACAGTTGCGCAGTAATTGGAGTCCATTGAATTAGTCATTAGTCCCCAGAGTATTATGTAAGTAAGAAAACTGTTTTATCGTGCAATATTTAAAGCTGAATTTTAATTATTTAGGCTATTAGCAAAAATTATGTCATAAATGTGGATAGATCAGAACTGAATCAAAATATTTTAATTTGACATGATCTTGGTTGGAGGTAGGAAATTCCTGTTCAGAATATAGTGTCAGTGACAGTAGTTTCAAGTGATGTGGTAAGTATACTATATCTAATAATATGTAACAATCAGTTGATAGTCGAGCGCATGAACGTAGCATTTTGTCCAGGGGAGGAGATCAATTGGAATATTGTTTTAAAACAATAATGAGTGTCTGCCATAATGTTTGGAACATACGCGAAAAATGTTTGTTATTAAGATATAGTAAAAAAATGTTTTGGTGATCTATCTAGTAAGCCCGAATACAAAAATATTTATTAGTTATTTATGCAAGAATCAAAAGTGATAATTTTTGACGAGTGTGAATCAGATGAGTTAGAAACAGGAACGTTACACAATAGTTTTTTTTTCAACTAAATTTATATAAAAAAAAACAAAAAAAAACAACATAACTCATATTTCCTTTACGCATTAGTGGAGCACCTCCGTTTAAACGAACTATTTTAATTGTATTCGTTGGGTGTTAGTGAATCGATGTCTGTATTAATGAATCAGTATTTGTATTAAATAGTAATGTTTTTTAACCGCATTTCCTATGTCATTTTAATTATCCCTGAATAAAACAGATTACTTTGGCACCACTGAATATTATGGAAGAACTGGCTTGCTATTCGAACTTGGTGTTGCAGCACCGTCAAGGACAGAAACTGGAGTTCATTAACATATTCAGTTAGAAATGAAACTTCCAATAAAACATAGATATTCCGCAGCAATTAAGAAGGCTCTGTAGAAGGTTCTGGAATTTTCTTCGGATCCTGGACGTATCTGAATTTGAGCAATACTTACTGAAAAACCGTTTTGAAAAATCTACTATTTTTAAAAGTATTTCAAAAATAATTTAAAACAGGTTTTTAGATAGCTTACGACTAGTTGTTCAAGCACTTACGAAGAAATACATGATACAAGGTTGCCAAACTTCAATGAAACTTTAATATCTACTGAAAAGAAGAACAAAAAAACTTTTACTTTCGAAGACTCTGCCAGTGTAGACAATTAAATAAACAGTCATTGCACCTAGTTAGTATCTATAATCTCAATAAAAATAGATATTATATATGTAAGCATCCTATTTACATGTATTATAACGTTAAAAATTTACATATTTTTTATTTTGTAGACCCCCCTACATCTTCAGCAACGTGTCACCATTGAATATGTTCAAGGGATACATTTTGTAAGAAATATACTAGGATAATGATTAACATAAACATTTTATCTACATTATGAGTTTTTAGTTTTTATTTAGTTTTAGCAAATATAAATAGAAAAATAAATATAATAGAAATATAAATATTCATTTATAATCACAGGCTTGTGTAATCGAGTTAGCGATATGTTCTCACATTACTTATATTCGCCCGGGTAGCTCAGTCGGTAGAGCATTGGACTTTTAATCCAAGGGTCCAGGGTTCAAGTCCCTGCTCGGGCGGTATTTTTTTTTATATTTTCAAAATACTTATAATACGTAATAATGTGCTTATAACAAGGAAAAAAATTGCACATGAGTAGTGAATTCAACCTATTGTAGCTATCATGTTAAGATACCCGTGTACATATATATTTACTTAAACTAATACAAGTTTTTTAATGGGAAAATAACGAACATAATATACAGGGTGACCCAATTCTATTTAGATAAGCATTATCTCGGAAACAATTTGACATAGAAAACAGTGTTAAATGGAAAAGTTTGGTTGAATAAAGTTTTTTAAAAATGTATATTTAATCTATTTAATTTTTTATGCGTAGGATGTCTAAAACAGGCAATTTTTTAAACGAAACACCTTGTATATTTTGCCATCAGATTATCTTTTAATTTCTAAACAAATTTGATTAACCACCTCCTACACCTATTATTGTTAACGGTATATGAGATACCAGCAGTTCATAGTCAGATTCCATATTCTTAAATTAATAAAAAAAAATATATCAAAACAACAAAAGTTGTTCTCAGGTCTTTCAGGTTGACTTGAAAAGCTTTTGTAACACTATTATCTTTTTTTCTATTGCGTTGATATTTCCTATCATTGTATTAATACAAAAAAAATGTTACCCACCTAAAGTTGCAAATTTCTAATAAACCATTAACAATAAGTATAGGACATGGTATATACAATTTATTCAGAAATTAATGGAGAATCTGCAAATGGAAAATATATAGGGTGTTCCATTTCAAAAATTATAATTACAAAACCGGTTGCCTTTTTTAGGCACTCTGTACATAAAAAAATAAAATTATTACCTTAATAAACAGAATAACTTGTATATTTAACACGTCCAATTATTTCTGAGATAATGCTTGTCTAATGAAAGTTGGGACACCCGATATATGTTTGTATTTTACACACCATTATTATAAATATCCATATTTATTGTTACCAGAATTTTAGAGCAAAGTCTCCTTATGAAATTATTTGCACACTGTAACGCATCTCTTTCTCATTTCCCATTTCTTTAATGGAATGAATAATTTTTTGTCGTAAATATTTTATGTGTAAAATCACAGCGACTATCAAACAAACAATAGTACAAGGAATACACTGAAACTACTTGTGAGAAGAAAAAGAAAAACACTAGTTTATTTTAATTAAATAGGAATGTGCATTATGGGGATTTGAAGACTTTACTGGTTTCCATGGCTTTATAAATCGTAATTTTATGCCTGTTAACTAAAGGAGGTCATAATATGAATATATTAATTTTGTTCTGAATTATATTAAAAACTATTTTGTTTAAATACATCATCTGTAATCTAATTTTTCAACCTTCGATAGCTCAGTTGGTAGAGCGGTGGACTGTAGTGGAATTTTCATTGGTAGACATCCATAGGTCGCTGGTTCAAATCCGGCTCGAAGGATATTTTTTATTTTTTGCAAAAAGTTTAATTAAAGTCATCTACGGATGAAAAAGTGGTGTGTGTATGATATTTTCATCAATCATCGATTTATTATTTGTTTTGGTTCCATTTGTTGTATTATTCCAGATGAATTGGATGTGGTAAATTGGTTGTTAAAAAATAAATCCACAAAAAATGATGCTGACTTATATGGGAATTCCATTATGAATGATTTTTGATTTTAATTGAGTGTATGTTTTTTAATAAAAGATTAAAAATATGTATATACAAATAAAAATATTTGGCGTAAGTAACGTGTGAGCGACATATTTTTATAAGTCCTCGGTAGTATAGTGGTCAGTATCCCCGCCTGTCACGCGGGAGACCGGGGTTCGATTCCCCGCCGGGGAGGATTTTTTTATATTTTTTTAATAGGTACATAAACTTCAAATGAACTTCAACTCCTGTTAGGGCTTTTAGCACAGTTATTTGAGTCTTTTTATGAAGATGTAATAATTGTGGTTTTGTAACTGAATCACTATGTGAATGTAGCACTGAAAGTGCTTTGGTATTGGTATTGTTAATGTTATCACCATAGAAAAGCTCAAATTATTTTGAGTGTTGAAGCCTATTTCATTTAGCCTATGTATTAATCAAATTTTATTGTGAATAATATTATGTTCATTTATGAAATATCCACAATTTTCTTAAGGGTTACCAACTGTCATTTGTGACCTAAACCTATTAATATTTCAATTCAAAACTATTAGAAATATGCATAGGAAATTATACAGAATATATTTTAGACCTCCCCGTATAATCCAAAAAATGTAATAATATACAGGATGTTCCATTTACAATATCCAGGGCACTACTCGTTTGATTTTAATATTCTTTTGTTTGAGATACTAATGTAGGCCCACCTCGGTGGGATACCGCCTATATTTAAAACAACTTAAATATATATACCGATTATTATTAGACTATTTTCTTTTCGACAATGTTTTAAATACTGCCATTAATCCGAGTTTCATGAAGGTACTTTTATGTTTTATTTTAACAAACCTGAATTTTGAGTCTATGCTGCCAATTTTATGGTTAAATCAAATTAGGAAATTCTAAATAGAAACGGCTATATTATACTTTAACATTAAAAAACTGTGAAATGAGGAAAAAAAACCTTGCACTGCCCGGGAATCGAACCCGGGTCGCAAGAATGGGAATCTTGCATGATACCACTACACCAGCAGTGCTCGTTGACTTTTGTTTACATAATAGTAATTAAGCTGACATATTATAACTTTTGTTATAATAGAAACTAATATAATAGAGTAATAACTAATATAATACAAAATAAAAACATTTTTATTTTAAATTGTACTAATTCACAATGCAATAATGAAAGCTGATAATTATTATTCGTTTAAGTTTATTTGAGTCTTTATTCCAGTACCTAATAAAATTATTCTACTTTGAAATATAATATGAATATAACTACAAATTAAATAAATAAAATCTTTACCAAAAAAAAAAATTGTGATTGGAAAAAAGTTATTGGAATAAAAAGTTATAGGATTGGAAAAAATTATAATTTAGATAAAATAATGAAACCTACTAAAAAGGAATTCCGGTACCGGGAATCGAACCCGAGCCTCCTGGGTGAGAGCCAGGTATCCTAGCCACTAGACCATACCGGATTGATGAAATAGTTTTAAAAGCTGTTCTAAGAACAAAAGCTTTAAATCGACTTTATGCAGCCAGTAATACAACAGTGTAATGTAAAACATATAGAACATAATTCCTACCACCATAATTTGTAAATGCAATAAAAATATATGCATAGGGAAAATCATTTTTACGCGAAAAATTAAAGGAGATATCCACCAGTGTAGAAAGTGCCCCAGGAAAAAACGTGTTTTTTCCCAGGAACAAAACTTTCAAAAAATAAAAACCCGATTTTTATCCAACACTAGGTAGTAAGTATGTATAAGATGAATGGAGGAGACTGCGTGTATCAGTTACATACATGTGTACGTATTAGACGTACTTGATACTTGCCAGATTTGTTTCCGTTAGCAGATTTGTTAAACGGCCAATGCCCGTACTAGCAGGTCGATTCGTGCGCATACATGCGTATATTTTTGCGCGTCTGAATAATCCACACGTTTCCGCATCCAGTGTGCGACCGGCCTTACGCATTGACAAACGTTACGTTACCAGACATATTAATGAGCAGTTGGTTTAACTTGAATATATTAGTACACTCAACATCCACATATCCGAACTCCAAATTTCCGAATTCACGATTTTTCCGAGGTTTTTTCACGAAATTTTCCGAAATTTTACCCCCCAAAAAAAAAATTTTTTGTTTTTTGTAGGTATAAAGAAACCATATTGAAATAGAAAAACATATATCCTGAATTTTTCAAATGGCTATCCATATTGTACTTGCTTTATTCGCCCCCCCCCCTTTTTTTCCCTTTTTCCCCAAAAATTCCCAATTTATGCCACCTAAATATTGAGGATTTGAGTTCAATTAATAAAACCATTTTTGCGTGATTTATCAAATCCAGCTTTTGGCCCAAGGTTAGCCCCTTAGCCGGGCCTTTTCTCTGGAAATAAAAAGGACAAAAAATTTTTTTTTTTTTTATGACGGTAAAATATACATAGGATGTTAGCTAAAAAAACTAATTACATAGTTCCTGTGACTATAACATACATGTATGTATGTATGGAAAGTACTATTTTATGGCACATGTAGGGAGGTAGGGATGTATATTCCATGTTTAAATTCTAGATGGGGTTTTGAGTTCAATTAATAAAAAAGTAATATACATTTGGGGGGTGGTGAAAAAACATAATTTCCCTTCCCCATACATATGTATGTATGTATATTTGGTTTCTGTTTCTCTGGTTTCCTTAATGTGTCTAGGTCAAGTATTTTTGTTTTTGTAACATTGTAAAACCTTAACGATATTTTTATTGTCCAACTAGAGAAACTTAAATTTCTATAATGTCACAACGCGGATTTTTAAGTAACCTAATGTGTAATGTCTATCTAGAGTCATAGCTAAGGTCATGAGCAACCAGGGCAAGATTTGAATTTTGCGGGGCTTCGAGTGCCCACCTTGAGTTTTGCACCTCTGGCAGCCGCCCTTGGGGCCAGCCCCCAGTTAAGACACTGTCTAACTATACCGCATGGAAACTACATTCTTCTCCAAATGTGATGTGAGAGGTTCATTAAGTTAGACAGACGCAGACGTTACAGTGACACAAATGAGGGCGAACTATACGTACTGTAGTCTTTGGCTTCCGCGGTGCAGAGGTTATTCTTATTGAAATAGGGAGCGTACAAAATCGACAACAAATGCAATCGCCCCAGCACGTAATCACTGACCACTGACTGACACTGACGTCCGCTGAGTGGGACGTGCCTGTTAAGTGTAGTAATTACATCTGTAGTACACCCAGAACAGCTTTAGCTGCGAATTTCGCTCAACGAACGTAGTATGAGGTAGTACGACCATACCCTAGAGATATGTATATGAGGTATCCACAAACAAACAATAACAGCTTGTACTACTCGAAGTGTTCACGGCTGCAGTTACAAAAGAAATTATCATAATTTCAGGTTTTGTCCTCTTCGGCCAAGGGCAAGGCTACTGTTGGTGCACTTTACTAATTTTAGAATGCTCCGGCGTTATACCGATCTCAGTCCAATGATTTGTCACCTTATAGATGGTCACGTTTTGAGTTAATGGACCCCATTGCCTCAGGACTTTCCTCATTTGGCGCTTTTCTCTTTCAGTCATCATTTTCTAATATCTCGTTGACTTCCGGTAACTTATCTTGTCTAACCAGCGAATTTTCAACTTGCAAGTATCTTTATTCGTTGTAAAGCTTGTATTCAAGGCTAGTAGATAGTAACCTAGTGAGTACTCACAGTCACAAAATCATTTACACATAACCATAGAAATATAAAGTTGTAAAATTAACGATATTGTAATAAAAATAAGAAAAAGCAGATGAACATTCAGTAGAGCATTAGTGGAAACTGCGACTCCAGCAGTTAAAGTTGTAGTGTGGTATATATAAACGGTTTTTGTTCTAAGCAGTGAATCAAGGGCTGACGGTTTTATATTTTATATATTAGATTTTATACATTCACTATTCCGGAGGGTACTAACATTTTTAATTCAAATTATATGAAACATATATATATAAATTTTCGGCTACTTACCTATACGTATCTACCTATACTTACCTTCCTATCTAGTCTTTAATCAACTTAATAATTCAACATTTATGAAATTTGTATTTATACCTACTTACTGTTCTCTATTGTTTGTTCTTCCTTCAGACAAAATACATCCCTGTTTTAGTTCTTATAAGAATTTACACTCGAACCCCTCTTAAGTCGCCAAATCCGTGTATCATTACCTCGCTTAAGTAGCGAAATTTTGCCTCTCTTAAGTCGCGATCATAACCTCAACTTTTTTGTGTTTTAACTGCAAAAAAGAAATATTTAGAGATATACCACAGCACTTGTTATAACGAAAAATAGAGCCAACTGAACGAAAAATCAATGTAAGTATACCCAGTCGTGCGTGACAAAGTTCAATTTTCCACTTGAATGAATATTTTAAAGATTAAATATTTTTTAAAAGACACCTAACCTATTTTAAATCAATAAATGTATTACACAATCATTTTTTTCAATAAAAATTGTACATATTCATGCGAGAATCCAATTTCCAAACGTAGTTCTAAAACTTTTACAGGCGGCGACTTAACCGGGACGGTTTCGCGACCTAATAGGGGAAACGTGGTGAAATAACAGAGGATGTGAATTAAGCGAAGGTGAAATAAGAGGGGTTCGAGTGTATTTAGTTCGGTAATATTATTGACTACTGGAATTCCAAACGCTGACGACCTGACTATGTGGGCACCGAGAGCGCTAAAACCATTGCATACAAATGCGCACGATCATGTAAAATGACGTGGACACAACATGGGTCTAGTAACCGTTTTTCCAGTGTACCTGTTTACAATCCACTTACCTGCTGTGCTCGTTTGTAGATATAATGGAAAGTGATCCTTATTGTTAAACAATGAATGAAAACTTTCAGTGGTTTGTGTTCGCAAAGCAAATATGAAAACTAAACGTGAATACGGCTGTCGACATCTAACCTAATTCTCACCAGGAGGTTGTGATATTTTTTGTGTGTTTAGGCCTTTAGTGAATAATTAGGTAATTGTGCGCAACTATCGATAATTAGGATTAAGTATAAAATGGCATCGTTGTGGATCGGTTCTGATGTGGACTTGTCTATATTACACCAATGTAGGATGGCTGAGAGGTTAGAATTCAGGCTGGCCTGTTTACATAATAAAAAGGCCTCAAATAATGCACGCGTACATAGAAAATCTAGCGAACTATTAGACAGACATTCCTTTGAAGAAGATGACGATCTTTTGAGGAGGAGAAGAAGGTCAGGGACTTGGCCGTAAGTGATTATTTTGAAATATTGTCTTTCAAAAAATTTTCCATGTCCTTTTCATCGTTGTAAAATTGTGGAATTAATAACGATCGTTTCTTAATTTACTATTGTAAGTATTTATTAAAAATGGAAGATGTATGTAAAATTTATAATAAATGGTACCATAAATATCGCCTCAAAAGTAATTTCTAGCATGATCCGGTATGGTCTAGTGGCTAGGATACCTGGCTTTCACCCAGGAGGCTCGGGTTCGATTCCCGGTACCGGAATTTTTTTTAATCTAAAATTGGCAAACAAAATTATGCCAAGCCAAAAATGATGTCCTTATATTTTAAGGGATTCTTCACATGAAAAATGGCAGTCGATAATTAAAATACTTTCTTGGATACCCAAACCGCCGAAAACGTTTTTTCTTACGAAATAATTAAATATGTAATTAAAAAAAATAGTTTTAACATCTAAAAATTATTTTATTATATTTTTTTTAGATATTAGAAATTATTTTGTGCACAGATACAAAATTAGTCAATATAACAATAGAATCGGTGTACCTATGCAGAAACAACACAAATCCATGTTTTCTCAAAACGGGTTTATTTCAGAAAATTAATGTATAGGGTAATTACATCGTACTACGCAAAAATGGCGCATGTCCCTATAAACTAAGTAGTGGAGGACGAGATATTTATGAGATAATGAGCAGAAACAACACATATCCGGGATATATGTTGTTTCCTGGTGTGAAATGTGTGAATTAAGATATTGTTGCCAGTTGATCCGTCATTGCTGCCTATCCCCTAGGAAAGGCTATCATAAAATAAAATAATATGGAATAGAGGAAATGTAATGTGCAAGCATTTGTTGAGGCAGAATATCAAGACTTTTATAATTGAATACTCCTTTGGTCAACTACCAATATATGTAATTATATTTTGTGTAACATTCCTGTAATAAAAAACTTAAAAAAAACTCTGCTTAGTTTTGTCCATATTTTATTAAAAACATCACATGCCCATATTTTATTTTAATCGTAAAAATGCAGGTGTCACTTTTAATCTAAAATCATTATTTCATTCTGTTATTCTGTTCATTTGTTTTAAAAATTTTCAGTTTAAAATTGTTCTCGTACAAAAATAAATGCAGAATATTACTCATATTTTAGAAAATTCGAACCAGAAAGTACTTATGTATCTTACACTAGATACATACATACCTATTGCGTATTTTGATGAAATCTAGTTTCAGAACATTTAAAACCTACTTACATGTATTAAAACGTATATATGTGTATATGTAATGTATTCACATAATTCTGTCTATTATATAAACTTGCATTATTCTTGTTAAACATATAAATCAAAAAGTCCTAATTCACTGGCTCTCATCATCTGATCGTCTATCAGTGTCAATTGAAGCAGGGTGAAATAATGATTCCAATAATAAGATACGAGGTATGTAAATTAAGTAATGAGACTAGCAACGTAGCGCCTGATTGCAACATTGCGGAGACGGGATATGGAAGGGCGGTAGGTTACATGTAATGCACCTGCAGTACCAGTTTGAACTTGTTAGGGTCATTTGTTTGTTCTTTGTTACTGTTTTCGTAAACCGGTTTTATCTAGTGCGTTTTAAAAATGAGTGACATTAATTTTGAGCAACGGTGTGCTATCAGGTTTTATTTCAAACTTGGACATAGCGCAACGGATACTTTTGCAAAACTTCAACACGCCTACGGATATTGTTTTTTCAAGAGCCCAGGTTTTTCGGTGGATTAAGGCATTCTCCGAAGGAAGAGAATCGATTGAAGATGAACCATGCAGCGGAAGGCTTTCATCTTCAAGAACCGATGGAAATGTCGATGGAATACGGGATCTTGTGCGTTTAGATCGTCGGTTGACGACAAGAATGATCGGCGAAGAGTTAAATTTTAATCACACCACTGTTCATCAGATTTTGAGTAACGAATTGGGGATAAGAAAAATCTCTGCAAAAAAAGGTTCCAAAAAACCTTTCGCAGTAATAACAGATCAGGAGAGAAAGGTGTCTTGACTTTTTGGAATCGATTGAAAATGATCCCCATTTTGTGGAACGTGTCATTATTGGTGATGAGACTTGTGTGTTTGAGTACGATCCGGAAACCAAGCGCCAAAACATGGCATGGCACACTTCAAGGTCTCCAAGACACAAAAAAGCAAAAATGAGCAAGTCGAAAATCAAATGCATGAAGAACAACTGGATGTTGCATCACGACAATGCGCCCTGTCACTCAACCATTTAGTATACGAGTTTTTAGTCAGTAAAAATATTCATGTGGCTCCTCAGCCTCCTTATTCACTCGACTTGAGTCCTTGTGACTTTTTTTCATCCCGATATTGATTAATCACCTCAAGAGACGTCATTTTGGGACTATAGAAAATATTCAAACGGCTGTAACCGACCAGCTGAAGGCTATTCCAGTATATGAGTTCCAGCACTGCTATGAGGAATGGAAGAACCGTCTCCAGCGCTGTGTGGCTTTCCAAGGAAGTTATTTTGAAGGAGACAATACTGAATTGTAATTCTGTTGAAGTAAAATAGATTTAAAAAATTAGTCTCATTAGTACTTAATTTACACACCTCGTAGTCCGCTAACGTAACTTACGTACATAATAATATGTACATAACATCATTACTTTTACGCATTTGACCAATTGTTTTTCTATTATAGAATGTTAATAGTTAATTAGTGACACAGTGAATGATATAGTAATACAATGCCCATGTTCTTTGGATCCTTTGATCCAATTAAAAGAAAAAATGAACCATGTGTATAACGATAATAATAGGAATGGGAATTACCCATTGTTCCAAACAACATATTTCGTGAAATTCGTAAAAACGCTTTAACTGCTCGTTTTGTTTATGCACCTGTCTATATCTTGTAACATGAACGAAAATTTTTGGTTACTCCGCCTAACGTTTCTGTTCTTTGAAAGCCCGGTCTTCCGTTGACATCGGTAGATAGAAAAGAGACTTATAGCCCAATCAACGGGGAGAAAACCGGTCACTAATTGTTATCAGCAAACAAAAAATATGGTCGTATACAGAAAAAAATTCTAAGAAAGATAGCGTTTTTTGCGACTCGAGTTTTAATGGCGAACATAAAAAAAAATTCGCATGTCAAAAAAAAATGTTTTTTTGCAAATAAAAAAAACCTTCTACAGAAGAAAGTTAAATTAGAAATTTGTAGGTCTTAAAAATGCGCATCGAATGAACTTTGAACGAAAAAAATCGGTTCATTAACATTTGAGAAAAATAAAAAAATGTCAAACATCGCATTTTCGTATTTTTGCTCTATAAATTCTATAAATTTAATTCTCTCTAATAACTCTATAAATTAATTCTCTCTAATAACTCTATAAATTATATAAATTCTATTATAACTCTATAAATTTGTTTGAACATACTTCTTGTTAACCACAAATATAGCCCAAGACAAGCGGAAAATGATCCTTTTTTTCAGAAATAAAAAAATTTTTTTTTTTCGAGATAACGATTTCCAAAAATCAGCTTTTACAGAGGGAAAAATGATCGTACAGAAACGATCATGGGCTCATTTTATTCACGAAGACTTGTACTTTCATGCTATTAAAAAAACAAATCGCTTTTATTTAACTTTGGCATAAAAAATGTGTTGTAAAATTGTATCATTTTTTCGAACCGGTTTTTTTCGAATAACTTTTTTTAATTTTGGTTTTACATTTTTGGCCGTTGCATATTTGAAAACTGGCATTCAAAACACGCATTTAAATAAAATGAAGGTCCCACGACCTCAGGAAGCCGAGATGACTTTTTTTTGGTTCCTGACAGCCTGTATAACGTCCGATTGACTTCATTTTTACACGAAATAGATATATAGATAGTATTAGAAATATATAATTAGAAAAGATTTTTACTTTCTTAAAAAAAATATTTCAAATCATTTCGCATAAATTAAGTTGACATAATTGTTTGCGAAAGAACAGCGCTGGGTGCGGCACGCGCTAGCCGGACGGCGCACAGTGGCGAAAACGACAAAATTTTTCTCAAAATAAGATAACTCCCCACAGAAAACTCCGATCATTGTGATTTTTTTTATTTTACAGGTTTTGGACAGGAAAGAGGAAAAGTTTTGGGAGATTAAAGGAAAATTGGTCCGACACGCGGTTGAGGTTTAAAGAGGGGGGAAGACACCCCCATAAGGGACCCCATATCCCAGTAACTTTACAATAAAAGATTTTAAGCTCCACTAACCCCATAGCTCCAACTTTTAAACCCCTGACCTTATACCTTATAGCTTTCAAAACGCCGTGACCCCATAACTTGAAATTTTATACCCCCATCACCCCATAACCTCAACTTTTAGACCCACATCTCTATAGACCTAATATCTCTATAACCTAAACTTTCAATCCACATGACCCCATAACGTAACCTGTCGAACCCCCATAACCCCATAACCTCAACTTTTAGACCCCCATGTACGCAAAACTCAATTTTTCGAGCCCGACAACCCTAAAACTAAAGCTCTTATGCCCCTTATCTATATATTATCTATATAACCTAATGCCCATGACCCCATACTTAAGCTGTTAAACCCTTGTAACCCCATAACCTCAGTTTTGAACCTTTAGATTTGATTTAGGCGGTTTTCTTTGTAGGAGTATAAAGCCATTGATTATAGGGTTCTAAAGTTTGAAAACTGAGGTTATGGGGTTATAGGGGTTTAACAGCTTAAGTTATGTGGTAATGGGGATTGAAAGCTTAGGTTATAGAGATATTAGGCATAAGAGCTTCAGTTTTTGAGTTTTAGAGAAATTGATTTTTGTGTAGATGGGGGTCTAAAAGTAGAGGTTATGGGGTTATAGAGGTATAAAATTTCAAGTTATGGGATCACGGGGTTTTGAAAGCTTATGTTATAAAGTCAGGAGGGTTTAAAAGTTGGAGGTATGCGGTTATTGGAGCTTAAAAGCTTTATTTGTAAAGTTACTGGGATATAGGGTCCCTTATGGGGTGTCTCTCCTCCCTCTTTAAACCTCAAACGTGTGTCGGACTAATTTTCCCTTTAATCTACTGTCCAAAACCTGTAAAATAAAAAAAAATCACAAGGATCGGAGTTTTCTGTGGGGAGTTATCTTATTTTGAGAAAACTTTTGCCGTTTTCGCCCACTGTGCGGCGCTAGCCGCACGGCGACAGAGTGGAGGGACACTCCGCTTGGACGCATCGAAAACTAAACACGATTTCAAATCGATCGCGCTCGCAGAATTATCTTTTCCTCCGCTTAAAAAAAACTTATCTCGGCTCCCTGAGGTCGTAGGACCTTCATTTTTTTTAAATGCGTGTTTTGAATGTCAGTTTTCAAATATGCAACGGCCAAAAATGTAAAACCAAAATTAAAAAAGTTATTCGAAAACAAACGGTTCGAAAAAATGATACAATTTTACAACGCATTTTTTTATGCAAAAATTAAATAAAAGCGATTTGGTTTTTTAATAGAATGAAAGTACAAGGCTGCGCGAATAAAATGAGCCCACGATCGTTTCTGTACGATCATTTTTGCCTCTGTAAAAGCTGATTTTTTGAAAACGTCTTTTTCTTTTTAATCGTTATAACTCGAAAAAATAAAACTTTTGAATTTTTGAAAAAAGGGTCATTTTCCGTTTGTCTTGGGCTGTATTTCTAGGTAATAAGAAGTATGTTCAAACAAAATACAATTGCTGGAATTTATACAGCAAAAATAGAAAATGCGAATTTTGACGTTTTTCAAAATTTTTCTCAAATGTTTATGAACCGATTTTTTTTCGGTCACATCTCATTCGACGCGCATTTTTAAGACCTACAACTCTCTAATTTAACTTTCTTGTGTAGGACTTGAAAGTTTTTTTTTATTTGCAAAAAAACGTTTTTTTTGACTTTTGCGAATTTTTTTGGTTATGTTCGCCATTAAAACTCGAGTCGCAAAAAACGCCATCTTTATTAGAATTTGTTTCTCTATACGACCATATTTTTTGTTTGCTGATAACAATTAGTGACCGGTTTTCTCCCCGTTGATTGGGCTATTACTCACCGTTCTATTTGCGCCCGTGTGATGCCAGTGATTAACACAGGCTTTACTTGCCGTCTGTGTGAATTAAAATTATCTCAGTTTTGTTGGGGGGACCAGTGAATTACGACGTTTTTTCGTTAGATCAACTGTACCGCGATACATGGATTTATGATGAGTTCTACCAATAACAGTTATTCAAGATGTGTCAGTTTGGTTGACGAACAGGAGATGATGACAAGGTATTTTAAGTATTTTATGTTTCTGTGATACACATATTATGTTTTAAGTACAGACATATTTACATATCTCGTTTGTGTCTGTGTACCATATTCTTGGTTTATTTACCACTGTGCTAGCAGTCGATAGTGTTGTATACATACATACATACATACATACGTACATATGTATTAATATTTAATTGTCTTTGCCTTCATAATAACATTAATAACATAGGTGAAATGGTTGCACATGATTTAATTTGATGTTCTTATCAAATTCTGAGGTAATAATTAATTCCTAGAATCATATGTACTATCCTTTAACATGATTTGAAAATGAGGGAGCCAGTAAAAAAAGTAGAACTCGTTTATTTTGCTGTATATCTACATACCTGTATGTACATATTATATTGCAATAAAATATGTGGAATCCCAGGCCAGGACTTCAATTTGCATTATTTAATTACGTAAACGTCCCTAAACAGTATTTTGCTACGCGTGTTAAGAACGACTGCACAGAGACGTCCCGGGACTCCCGGGAGTCCCGCTCCCCTACTCTTCACTATTGTCGCCGCGGATTTCGGGATAGCCAAATAGCAAATTATATAGGCCGCCGCACGTACGTTGCAGGTGTTAGGTTTAAGGTGGTTACTGTTTATTCGGTGTCTGGTTACTGTTGTGATCGTCGCGGTACGGAACCAATATACACGGTGGAGACTTTAACTGGAAAATATTCGCCAGCGGTGGTGGTGAATGATTTTTCAAAAAAATTCCCGAGACACGTCAACTTTTAAATGCATTTTCCTACATTTTGCAAGTAATGTGAAAAATATAGCCCTTCAGGGGTGGCTGAAACCACCCTCGACATGATTTTTTTCAAATGCAACCCTATGGCTTGTGGCCCCTCATTGTAAAGCTGGTGGAAAGAGGAATCCAACGCACTGATCAAATTTTAATTTTTAGTACTTATGTTTGTAGGGTTGCATACAATTAAAACGTAATTTTATAGTTTAATTTATTTTTAACGCAACAATTTCGTACTCAAAATGTGTGTTGTTTAGTTTTGGAATGTAAACCTTACTTTTCATATGTCCCCACAAAAAATTCCAAGCAATTTTTTGCCGCTACTGATTTTTGTTATTTTTTGCTAGTGTTTTTACACGGCCGCAAAGAGTAATTTAGTTTGTATGCTGTATTCAGAGTTTGAAACGAAGTGTTATTTCAAATTGGTGAAAATGTCTTATTTAACTGAATCACTAAAAATCGAAATTTTGTTGTTGATTGGATATGGTGATAGGGCGCGAACTCAAGCGAAGTTGTTCGCTTGTTTCGAGAAACGCAGCCCGTCAACTGGCCCGTGATACTAATCTTAATCACAAAACAGTTTTAAAAATACTTAAATATGAGAAAAAACGCCCATATAAAATGCAAGCTGTTCAAGAGCTACTTGAAGATGATCCAGATCGACGAGTGGAATTTTGCGATTTATTGATGACTTGTATTGATCAAATCCAGTTATCTTTAGAGTGGACAGTTTTCTCTGACGAGGCTACTTTTACATTAAATGGGCACGTAAATCGCCAAAATTGTCGTTACTGGGCTGAAGAGAACCCCCATTGGATGAGGGAACTTCATACTCAGCGCCCACAGAAAACTAATGTGTGGGCCGGAATAATACAAGATAGAATTGTAGGACAATTCTTCTTTGATGACACTCTTAATGGAGCAAGATTCTTGCGTTTACTCCAGCACGAACTAATGCCAGTGCTATGTCATTTATTTCCAAACCCCTTAAACCCTAACTTGACCGACGAGAGGTTATGGTTTCAGCAAGATGGGGCCCCACCACACAATGCTGCCATTGTTCGTCAGTATCTGGACAGAATTTTTCCCGGTAGGTGGATTGGGAGGCGAGGTAATATTGAGTGGCCAGCAAGATCTCCAGATCTTACACCACTGGATTTCTTTTTGTGGGGACATCTTAAAAGTAGGGTTTACATTCAGAAACCCAAAAACATAGCAGATCTGCAGGAAAGGATAAGAGAGGAAATCGGAAAAATAACACCGCAAATGTTGCATAATGTAAGGGACGAAACCTACCACAGACTGGGATGCTGCCAACAAGTGAATGGTGCACATTTTGAACAATTGTTACGTTGAAAATAAATTTAATTTTTAAATTGTTTTAATTGTATGCAACCCTACAAACATACTAAAAATTAAAATTTGATCAGTGCGTTGGATTCCTCTTTCCACCAGCTTTACAATGAGGGGTCACAAGCCATTTGAAAAAAATCATGTCGAGGGTGGTTTCAGCCACCCCTGAAGGGCTATATTTTTCATATTACTTGCAAAATGTAGGTAAATACATTTAAAAGTTGACCTCGGGAATTTTTTGAAAAATCATTCACCACCCCACTAGCGAATATATTCCAGTTAAAGTCTCCACCGTGTATAGCAATATTAAGGGAAAAGGCTTTCTTATTAATTACAGTATGTCGCGGATTCCGTTCGCATATAAATTGCAAAATATAATCAAAAACTTTGAGGAATTTAAAACAGATAGAATATTCATACGTTGTGTATCGTGTAAAAGTTTATTTTCAAAGTTACAAGGGCTGAAATAATTGCGATCAGGTCAATTCCGACGTAAAATGTAATGCTTTTTAAGAATATGGCCTTCGATTTTTTTTAAAATTAAATGTAAGTTTAAAAAAAATTGGATGTTTTTAAAGCGGGCGTTGATGAATTTTATTTCTTTTTTTGCTTTTTTTGTGATTTTTTTTGATTTCTAAAGTTTTTTTTTTTTTTTTAGGGTGGTTTAAAATGTTCCCCCGAAGAAAAATTTTAAAAAATAACTCCCTTTAAATAGGTTAACATGGGTTTTCGTTTTTTTTTTAGGTTAAACAAGCGTTGAGCACTTGATTTCCAAGGTTCAAGGTGAAACTTGGTATCCCCATGTTTTCGATATCGCTGAATCCAAATATCATGTCAAAAATCGGTTTTGACTAATGGCAGCTGTCAAAAAAGCGGCCAATAAAAATTAATTTTTTGATTATTTAAAATTTTAAGGATTTTTTTATATTTTAACATAAATCAAGTAAAGTTTCGTCGTAAAAAAATTGGTAACGTGTTTTTCGCTAAATGACAACTGTCAAATAAGCTGTCAATGATATTTAATCGAGTTTTTTAGTTCTTTTTTTTCAATTTCTCAATTCGGAAAATAGTCTTAATTAAGTGTTTCAATACAGCTAAATCCGAATATGATGTAAAAAACGAGTTTGGACTCTTGACAGCTGTCAAAAAAGCTGTCAATAGAAATTCATTTTTTGACAAATAACATTTTTGGGGTTTTTTATATTTAAATACAAATATAGTATAGTTTCGTCGTAAAAAAATCGTCATTTTTGCTGAATGACAACTGTCAATTTTTTTAATACTTTAATACTGTTAATTACATCTCAAGTAAATTTCAATTAAACTCTAAATGTTTTTTTTCGATTTCTGTAAGGAGATATATTATTAATTTCGAAATAAGGTATCGACAGGTGTCAATATTATTGACATCTGTCGTTTATGTCAAAACACCGACATTTATTTCGAAATTAATAATATCTCTCCTTACGAAAAAAAAACATTTAGTTTAATTTAAATTTACTTGAGATGTAATTGACAGTATTGAAGTATTAAAAAAAATTGACAGTTGTCATTCAGCAAAAATGACATATAATTTTTTTATGACGAAACTATACTATATTTGTATTTAAATATAAAAAACCCCAAACGTTTTATTTGTCAAAAAATGAATTTCTATTGACAGCTGTCAAGAGTCCAAACTCGTTTTTGACATCATATTCGGATTTAGCTATATTGAAACACTCAATTAAGACTATTTTCCGAATTGAGAAATTGAAAAAAACTAAAAATTCGATTAAAAATGTCATTGACAGCTTAATTGACAGTTGTCATTTAGCGAAAAATACGTTACCAATTTTTTTACGACGAAACTACTTGATTTGGGTTAAAATATAAAAAAAATTTTATATAATCAAAAAATGAATTTTTATTGACCGCTTTTTTGACAACTGTCATTAGTCAAAACCGGTTTTTGACATGATATTTGGATTCAGCGATATCGAAAACCTGCAGATATCAAGTTTCACCTTGAACCGATGGAAATCAAGTGCTCAACGCTTGGTTTAACCTACAAAATCGGAAAATCAGTGTTAAATCCCATTTAAAATTCAACCTGCGTGGGGCGCGGGTTATTATTTATTTTTTCGATTTTTTATTGTTTCATAATTATTTTCTAGGCCTCTACTTCCGATTTAGTGGGAGCACTCAAAAAAATCGGGACTTTTCCAAAATAAGGACCACCCTAATGTATATATGCGAATTAACGTTTTTAAAATCAATTTCTGAAAAATTCTAAGACCATATTCTGAAAAAGCATGGAATTTTACGTCGGAATTAATATGATCGAATTTTTTACAACACCGATAACATTGAAAATAAGCTGAATGAAAACTATTTACAAAATCAGGACATTTGGGATTTATGTATGTACTTATGTTGACAATGACAATTTACTGGAGTTTGTCACAGATGTAGCCGTTTATATGCGAAAAGCAGCTGAGCGCCTAAAACGCACATATAAAAATATGGCCCACGTGACATGTTTAGCGCATGCATTACATCTTGACGATGATATGTTGAATAGACAATAAGTATTTGGGTAAGTGTCCCTATCATATTTTAATTTTGTATTGCTTTCCTAAGTTCGGTCCTGATTCACCACGAGCTTATTGTACCCTAGTACATATGTATGTACGTACCTTTACATATTATAAAAAGCATCCGAAGCAAAAATGCGATAATGTTTTGAATGCTTCTACTTATAGATACATATGTATATGCGAAGTTTTTGTTGACAATTTGTTCTCGTGGCTTTTAAGCCTGGTAGTTTTTATTTTACTTAACGATTTATATGCTTTGTTATATTTATACCTAACTAGAACCTACCAATATTAATCTAAGTGATGATGTGGAAGATACATGAGGACAAAGTCAACATTTTTATCTTTTCATAAACATTAGGATTGAATTTTCATTGACTGATTCAATTATAGATACGCAAGTAATACAGTAAACAGCGAAAGTATTCGTACACCCACTTTTCGAAGGTTGCTTAAATCCTAATAATTTTTGTATTATACACACACCGTCAAAAGTCTTGGACCCCCGATGTTTTGTATTGGTAAATAATTGTTTTTAAATATCGTATTTGTTTTTCAAAGTACATATATATTTTCCAAATGTATTTTTTGAATATATCAATAATTTTCAAATATCTAGTTAATTAAAAAACAGTGGAGAAAAAAATTTGCAATTTTTAAGAAAATTTATTATGACACAAATTAACAAAACATATGTTTTAACAAAGTAAACTACAACTTAATAGTCAGTATGACCTCCCCTGTTTGTCAGTAACATGTTAACACGCTACGTGCACTGACACGATCAAACGATTGATAATTTCTTGAGGAGTATTATTCCATTCCTCTATTGCTGCTGCAGTCAACTCTTCCGCATTTTGGGGTGGGTTCATGCGTTTGCGAATTGCTCTAGAAACAAAATCTCACATGTTTTCAATGGGATTCATATCTGGGGAGTCAGCTGGCCAACCTAATCTGTAATATCTCCCTGTTCAAGTACCTCTTGGACCGTTCTTGCGCGATGTGGCCTTGCGTTGTCGTCCATGAAGATGAAATTGTCACCTAATTCGGCACGTAGGGGATAAATAATGGGCCTGATAACACTTTCAATATAAAGTTGACTTGTCATATTCTGATTTATGGGAATTAACGGCGTATGGCGATTGAACATGATTCCACCCCAAAACATTATTGTCCCACCATTGTAGGGAGCAACCTTACGGGGAAAATTTAATCTCTCTTGACGACCTGGCTCTCTCCAGACCCTTTGCCTATTGTCATCATTCACTAGTCTAATTCTGGTTTCATCTGTGAATAAGACCCATCGCCACTGCTGCAAAAGCCAATCACTACACTCCCGTGCCCACTGATAGCGGGCAGCTCGATGTCGTGGTAGTAGAGTGGGTACCCTTAAAGGCCTTGGTGAACGTAAATTTGCACGATGGAGTCTTCGAACTGTATAGGTTGATATAACAAAACGAAACGTACCTTGAAAGTGATTCCTGAGGGCTGGAGCTGAATCACTTGTACGGTGTCTACGGTGTCTACGGGCATATTGAGGATCGTTATTTGGTTAAATAACGATCGTGCCGTTTATTTGAGACTCGAGGCCGCCCACTACTTGGTCTTTTTTCCACTTCCCCAATTCTTGATACATATGCACTATTCAAACAACAGAAAATCTAGGAATGTCTAACATCTCGGATATCTGATGTTTGGAATGTCCAGCATCATGCAAAGCAATAATTCTTGCCATATTAAAAGCAGATATCTCACGTCCTGGCATTATAATGAAAGAAAAGTATCAAAGCCGCTTTGCTAAATTGCATATTTAGCAAAAATAAAACTGAGGAACATTAAAAAAATTATAAATCCAAATGATTGTTATCCAAAAAATTGATTTTATTTTGGTTTCTGATAGGATTATAGCTTGTGAAATTCTGCGTCTAATAAGCCCAAGTTGAAGGTGATCTGTTTGTGTGAAAAGATATCTTTAAAAAGTAAAATTGCGTTTTTTTTCAAAAAAATCGAGAAAAACTCCAAAAATATTAGATCCTTTTGAAAGTTGTTTAACTAATTTTAAAAGGAAATCTTCAGAATATCTATTTGACAAACTGAGCCATTTTGGAAAAAAAATCCTAGACATGAAGAATTTCTAAATTGAACCAAAAAATGAAATTAAAAAAAATGTGTTGATATTCTTCTAGAACTCGATGTGTTTTGTTAAAATTTTTATGAACAGTGATTTTTACGAAAACTGTAACTAAGAATGGTAGGTAGAGTTTTGAAATTTTATGATGTTTTTGGTTCTTTAGAAATGTTTTCAATTTCAGAATTTCAAAAGGTTTAGAATTCCAAGGTTTCAAAAGGTTTAACTTTAGAACGGGTGTAAGGGACGATATAAATATACAGATACTCACAAAAGTATTCGGCCACCCTTCTATTTCTAAGAACGAATGTACAAAACACAAATTCACAATTAAGTGAGACTGCATAATATGCGTAAATACGTTCCTCCATTACTCCTTGATTAAGGGATAATTACAACGTAGACGCAAAATAAAACATTCGCTGGGATACCCGACCAACGCGTTTGACATATGAAAACGGACACACAAAAGTATTCGGCCAGTTTATTATGCAAAGCTGTAGTAGGTAATGTAAGTTGAGATAGTAGGGTTCTTGGCCATAATATTAGTGTGTGAAAGGTTACATATTAACTGGTATAGACTGCGTGCCTCTATTAGACAGTGTACCCTTGTCACGCAAATAAAAGCAAAAAGTCCGCGAAAAACCCCCCCCCCGAGGGACCCCCCCCCCCCCCCCCCTAAAAAAAGTTGCCCCGGGGGGCCCGGGCCCCCCCCGGGGGCCTGGCCGGGGTAAAAAAAAAAATTTTGAAAAAAAAAAAAGGGGGTTAAACCCCCCCCCCCCCCCGCCCCCCCCCCCCCCCCCCCCGGGGGGGCCGGCCCCCCCCCCCCCCCAAAAAAAAACCCCCCCCCCCCCCCCCCCCCCCCCCCCTTTTTTGTTTTTTTTGGGGGGGTTGGGGGAAAAAATTTTTTTCGTGGGGGGGGGCGCCCCCCCCCCCCACCCCCCCCCCCCCCCCCCCCCCCCCCCCCCCCCCCCCCCCCCCCCCCCCCCCCCCCCCCCCCCCCTTTTCCTCTCCTTCTCCCCTGTTTTGTTTTCGGCCGGCCTCCCTCCTTTGTCTTTTCCTTTTTTTTCTGTTTTTTTTTTTTTTTTTTTTTTTTTTTCCCCCCCCCCCCCCTTTTGGGGCCCCCCCCCCCCCCCCCCCCCCCCCCCCCCCCCCCCCCCCCCCCCCCCCCCCCCCCCCCCCCCGGGCCCCCCCCCCCCCCCCCCCCCCCCCCCCCCCCCCCCCCCCCCCCCCCCCCCCCCCCCCTTTTTTTTTTTTTTTTTTTTTTTTTTTTTTTTTTTTTTTTTTTTTTTTTCTTCCTCCCCCCCCTCTCGCCCTTTTCGGGGCGGGGGGGCCCCCCCCCCCGGGCCCCCCCCCTCCCCCCCCCCCCCCCCCCCCCCCCCCCCCCCCCCCCCCCCCCCCCCCCCCCCCCCCCCCCCCCCCCCCCCCCCCCCCCCCCCCCCCCCCCCCCCCCCCCCCCCCCCCCCCCCCCCCCCCCCCCCCCCCCCCCCCCCCCCCCCCCCCCCCCCCCCCCCCCCCCCCCCCCCCCCCCCCCCCCCCCCCCCCCCCCCCCCCCCCCCCCCCCCCCCCCCCCCCCCCCCCCCCCCCCCCCCCCCCCCCCCCCCCCCCCCCCCCCCCCCCCCCCCCCCCCCCCCCCCCCCCCCCCCCCCCCCCCCCCCCCCCCCCCCCCCCCCCCCCCCCCCCCCCCCCCCCCCCCCCCCCCCCCCCCCCCCCCCCCCCCCCCCCCCCCCCCTTTTTTGGTTTTTTTTTTTTTTTTTTTTTTTTTTTTTTTTTTTTTTTTTTTTTTTTTTTTTTTTTTTTTTTTTTTTTTTTTTTTTTTTTTTTTTTTTTTTTTTTTTTTTTTTTTTTTTTTTTGTTTTTTTTTTTTTTTTTTTTTTTTTTTTTTTTTTTTTTTTTTTTTTTTGTTTTTTTTTTTTTTTTTTTTTTTTTTTTTTTTTTTTTTTTTTTTTTTTTTTTTTTTTTTTTTTTTTTTTTTTTTTTTTTTTTTTTTTTTTTTTTTTTTTTTTTTTTTTTTTTTTTTTTTTTTTTTTTTTTGGGTTTTTGTTTTTTTTTTGTTTTGGGTTTTTTTTTTGGTGGGGTGGGATGTGGATTGAAAGTTTAGGTTATAGAGATATTAGGTCTATAGAGATGGGGGTCTAAAAGTTGAGGTTATGGGGTTGTGGGGGTATAAAATTTCAAGTTATGGGGTCACGGGGTTTTGAAAGCTTATGTTATAAGGTCAGGGGGGGTTTTAAAAGTTGGAGGTATGCGGTTATTGGAGCTTAAAATCTTTAATTGTAAAGTTACTGGGATATGGGGTCCCTTATGGGGTGTCTCCCCCCCCCCTATTTAAACCTCAGCTGCGTGTCGGACCAATTTTCCTTTAATCTACTGTCCAAAACCTGTAAAATAAAAAAAATCACAATGATCGGAGTTTTCTGTGGGGGAGTTATCTTATTTTGAGAAAAATTTTGTCGTTTTCGCCCACTGTGCGGCGGTGGATAGCTCATGGTGTAGGGCTGTATGGCGGGTGCGGGAGTGGGTAACCTTCACTTTATTGAAGGAATATAGAACCAATATTGTTATATTAATACAATGTAATATTGTATTAATATAACATATTATTAATAGTATTAATACAATTTCTCTTGTTTGCCAGTCAGTGATAACTATTTCTTGTTAGT
Source organism: Aromia moschata (assembly GCA_029963805.1). Lineage (NCBI taxonomy): Eukaryota > Metazoa > Arthropoda > Insecta > Coleoptera > Cerambycidae > Aromia > Aromia moschata. Next base: position 106,508 of record JAPWTK010000012.1, read on the forward strand.
CAATTTATTAGCAATATCTAGGGTGGCCGAATACTTTTGTGAGTATCTGTATGTAATTTTATACGAGATTAATTTGGTTGCTATTATTCCGTTCGACATCAGATTCCAAATACTTACTTCAAAGGAACCACCCACCCTGTTTTGTGGTAATAAAAATTATTTAATCACATTCTTTGAACCGTTGTGAATCACTCTTTAGTTGGAATCGTACTAAACCTTAAGCATGACTTGGCATGCCTCACCATTAGTTCTTCAATGGAACGTAAGAAAACATAGATAAAGTTTGTCCGGGCTCAAATTCTTTGGCATGGGATCCCGCTCTGGATAATACGAATAAATGGTAAGCCAGCATTGTTTAGTTACTTGCACATACTGGATGGTAATGAGTAGGGTTCGGAATGTTTGCCGTCTCGCGTGTTAAACTGTGTTAGATCCTGCCCTCCCGCACCGGAATGGCGTACTACTGCGCATACGTGGGTCCTGCGCCTTGGCTGGATCGGTCAGTGGCGTACGTATGCAGGGACAACAAATACACACGTATATAATTTACAAGGCGCTTAAAAAACACGGTGTATACTTTCATTATCACAGAGTTTTATAGTGCCAAGCCCTGCGTTGTAGCACACATTTCCGAACCCTTGTAATGAGTCTAACTTCTATAACTTCTACCTCGCGGGCTACAAACAGAAATGATGTCGACACCACGAGTAATAAGGACGTACAAAGTAAAACCATAATCCCCTACTTTTGGTGACTTATCAAAATACAGAGTTAAAAAATTGTTAGCTAAAAAATGCATAGATGCATGCGCACAGGATCATAGGTATTAAAGATTGAAGTTACTATAAAGAACTAAACGTTTCTCATTATACGAGACGCGTTCATAAAGTAAGGGCCGTTTGGTCACAGAAAAAAAATGTACTCATAAGAAACTAATTTTATTGTCATATTTAGTTAGGTACAATCTTACTTTAATTCTCTAAATAATCGCCGTTCACTTCTAAGCATTTTTCGTACCGCTGCACCAGCTTCTTTAACCCCTCTGCATAGAAGCTTGCCGCCTGAGAGTTGAACCAGTTGACAACGGCGTTTTTGAGTCCCTCTTCGGTTTCAAAACGTTGTCCACCGAGCCACTGTTTAAAATGCAAGAAGAGGAAGTAGTCGCTAGGTGCAAGGTCGGGACTGTACGGTGGGTGGTCAAAAAGTTCCCAACGAAAATCTTGAATTTTCTCATTGGTTTTGGCAGCAGTGTGAGGACGCGCGTTATCGTGGAGGAGGATTATGCCAGATGACAGTTTCCCGCGGCGTTTGTTTTGGATCGCACGTCTCAATTTTTTGAGCGTTTCGCAGTACACGTCAGCTGTAATTGTTGTCCCACGTTCCATGAAATCAACCAAAAGAACACCGTCTTTGTGCCAAAAAACTGTAACCATCAATTTTCGACTTGTGTACTGAGTTTGCTTAAACTTTTTCGGTTTTGGTGAAAATGAGTGTCGCCACTGCATCGATTGCAGTTTTGTTTCTGGGTTGGCGTAGGATACCCACGTCTCGTCCCCAGTAACAATGTGAGAAAACAAATCACCTCGATCTTGTTGATAACGGGCCAAAAACTTTCGTCCACTAGACATTCTTTGCTCTTTGTGGTGGTCGGTGAGCATTTTTGGTACCCACCTTGCACACAATTTGCGGTATGCGAGGTTTTCTGTGACAATTTTGTAAACAGTAGTGCGTCCAAGTTGAGGAAATTTGTTAGCCAGGCCACTAATCGTCAATCGACGATCAGATCGCAGTGTTTGGTCCACTTGTGAAACAATTTCATCGGTCTGGGTACTGGGCCTGCCACTCCGCTCTTCGTCATGGACATTTGTTCGGCCATTTTTAAAATCACGGCACAATTGTCTAACCTTTCCTTCACTCATAACTGTAGGTCCGTAAACCAGGCATAACTCCCGATGAATTTCAGCAGCCGATGATCCTTTTGCACATAAGAAACGAATCACAGAACGCACTTCACAGTTGGCGGGATCAACGATTTTCGCGGCCATTGTTCTTTGCATTCACGGACAACAATACGACTTCAGAATCAAAACAAATGACGCTGTAGCTTCGCAATGAGTCAGTAGATGACGCTGCAGTAGTAAAACTGTGCTTCGAAGCGCCAATATTTATATATAAGCAAACGGCCCTTAGTTTATGAACGCGCCTCGTACATGATTGTAGAGACAACTCTAAATCAAAATAACCACTGGTTGATTCTACTTCTAGCAAACGTGTGCATCATCCCTCCCTTATATGTACTTACTTTGGTGAGATGGTGTACTTAATTGTTAGGATTAGTACAAAATAGACGATTCACATGCCAAATCACTTTGTTTTTCGACTCCATTTGAATATATAAGACGAAGGAAGGTCTTCGAGGGCTGGGATAGTACATAATGATGCCACCCTTACCATGATGTTAAATATTACTATTTCTTCTGTACATTTACTTTAGTATTTGTGAAGTACTTTACTATTTCTGAAATACCAGTGCACTTGTTCAGCAAATAAAACAACGTAACAAGAAATTGGTTAATACTTAATTCCATAAATAGGTAGACACTAATAATACTTTGAGAACCTAAACTAAGAATGACAAGTCACAAAAAAAGTAGAAAGAGCATGTGAAGAATTTGTCAGAAAGAGTGAACTTATTTCTTCAGAATTAGTGTGTACATATTTCTTTGAACGATTCTTCTGAAGTTTCTGAAGGAAAACACTGAAAAACAGTATGACAATTGCAGCATAAAATGCGTTAACACATTAATTTATTTATATAAGTTTAATATTTTTAACAAAATATTACTGAGTTTTCTTTCTTTCTGTATGAGAGTGAATCAAATGTAAACGGCTTTTGTTTTCTTTTTTTTATTAGCAGACAACTAGAAACCAGATGTACCCCATTTTTTCACATAATCTGCTCCTTTAAGGATGCTTTTTTCCAGCTTCTTGATCCCTTCGTTGTAAACATATGTTGGTCGTGCCAGTAGCCAAAGGCTTACAAACACCTCCACCCCATTTATTCGTTGAATCTTTGGTATCCCAAAGCCTGTTTGAGTGATCCAATGTTTATCCCTTCGTCGTAAAAAGAAGTTGGTGGTGTCAGTAGCCAAAGGCATACAAATACTTCCACCCCATTGTCATCGTTGAATCTTAGGTATCCCAAAGCCGCTTGAGTGAACCAATCGATAAAAGTTGCCGAACGATAAATCAAAGGCTTACAAACACTTCCACCCCATTGTCATCGTTGAATCTTTGGTATCCCAAAGCCTGTTTGAGTGAACCAATCAGATAAAAGTTGCCGAGCGATAAATAAAAGGCTTACAAAGGCTTACAAACACTTCCATCCCATTGTCATCGTTGAATCTTTGGTATCCCAAAGTCTGTTTGAGTGAACCAAGCAGATAAAAGTTGCCGAGCAATAAATCAAAGGCTTACAAACACTTCCACCCCATTGTCATCGCTGAATCTTTGGTATCCCAAAGCCTGTTTGAGTGATCTAATCAGATGAAATTTTCCGAGCGATAAATCAGAGCTATAACGAGTGTGTTGTGTCCAACTCAATGAGTCTAACTCTTCGCATGTGACAGCTGCAGTATGGGAACCTAGCGTTGTCATGGAGAAGAATCACTTCTCGTATCGTAAGCTCGCAGTAGTACTTCACATTGATGGTGCGACGATCGTACCAAAAATCAGTCTGCAAATTGTTGAAGGTTCTGGTGTGTAATGCGCTCGTCTTTGGGTGGCTTTCGTTTTCGGCCTCTTGACGACCTTTCATGAATTCCTTGTGTCGGGAAAAATACGTGGTATTGAGAGTGTTTGATCCCCAAACTATGCCAGCACTCCCCTCAGAATTTCGGCCGGTTTTATATCCCTGGGAGCGAGAAACTGATGTTTTGAAATGAATGCGTTGGCAATGGACTGTGCTCTGTGCTCTCTAGCTCTTGCACTGTGATCGTGTGTCATACTACAGAGAGCATTTCACGAGGCCGCCTTATGATTATCCCCACTCCTGACATCCCTACCCAACACATCCAGAAGCGACCATTTGCCCCGTTAAATTTTATGACCCCAAAAATAAAATTCTCGTTTATATTTGATTCGCCCTCGTATCTACAGAAGAAATAAAACGTATCGCGTTTTATTTTTAACTTTATTGTACATCTGATTTTAAACAGATGTGTAATATTGTGTCCAAGAAGAGTTAAAGTGCTTCAGCAGTGACGTTGTTTGCTAAATTTACCTCACGAGGTATCCTTTAGAGCTTTCAACTATCAGTTCTGTTGAAAATGTAAGCGCATCGGTATTGTGACAATGTAAATCTGCAGTGTACAGTACCTATAAATTGTTAGTGATGCTAGTGCTTTTCAACTTAACTCAAAAAAACAAAACAAAAGAAACATGTATACAAAGCAGTGGCGGTTGGTGATATTTCAGTTGTCCATATCTTGAAAACGACCCATGGGACCCACTTCACTTTTTAGGTGATGACTATACACCTCTTATAGAAAGGATTTATAGTGAAAAAACCTTTGCAGCAAAGTTTGCGAAAAAATTTTCAAAAAAACTGCAGCGCACCCTGGGAACTCAGTAACGCTCTGTGGAATATTTGCAGTATATTTTTTTTCATAATCTAGAAACAAATATAAGGAGAGGTTTTTCGATTTGTTACAATTTTTTTTTTCAAAAAGTTATGGCCATTTTAATTTTAATTTTATAGGAACATTTTGTTTTCCAAAATTAAAATGGGGAAATTAAAAACTTTTTGAAAAAAAATATTTTGTAACAAATCGAAAACCTCTCCATATATTTGTTTCTAGATTATGAAAAAAATATACTGCAAATATTCCACAGAACGTTACTGAGATCCCAGGGTGTGCTGCAGTTTTTTTGAAAAATTTTTCGCAAACTTTTCTGACGGTTTTTTTCACTATAAATCCTTTCTGTAAGAGGTGTATAGTCATCAGTAAAGCCGGCAGATCCGGGCGGCGGGACATAATCGTACGCGTCATACTACTTACTACTTGTATGTGCAAAAACAAAATTCATGAAAACAATAAACTGTTGCAATTTATAAAGAGATGTTGTTGATACCCTGTTATTTACGTTGATATGTGTGAACTTTGTGGGCCGCCGCGCTGTTTAGCCGGCTTTAGTCATCAGTCATCACCTAAAAAGTGAAGTTTGTCCCATGCGTCGTTTTCAAGATATGGCTAACTGAAATATCACCAACCGCCACTGATACAAAATTATGTGGTGATCATAATCAGTATTCACGCTAAACTGGAATATCATGTTTAATAATTCTGAGCCGAGAATAGTGTTTTTTTTTTTCTTAAAGTTCAGTAGTGAGTGACTCAGGAGGCAGCATATTTACCAGCGTGATAAGAGAATGTATTTAAATATAACAGAATAGTGTTTGGAAATAACTGACAAAAGCTTGTTGACAAAAAAGGAATATTATTTGTATTCTGAAACCTTTTTAGTTTCCTCGGATAGTAAGGACGTTGGGTTGTTAAAACTTTTATGTCCATTCTTTACTTTAAACTTTGATTTAATCTTTAAATTTTGATTATTAAGAATATAACGTAATCAAATGTACATATGCCTAAGGACAACCCATAAAATGAATAGGTATTATCTATATATTTCAATGTATTTTCATGGTTTGGATGTGAAGTGATAAAAAGTTCAAGATGTCATCAATAATATAGGCTAATATATAGACATCCAAAAAAAAAAACGTCATCAACTCTGGCTATGAACGAGAGAGATAGAAATAGCGGTCATGTCTAAGATTTTCGGTTATGTCAAACTTTTTGACAAGTGACTGTCACAATTTGTAAAATAGACAATGGCTGGCATATGATGTGACAGTCTTGACAAGTAAATAAGGTTATAAATTCGATTAAGAAAAGAAATACCTCTTTTTTTTCTCGGCCAACTTTGATGACGTTTTTTTTGGATGGCTCTATACTGTTGCTGTGAAATAATAGACATATTTGACAAACTGTGTTCGACACGTGTCGCCGGACTTGTACTTTTTGAATCACCTGTCAAATTGGCTTTTGCTGGGTGTTCCTTCACAAAACGGGTCATTGAAATAACTGTACTGCCGTCCATCATTTCAGGTATGGTAAAGCAGAATCTGATGAATGCGAATATGATTTTCGACACACATTTTTATCTACCAAATAGAGAATCTTATTTTTATTGAGAAATAAATCAAGAAAAGAAACTAAACCAAAATCAAACAAACGGCAATTATCAGTGAAAGTAAATGCGCAAAAAAAAGTCGCAATAATTATGGATCATCTAGTAATTAGTTAAATCGCATATATCCGATTCAATTTTAGTATTCCTATCGTTGCATTTACATATATAAAGAGAGATCCAAAAAAAAACGTCATCAAAGTTGAGTATGGATGAGAGAGATAGAAATAGCGGTCATGTCGAAGCTTTTCGATTATGTAAAACTTTTGACAAGTGGCTTTCAAAATTGTAAAATAAATAATGTTTGAGCTCTTGATATTAATATTAAGATAGTCCGCATTGCACTTTTCTATTTTCCATAAGAATAACACGGGAATTTTTTTTGCACCTGATTTTTATTGCTAGCTGATAGCGTATTATATGGAATTTTTTTAACATATTTCGAGTCGAGTCGAGAATTGAACGCTCTATAAAAAAGGTCTCTTATGATTTTTCGCTGTCTACTGGTTCAAAAGTAATTCGAGGCCAAAGTTGAATTCACCGCAAATGTAAGACACTTTTTCACTATTGGGTGAAATCGTGTAATTTATGTGTGATAAATTTAAGCAATGGTTAAAACTCGGGTATAAACAAATAAATATTGTCGTGAAGAAGACAATCTACTAATATGTAGTATAACAAAACTTATATTTAAAAGTAAAAATTTACAATATCATGATTACATTAATTATACGTGCCCCCGTAACTGAGATGATCCAGGATATTTCTTGATATCCCTGAAATGGGACTGAAAGATGAGCATTTCATAATCCCAAACGTTGTCTTGTTATGACAATTATACACTGAATGAATATGATGATCAATAACTTATAAAGTCATGCTACTATCGGTTATATTTCTTTCAGAGTAAATCTATCTCTGACAAACAAACAAAGGTAATATTGATATATAATCAAATTCAACAATCATAACCAAGGCTAGGCCGCCTAATGTGTTTTAAAACAGTGACTACGTGTTGAATATAAAAAAAATGCAAATGAGCTCGTCGACACTATGGGATCGTCCACATAGTCCCCACATAGTGTCGGAAAAATACAGATATCATCCTCCTTCAAAGCACTGTGGAATTGTCCACAATATCCCCTCACAGTGTCTGTCCTCTTCCTCGTGGGATCGTCCACATAGTCCCCCACGTAATATCTGCATTTCCAAAGCACTGTGGAATTGTCCACAATATCCCCTCACAGTGTCTGTCCTCTTCCTCGTGGGATCGTCCACATAGTCCCCACACAGTGCCAGAAACATATTTACAAATATGCCCGTAACACTTTGGGATCGTCCACACAGTCCCCGCAAAGTGCTAAAGACACTTTCTTTTTAATAAAATCATGACTAATATTAATATTGAATATATTATATGACATAAACCGATAATGCATTAAATTGTCGAGGAATTCCTGACGAATATTGTATCACATCATTTTAAATAAATCAAAAATAGAATTATCAATCAAACAAAACAAAAAGGTATAAAATGCTCAGTGATAAACTCACCCTGTGAATCTGTTTGAATCTGAAGGATGCACTATAAAAAAAACCGCACCAGTCTGCACAACACAGGCTTATTTAATGCCAACACCGGCCCAAGCTTTCAATATCTAGCCCCAAGTTGGCGTTCGTTGAAACGCCCTCATTCGGTTGACACATTTACGACCATAACAAAAACATACAGAGCGAACGTAACGTCGTGGTTGTTGTGGTTCAAAATAAGATAATAATATTCTATTCAGTAATGTAAGAAAATAGACAAGACTGCCAAAAAAAATTACCTTACACAAATTTGACCGGTTTTAGTGTATTACAACAAAATTAATGGTTTTATCGAAAAGATGTAGCCAAAATTTTATGTGAATTTTAAATTTGGTCTTTTAGAAAATGTTAGTTAACAATTTTTCTCTATGAAAAGAAAAAAATCAAACACAAAAAAATGTTTTCAGTTGAAATTACTAAAATTTTTATATTTTTTGAAAGAAAATTGCGTTAATTGCATTTAATTTTTCTCCAATTTTTTCCGTACTCTGAGTACATGTTTTAAAAATTATCATTGTTAACTTTAAATTTCAAAACTAAAGTTGAACAATTAAACGGTCAAATTTTCGGTGAATTCAACTTTGGCCTCGAATAACTTATGAACCAGTAGACTTAGCGAAAAATCATAAGAGACCTTTTTTTATAGAGCGTTCAATTCTCGAAAAAATATGTTAAAAATTTTTCCATATAGTACACTATTAGCTAGCAATAAAAATCAGAAGGTGCCAAAAAAAATGTTCCCATATTATTCTTATTGAAAATAGAAAAGTGCGATGCGGACTTAATTCATCTTAATATTGATATTAAGGGCTCAAATTTTAACTGGCGTATTTTTACACCAAAACGGAATTTTTAAGCATGTTTGCAAAAAAATAAAATAAAAAAATGTTTTTTTTTAATCACCCTATGGTACATCGTTTAAATAGTTTTAACAAGCGATACATATTTTACAATAGGCAGTGAAGTTACCTATTTAGTCTTTTTTATGGATTACAAATATTTGTATACATCTATTGACCTTCAGTCTCAGAAAATTTTGAATTAAAGCACATAACCGTTGTCAAGAGGAGAGTTTATACTCATTACATTATTATATACCATTACATATCTGTCACCCGTTTATACTTTACAGTATATTTATATTATAAACATAAACTATTCGTTTTATTAACAACTAAATAATGCGAATGAATGAACAAGCCGGTGTCAGATACATATAGTTAAGTTCGAAGGAAAAGAGATTTCCTTTTTAAAAACTTTATTGAAAGACTTTACAATTAAATCGAGTACTTCACTAGCGAGAAACCAATATGAAGACTAGGGTCCTAGTGACTGTAAAATGCTTATATAGTAACTTACTTTGTTTATCTTAAGAATCCTAAAACCCCTACGACATTAATATCTTAATGTGATGGCAACGGCCAAAGGGTCTAAAGGGTTGGTCACGTAACTCCTCCCTCCTTTAAGACGCACGTCCACGGCTAGGGGCACTGCAAGATTGATACTTTTTGAGGTGTCTTGAAGAGGAACTCGATTTCTTCATCCTTTTCACTTATCGACACTTTGTTGTCCATACACCTGGGTTTTAATAGTCCTTTCACCTTATTTCTACATGTACAAAATACTATTACAACTGTACTGATAATTGCAATTATAATGAATGTAAGAGAATATGAGTGAGGTGAATAGGATCGAGCTGTATCGGTCCTCGTAAATTATTTGCTTCGAGTTTTAATTCATCCAAATTTTCCAAATGCTTAGGCTGTATGTTTACAACAGATTTTGTTCTATAACTATAATTATCTATTACAGGAGAGTTTAAGGAAAAGTTATAAGAAATGCTAGGAAAACCGGTCATCTAATATTATTTTACAAGGGTTTTCTGATGATATTAGTACATTTCCTTTTATATCAAAATGTTTATATTATTTTGACATTCTTCTATTACTTTTAAAGTTTCCTTACAAGATATTACAGTAATTTTGTTTAATTGAATAAACAGTTTATAATTGTTGTAAGTCTGAGGAAATTACCTTCGTAAGATCACTAAGGCACCTCTTTAACTTGGGTCTTTCGAGCACCGGTCTGGTTCTCGATCTTTTACTTTTTCGTTGGTCCAAAGCTCTTCATTTATTCCATTGAGATGGTATTGGGAGGTGGAATTAATACCTGGTGTTTTTGGTTGGGAATTGGATAAATTCTTTGGTATTGGAAAGGTCTGGGATTTAGGATAGGGATTTGTAATATACACACTATTATGTCCCCGGTTGAAACACTTGAATCTTACTGTACTGCAACATTTGTAAACATGGATAGTATCAAGTTTTAATAGTTGTGATTCCTTATAGATTAATTTAAGGTGATTTATCATTTCCAATAGCTCCGATTTCGAAATTAATTCTAAGTTAACAATTTCGAGTAGGCTAGAGATACGGTTCTTTCGATACCTAGGAGGTAGTTTAAAATTTTACGGCTTAGGTAAATATTGTACTGTATGAGAGTTTGCAATTCTAATTGCGAGGTGAGTTTATTTATGCTAATCAGAGAACTCGCAATGTCCGTATGTAAAATTGTAAGATCTTTGGAGTATCTGGTTGTAAGATGATTCGCAAATAAGTGTATTTATCCATTTGTTTGATTATTCTATGCTGATTATTGTAGAGAATATCTAGGTTTTTGTTTATTTCCATTAAATCGTTGTTGTCTAAATTTCCAGTACGTATTTGATGGCTGTTCCAGAACATTTATGAGTGCACGTTTTGACCTGTGTTTAAATTTTGTTAATTGGTTTTCTATATCAATACAGTTCCCTTCAAAAATGTAAATGAGTTTTTCTAGGGAGGTATTATCGCTTCTCGATTTTAAAATAGCGAGGTTACCTAAAAGCTTTTTTGTAATTACGCTCAGCGTCGCTAATATTAAGATAGAAATAAAACTTGTGATAGTGGTCAATTATCTTTCAGGGCCTAGTTCTTCTAAAAAGAATCCCGGACTCTAATCGGTATCTCTTGAAGTGCCTGGTTTAGGGCTACAACGCCCACCCTGTAAAGGAATTTGCTTTTTAATCCTTTTTACCTTTCTTGTATGGATGTTCGTTAATCTATTAGAATTGTCCCTTAAACCTTCCACTTTGTTTTTATCTACGGATGTAACTGGACCTTATCAAAACGCGGGTCTGATTTCCCTAATTCTCAGCCTAGTGAAATAGACAATGGGCTCTCGGATATCAATAACTGACTCTTTATCTTTGTTTTGTTTCTCTAAATTTTTGTTACCTTTATCTAATTGTTTTTGATAAATCTGCTCGAAAAAGGGTAAGATTTCTTGTTTCCGTTTTTCGTTATAGTTTTCGTAAATGGTCTGGTCTAGGTCAATTTCGTGTAGGTTAAGGTTTTCGTATGGTCCGTACACTTGGGGGTTGAGCTACCTACCAAGCGCGTCCCCAGGTGGCGGATAGGGGGAATGGCCAGGGGACCCTTACGGGGCTCAGGGTTAGGGGGTGATAAGTGGCCCCCCGGGACTAATCTCCTGACGGGGGCTCACAAAAGCCCCTTCCGTGACCAGCTCACGACTCAAACCGTAAACCGCCTGGGAGGACAAAGATCCCTGACCTCGTCAGGGATATGCCCTCTCAGGGGGCACGGGGTTCTGGCTTAACCCGCCCGAACCGCGTGGAAGACAACCACTCTAAAAATTCCCCCCTAATCCTAAGGTAAGCACGCGCCGAGGGATGCATGGTCGATGGGAGGATCGATCGCTAGCGGCAAACCTCGGGGAACCTGGCGCACCCCTTGTATATAGCCTTGCACGCACACAGGGGCTCTGTGCGTGTCGACCATCCCTTCCCCACTACTCGTGGGAACTATCATGGACCCTAAAATAAAAACACTGGAAGGCTCAGTTTCTGAGCCTTCCCACACTAGCGGGTCAGAAGGAACCGTAGAGGTACCTTCTAGCCCATCTAGACAAATGGAGGTGGATAACCCCAATACTAGGCCCAAAAGACCCAACGTCTGCGGAGCCGAACGGAAAAGGAGGAGGAAGGCGAGACTAGGAAAGAGGCGACAACCACAGTTGTCCCCTCCTCAACAGCCTCAGCCTTCTTCCTCCACCAACGTGGAGGGAACTGTCAAACTGACCCCTCCAGCAGTAGCAAGTGGCTCCTCAACAGGTGCCACAAGCTCTGTAGTTGGGGCAACCGGGCGGCCCCGCAGATCGTACGGTCCACGACGAACCGAAGCACCGGCCAAAAAGCGGCAACGCACGCCGGGATCTACCCCCGACGCTGCAGGCGCGAGCAAGCGGCCGAAGCCTGGCACACCCAGGTCTTGGCAGGCGGGCTTCGCGCAGGTGGTATCGGGGGATAAATCCCTGCAAATAGTAATTGGCAGGGAAGGGCAGACCGAACTGCCCTTCTCGGAGAGCCAGTTGCTGGAATTTCTGGACGCTGTAAGGGAGGCCATTACCGTTACACCAACGGCAAGTGAAACTCCCCTACAGTTCCGCTCCACAACCCTGTGGAGAGGCCAGCTACTGGTCAATGCCGCAAATGCGGCTTCAAGGGACTGGCTCCTCAGGAGTCTGAATAATATCAGACCCTGGAGTGACGTCAGACTTGTTGCTCTGGACCCACAAACCCTAAGGCTAAGACGGGCCTTAGTGTGGGTTCCAGGCAAAAAGCCGTGCCAGACAAGGACACTCTTAGTGTCCTTGAAAAGCAGAATCCGGGCTCGCCTGCTCCAAATGGAAAATTTGGAGTCGGAAGGGAGGAGCCCCAGGGGCTTGACTAGTAGTGGGGATCGACGAAAAATCGATCCCCACTCTGGAAAGGGCTGGACTTCCAGCCCTATTTTAGTGCGACGCGTGCGCGGGTCACCCTGACGGCGCGTCACACTAAAAGCAAAGGAGGAACGGCTAAGGGCTGGCACAGCTAAAGCTGATACCTCCCATGCTCCCAACGAGGAAGAGGGATCTGCAGAAGCAGAACCCCCCGAATCCAGCAGGTCATCACCTGTCCAGGAACCACAAAGGGATCTGGACAGCGGAGATGACCAACTCTAGAAGGCTCTAAAAATGCCTCTAGAATTTATTCAGGCCAATATCCAGCACGGGAAAGCCCAATCGGCTTTCCTGTGCAAAAGGATAATTGAATGTCAAATTAAAATCGCCCTCATCCAGGAACCGTGGGTATACCACGGTAAGGTTAGGGGTTTGGGTAGAGCAGGGGGGAACGGTATATTACTGTCCCTCAGCTGAGGAACCCAGAGCATGCATCTTAGTTAAAGGTGCAAAAGGTGTTTTCCCGATGCCAGGACTCTGTACAAGAGATCTGGCAGTGATCAAACTAGCAATAGGTAAGGGAAACACCAAACGGAAGTAGCGATTTGCTCAGCATACTTCCCAAGAAACACGGAAAGTCCTCCAAGAGAGCTTTCGGACCTTATAAGGTACTGTGAGGGAATTGGGCTGCCGCTGCTCGTTGGCTGCGACTCCAACTCCCACCACACTATGTGGGGGACAAGGAAGTCAAGCCGAGGGGCAGGATGCTGCTCGAGTTCCTCACCCTGAGTGGTATGCAAATTGCCAACAGGGGATCGGTACCCACTCTATTTCACACCTGAGAGGCAGTCGGTCATAGATCTGACGCTCTGTTCCACAGAGCTACTCTCTCAGGTTGTATCTTGGAGAGTGTCTTTGGAAGTATCCTTATCCGACCACAGACACATCTTCTTTGGGCTGGATGAATCCACCCAACTCATCGAAAACGGATATAGGAATCCTAGGGCCACCCAATGGGACCTCTATTTAGAGGACCTTAAAGGGAGGCTAATAGGGAATTCCATCCCGATACGAAAGCGAGGCAGACGTTGAGGTAGTGCTAAACCGCCTCAACCTCAGCTATCGTTGAATCGTTTGAAGCCAACTGTCCTTTAAAACAAAGGACTAGTTCGAGCAAAACACCCTGGTGGAATTCCCATGTCGAATCCCACAGGAGGAAGGTTCGTAAGCTTTTTAATAAAGCCAAACGGACAAAAATCCCAACCACTGGGAGGACTACAAATCCGCCCAGAGGGAATATAAAAAGGTCATTCGTGACTCGATTAGGATACCTGGCGGGCCAGCTGCGAGGACATCATCCAACTGCCCCTCAGCAGCCAGGCTGAAGCAAGGTACTAACTAAAGATCCGGGAGCAAAATTGGGCGCAGTGTCTCTCCCTGACGGAGGATTCACATCTTCGGCTGGAGAGACGCTCCAACACTTGCTCTTAGTTCATTTCCCGGGATCTGCCGGGACAGTGGCAACAGAGGATGACAGTAGTGGTCCAATGACAATGGACTACAGAACGTCCTCCAAAGTTGTCACGTACGAAAGGCTAAGATGGGCTATCCAATCCTTCATGCCTTTCAAAAGCCCTGGTGAGGACGGCATATTTCCGGCCCTTTTGCAAAAGGGGCTGGATGTGCTCGTACTTCACCTATTGCGTATATTTCGCTTTGTCTGGCTCGAGGCTACATACCTGTTGCCTGAGGTCTGTTAGGGTTGTTTTCATCCCAAAACCAGGGAAAAATATTACACCCAAGCAAAATCGTTTCGGCCCATAAGCCTTGGTAGTTTCCTCTTGAAGGCGCTAGAAAGGCTGGTGGACCGTTACCTCAGAGAAGGGGATTCTGGTGCAACAACCGTTGCACGCCCTTCAATATGCCTACCAGGCCGGAAAATCCGTTGATGCGGCTCTCCATCACCTTGTAAACAGGATAGATGGAGTGATGCTCGAAAGCAATCCGCCCTGGGTGTGTTTATTGATATCGAGGGAGCCTTTGACAACACCTCCTTCGAATCAATTGCCGGGCGCTGGGGACGGGGAGCCGAGCCATCAATAGTACGATGGGTCGGCTCGATGCTCTCACAGCGCAAGGTCATTGCAAGAATGGCCGGTGATACAGCGGAGGCGGTTGTATCGCGAGGCTGCCCCCAGGGGGTGTTCTATCACCTCTTCTGTGGTGCCTCGTAGTGACAGCCTCCTGCAATTGTTGAACCAGTCGGGCTTCTATGCCCAAGCTTATGCGGACGATCTCGTCATTTTATTACAGGACCACAAAATCGATGTTCTTGGGGGCTTCTGGCAGAGGCCCTCCAAGTGGTCGAAAGGTGGTGTCTGGATGAGGGGTTAAGAGTTAACCCCGAAAAGGCAGACCTGGTTACCTTCACCAGGAAGCGTAAGTTGGGGCCTCTGCCAGAGATTACCCTGGCGGGAAAGGTCATTCCATACAAAAGCTCATCTAAGTACCTTGGAGTCACAATAGACTCCAAGTTGAACTGGAACGAGCATATAGCAATCGCACCACGAAGGCCACCTCAGCCATATGGGCGTGTAGAAGAGCCTTCGGGTGTACGTGGGGACTAAGGCCGAGGATCCTTCATTGGATGTACACGGCCATAGTTCGCCCCGTTATTACCTATGGTGCCATCGTTTGGTGGCCAAACAAGAACGGATAAGGCTAGAAAGCAACTTGATAAAGTTCAAAGACTAGCCTGTCTAGGCATCACTAGTGCAATGAGGACAGCCCCAAGTAGGGCCATAGAGGTTCTGACGGGGCTGCCTCCTTTGCACTTGGTGATTGAACATGAGGGCCATGAGATCGGCTTACAGACTGACCGGTCTTGGCCATTGGATAGGCGAGGAACAAACTACTGGCCACGCCACAATATGGAACAGCAGGCTACGGAACACTGTCCAGTACTCCTTATGTTACAGGACAGTGTGGAGCCTACCATTTGTCCCAGTCCAAAACTAGGGATCCAAATCCCTAGTAGAGATGACTGGGATAACACAAACAACACTATATGCCAAAATGGAATCATCTGGTTTACAGACGGCTCCAAAATTGGCGATAAGGCCGGAGCGGGAGTAGTATGGCAAAACCACGAGGACAAATTATCTTTTGCCCCGGGTCATATGCTAGCGTTTTCCAGGCGGAAATATATGCTATCCTAGCATGCGGGATGGAAATCCTAAAGACGGCTCCAAAAAGGAGAACGATTCAAATATGCACGGACAGTCAAGCGGCCTTGATGGCTATTGAATCCAGCAAGGTCAAATCGCGACTCGTCCTTGACTGTAAAAAAGATTCTAAATGATCTGGCCAGTTGTAACAGAGTGATACTCACATGGGTACCGGGACACTCAGGTGTCCCGGGAAATGAAGAGGCCGACAGACTGGCCAGACTAGGATCAATAGGGTACCCCATAGGACCTGAACCTATATTAGGGGTCCCCTATTCAATGGGGGTTTCAACCATGAAAGAGCTCCTAAACAAGGAGTTCGAAAATCGTGGCAAGAAGCCCCGGGTATAGGCCAGGCGAAGGCCCATATTACTGGGCCTTCGTTCAGATTAACTCAAAGTCTCCTGGGTATGAACCGAAGAGACATTAGAACGGTGACAGGACTCCTTACAGGCCACTGTCACCTCTAAAAGGCACCTCCACATGATAAGGGTCATAGATGATCCTGAATGTGGATGGTGCATGGAGGATGAGGAGACTGCATCTCACATCCTCACAGACTGCCCTGCAATTGCAAGGGTCAGAGAACGCACTTTGGGAGCTGTGTTCTGAACCCAGAGGATGTTAAGAGGATTCACCCCAGGAAAATATGCGCCTTTGCTAGAGAGGTCGGCATACCTGGGTGAACACTCATGGAATGTGGGTGCACAATGGGCCCGTCAGGCGGCCTAAGTGCATGGGTCTTCCCGCCCACTTTTCGTATTCATTCATTCATGGTCCGTACAATAACGAAAAAGGTGTGTAGCCTGTTGATGAATGTACTGATTGATTATAAATAATAATAGCCGAAGTCATTAAGTTCTGTGTGGTTTCGTTTTTATTTCTGGTTTTTGCTGTTCTTATTTTCTCAAGTAGGGTAGAGTGTACTCTTTCTACTGGGGAGTTTGAACTGCTATTGTAGTTAGTAGTGAAATGGAGGTCTATTTTGAACAAGGTGCAAAATTCTTGTACTACATTATTTTTAAATTCCTTTCCCTCGTCGCATACAATTTTGCGGGGATAATTGTGATGCGAGAAGTAATGTCTTAATTTGTTCAGGACTGATATTCCCGAGACGTCTTTTAAAAAGTAAGCTTGAGCATATTTAGAAAATAGATCTATAATGGTAAGAAATTTAGTTCCGTCAAAACTGAAAACATCTATATGAATGACATCGAAAGGTTTCTTTGCCAATAGCGGTCCTGAAAAACTTTACCTTGTGGGGGTTCTTCGTATTTGTTGATGAGACAATTTTCACATTCATTAATGATTTTGTTTATCTTTATTCTCATGTCGGGCCAGTAGTATATATTTTTGAGGTGATTGTAAGTTTCTGTGATACCGTTATGGTTATTTTCATGATACTCTAGAATTATTTCGTCTTGTCTGTCGGATTTTTCAATGTCTTGTGCTAAAAATATTTGTTTTAATAATTTTGACTCTATCTGTGAACAGTTTCGAAGTGATATTTAAGAACATTCTTTCAAGGTTTTCGTCGAGAAAATAAATACCGTATAATTTTTTTGGGTCAAGTATTTCTTTTAGTGCCCGAGAAATATTTTCTTCTTCAGATCCTCGCCTAACAGTGATTGCGAAATTATGTTTTTGGAATGGCCTAGAATAATTGATGTATTTGTCGCCTAATTTAAAAATTATTCTTGTTGACGAATGTGTTTAAGGCTTTATCTGAGATAGGGAGTGTAAACACGGGTTGTTCGGCCGCCTGTGTTGCGTGTTACCTGATGCGTCGTCTGCGTTACTCTGTTCGCGCCGTTCGCGGTTACCTCGCGATCATTCGTGACATTATTCGCATTATTTGGTGGTGCATTGTCAGCTCGATTTTGTTCGGGGTCGTTCGTGTCGTTATTGTCGCTATTTAAAATATCGTCTATGTCTTCTGGAGATAGTTCTGTATCTACATTGGGGGAGTAGGGATAGGAGATCTGCGTCTACTTCGTGAGTCTGTCTGTCTGTGTCATTTTGTACTATTTCTCTGACGTTAATTTCGACTCTGGATAATGCGTCCGCTACTTTATTATCTTTACCCTTTTTGTATTGTACTACGTAATCGAACTCTTCTAATCGCAATCGCCATTTTACTAATCTAGAATTTGGATCCTTCAATGAGAATAACCAGACTAACGGTTTGTGGTCGGTCTCTATTATAAATTTGCGACCAAAAAGATATGGGCGAAAATGTTTTGTACATTCTACAATCGAAAGAAGTTCGCGCTCTATAGTAGAGTAATTCCGTTCGGCACTATTAAGCGTACGGGAATAGAATCCGATAGCTTTATTATTTTGGCTTAAAACACCTCCTAGAGCTGTATTAGAGGCATCTGTCGTTAAGTGAAACTGTTTTGTGAAGTCGGGGTATGCTAGGATGGGTCGTTGGTGAGTAGTCTTTGCATGCTTGGAACGCGTCAACATAATCGGGGTCATTGTAATCTAATTTAGTACCTTCTTTAGGCATCGCGTAAATGGTTGTACTATTTTCGCAAAATTTTGAATAAACCGTCGGTAATATCCCACAAGACCTAAGAATGATTTAATTTCTTTTGTTGTCTTGGGAATAGGGTAATTCTGAATTGCTTTTATTTTTGAGGGGTTCGGTTTAATTCCTTCTGGGTTATTACATGACCTAAGAAGGCAACTTCCTTGCACAGAAATTCTGACTTATCTAACTGTATTTTTAAATTATACTCGCGAAATTTATCAAAAATTTGTTTTAGATGAAGAAGGTGGTCATGAAGGGATTTGGAAAAGATAACGACATCGTCCATGTAAACGAAACAGAATTTATACAAAAATTCGCGGAGGATATTGTCCATGACTCGCTGAAATGTGCTTGGTGCATTTTTAGGCCGAAGGGCATTCTCACATATTCCCAATGTCCGTTGTCTACGCTAAATGCCGTCTTTTTCAATAGAATCGGGGTCCATCTCTATTTGATGAAACCCTTGAGCTAAATCTAAGGTCGTGAAATAGGTGCATTTGCCGAGATTATCTAAAATTTCGTCGATCCGCGGTAATGGATATTTATCTTCAATCGTTTTTTCATTTAATTTCCGGAAGTCAATGACTAGTCGCCATTTCTTTTTACCGGACGCGTCTAGCTTTTTAGGAACAATCCATACCGGAGAACTGTATGGCGAAATGCTAGGTCTTATAATTTTATTATCTAATAATTTTTGAATTTGATTTTGGATTTCGGTTTTCAAATGGTATGGATACCTGTAGGATCTACTATAAACCGGTTCGTTGTCAGTCGTTCTTATTTTGTGTTTGACCGCGTTAGTAAAGGTTAGGTCACGTTTTCGTTGTAAAATATGTCTTTGTAGTTCTTGCACAAATAAGTTACTTTCGATTTTTCTTCGGGATTTAAATGAGTCGTTCTTATTATTTTTGTAACGTCTAAATTATGGAAAGTCGTACCTGGATTTCCAGTTTCGATGTTGACCAAAGGTTCGACACGATCCTCTGATGGAAATTAATTTCGGTCTCCTCATCACCCTCAAATGGTATTAAAACAAACACCATTTTTGGCATAAGCGAGTGATTCTGGGACTTGAATTTTACCGCAATTAATTTCTGGGACAAGTACCGTTCCTCTATCAATGTTAACGGGAATTCGCAAAAAGTTTTTACTCATCTGTTTGTACGGAATAAAGTTATTTGAATTTAGTTCTATGAAGAAAGGGATTTTTCTACCTTGTATTTCTAGTATTTGATTTTTATAATCAATTTTTGCACCTAAATTTTGAAAATCATGACTTCCAATAAGAGCATCGAATCTGTCATGCCATTTAATGACATGAAAGTTGATGATCTCATCAATGCCATATTCAGACAAGATAGGATATGAAATGTTCTTGTCATCACTTATTGTTTTATTTAAACTTTTGACTGTAAATGGTTTTGAAAAGAAATATTCTCTGAAATATTCATATGCTGGACCTGGATTAATTATGGAATTTGAAGCACCGCTATCAATTAAAATTTTTAGGTTAAAACTAGGTATGCTAATAAAAGGTAATTTTGGTTGACTTGCTACAGAGTTTAAGTCTATTGATTGTCGGGTGTCTCGTCCGAGGCTGGTAAATAAAAAATTTTCGTTATAGTTCGAGGGTTCTTCATAGGACGTCTGTTCGTACTCGTCAGTGTTTTCGTATTCGCATAATTGCTCTATTTCCTCGTCATTAGGGCTTTCGACATTGTAAAGCTCTTCAGAAATAAAATTTGGTTTTTGTATTCGATTGGTAGCTATTTCGGAATTTAGTCGTATTGTTTCTATTGTTAGGAAGATTATTTCTAGTGGAAATACTATGGGCGTTGGTTTGTGTTCAGGTTTTTTGCCAAAAACTTGAGAGTTAGTAGGAAAATTCTGCTGTACCTGCTGAGGCTGGACATTTATAGGACCTCTAGGAAAACCGATTTGCATTTTGTGAGAAGAAATTTGTTGCGGGTTGTGAATTAGAATTAAACGTTGGATAAAAATGAGGTCTATGTTGGTAGTTGGTACGCCAGATTTATTGGTAAATGCGATTTCTTGACTTGTGTTGGTTGTTTTAATCTGCTACGCATAAAATTTAGAAATGATATTTGTGCTTTGCTATTATCGAATTTTCTACACTCTATTAAGCAATCATCTAATGTTCTAGGATTTACGTTCATCAAATGCGTACAGTACGGTTCTAAAATACCAGCTTTAAATGTTGATAACGCTTGATCGTTGTACATATTTTCTTTACTTATCCTAACATCGCTATTTAATTCCCTAATTGCAACATGTTCGATTAGAACTTGTAATTTACGTTTGATATTCTCCAAATAATTTTCATAGCTTTCATTTGATTTTTGGAAGCAAGTAGTGAGGTCTGTTAATAATAATTCTTCGGCTGGGTCGCCAAATCTGTTTAGCATGGTTTTTAATTCGGTCCAAGTAGTGCAGTTCTTGTCTTAAGACTCCGCTGCGCCAACAGCTTAGTTTAACACTTTCAAAAATTAATTGTTGAATAAACATCCTACTTCAGGTCTTTTTTAATAGTTTTGATATGTTTCTGCTTGTTTTATAAAATAAGCTAAGTTTTTGAACCTCCTGAGTATTCAGGAAGCATATCCCCTTGCCATATTAATTTCTACATTGCTAATTTGGTTTTGCATTGTGCTAGATGAATTATTAATTTCAGAGTCGCTTCCAAACCAGGGGGTTCTTATCCCTTTCAAACATAAATGAGTGGTATTTTACAAAAGAAAAATAAAGGACTTACAGGACAAACACCAACAGCATCGGTAATCTGCCTAACGATGTCCACGCGGGAAGCGTCTCCGTGGCGTTCTGACTTGAAGGCTCGCAGGCGAGGTGTCCTCGTAGTCGATTCCTCCTACAGTTGTCGGGGGGCCTGGTGGTACACTTCGCCGATTAATATAATTCACAGGTGGATTTCCAATAAAAGATTTGAAAATCACCGGCCGCGGTACGCGAGAATACCGTTTGGAAATCCTGTTCGCAGCGCCAGTTAAGTTCGAAGGAAAAGAGATTTCCTTTTTAAAAAACTTTATTGAAAGACTTTACAATTAAATCGAGTACTTCACTAGCGAAAACCAATATGAAGACTGAGGGTCCTAGTCGACTGTAAAATGCTTATATAGTAACATTACATTTGTTTATCTTAAGAATCCTAAAACCCCTACGACATTAAATATCTTAATGGTGATGGGCAACCGCCAAAGGGTCTAAAGGGTTGGTCACGTAACTATATGTAGAGATTTATATATTCTCATCTTCATTCACGGATAGTTTATGTTTATAATATAAATATGTTATAGTTTTGATAAACACCAAAAAAAAAATATTAAAGTTAATTTTAGGGCATACCAAAGTTAATAAATAGTAATGAGAATAATTTTTAAAGATAGGGAGCAAGTGTATTGGGCAAACAAAAAGATACGTTTTAATTAGATTTTAAGTTTATACAGCTCGTTTAAAATATGGTAGAACAGAATTTTGGGAAATCTTAAATTCTTTTGACAATAACCACAGACCTAGACATTAGCGGTTTAAAATTAGGTATTAAGATAGCGTCAGGCAGTACAAACAGTTAGATGTTTAATATTTTTTTTTTGTCTAAAGGTACCTTAGTTATTTTAATATAAGTGAAATATCTACATACGAGGTGTGTAAAGTGAGTAACGAGATTTTTTTTTAATTTATTTCAAAATAACAAAATAACTTCCTTGGGAAGCCCCACTGCGCTGGAGACGGTTCTTCCATTCCTCATAGCAGTGCTGGAACTCATATACTGAAATAGCCTTCAGCTGGTCGATTACAGCCGTTTGAATGTTTTCTATGGTCCTAAAAGGACGTCCCTTGAGGTGATTTTTTCAATCTCGGGAAGAAAAAAAGTCACAACGACTCAAGTCAGGCGAATAAGGAGGCTGAGGAGCCACAGGAATGTTTTTACTGCCTATAAACTGGTTTATTGAAATAACTGTGCGATAAGACGCATTGTCGTGATATTTCGATGTGAAATATCCAGTTGTTCTTGAGATTGGTCTCACACGCATGACCCTTTGTCGAAGTTTTCAAGAACCTCTCTGCAAAGGTGTTGATTTACTATTTGGCCTGGAGGCACAAACTATTTGTGGACAATTCCCTGACTATTAAAAAAGCAAATCAGCATGCTTCAATGCATGCTGATTTGAGACTTGCTCATTCTTACTTTTTTGGGTCTTGGAAAGCTTGAAGTGTGCCAATCCATGTTTTGGCGCTTGGTTTCCGAGCGTACTCAAACACCCAGGTCTCATCACCAGTAATAACATGTTCCATAAAATGGGGATCTTTTCAAAAGTCAAAAACCTTTCTCTCCTTATGTCCTTTTGTTCCTGCGGAAAGTGTTTTGGCAAGAACAAACATTTTTGCGCAGATTTTTCTCATCCCCAATTCGTTAAAATGATGATCAGTCGTGTGATTTGAATTTAACTCTTCCCCGATAATTCTTGTTGTCATCCTACTATTTGAACATACAAGCAGAGTTGCAAAAATCTTAATCATAACATAGTATAAAACAGTCACTTCCCGCTGTCTGTCCCTATGTATGCTTAGATCTTTAAAACCACGCAACGGATTTTGATGCGGTTTTTTTTAATAGATAGTGTGATTCGAGAGGAAGGTTTATATGTATAATACATGCATAATATAGTAGAGAAACACTGATAATTTTAGAGGTTTCTAATGTGATGTAAACCGTGCGAAGCCGGGGCGGGTCGCTAGTGTAGGTATAAAATAATGCAATAACCATTACTTTTCTTAATGGTTATGTAATTCTCATCCATTTCATTAAAGACAAAATTTTAATGGAAAATATTATTAAAGAAAAAAATTAGTAACGAAGGACCATGCATTACTCATTAAGCTTGTAATGAGTGATTATTGACTCATCATTACTCATTAAATGTCAAAAAATGAGTAATGAAAAATCGTACCTTTAAATTTTTTTTTGTTATTGCAATAAAATTGATTTGAAAATTTTTTTTTTACTTCGGAGTCCGTAATTAAATAAAAGGTCTTTTCATTCAAATCCTCCAGATGGCACTATCTATTATTCTGACGCGTATTTAAATATTCAATTCATGAATACTAATTAAATTTTATATACAAAATTTTTGGGAAACGCCCGACTAATTCCCGGACTTTTATTTCCACCAAAATGTGTTGTACTATAGCAATTGACGTATGCTTATATTGCATTAGAGACGTTTCCAGGTCCGTTTAGTTATAACCGTGTTAGTGAGAAAAACATGGTGTCGACCTGTCGATTGTATCTTTTAGACGCTCGATTAGTTTTGCTTATTTCAATTACCTAAGTGGAGCTATTATGCGTTGCTAAGTTACTTTAGTCTATCAGCAGTACGTATATGTGGATGCACACGTATATTGTGGATATGTTAGTGTTTGCTTATACCAAGAAGACTAGAATATAAGGAGACCGAATTCCGTTGTTGGTGATGGTTCGAAATCTGAAAGGCGCCAGTTAGCGTTTCGAACGTGCCTAGGCTCGGCGCGGTAGGCTACTGCGCCGCTAAAGTATGTGTATGTGACAAAGAAGACTGGATATATTCTAGTCTTCTTGGATATAACTGATACACGCAAACCGGCGCAGTAAGCTACTGCGCCGGGTATAGACACACTAAAAATTCGACCCGCTGCTGCTCGTGTGAAACCTCGGAGGTTCTTCTTGGCTTATACTCTAGTCTATAAGCAGTACCAACCTAACGTCTAATGTTTCATTAGGGAGATTTCACTTTTTCCGTCAAATTCAGTCAGATTTTTTTCCAGGATCACAAAACGTGAGCTAGCATATTTCATTTGCTTATATTTTTATATATAAATAAAATATTGTCGGAAAACAAAATTATTCTAGTAGAATTGACTATTGGCTACTAGAAAATTCATTTAAATGTGATAAAATTAGAAAAAATAAATTTTAATCGTAAAATGAATATTCAGCCCTTTCAAATGACCGGTGTTAGGAGAATAGTACGTTGGTAGCGGCACGCGCGCGCATGCGTTATTAAAAATAATAAAATGAGAAATGAAAAAGGGGTTCATTACTCATTAACATACATTTTTTTTAATGAAGATTATCAAAACACCCATTAATTATAAAAAAATGAGTAATAAAAAAGACAATCCATTTTTCATTAAAAAAAAAAATGATGGAAATTAATTTATGCTCCATTAAAAAAAAATAAGTAATGATAATTGATTTCATTACTTAATAATATAATAATTAATAATAAAACGCCAATGCATTAACTAAAATAATGCATTTTTTACTACTCTGCATACAAGATCCCGTATTCTATTGACATTTTCGTCGGTTCTTGAAGATGAAGCCCTTCCGCCGAGACTCTCTTTCTTCTGAGAATGCCTTAAACCACCGAAAAACCTGGGCTGTCGAAAAAGCACTCTCTCCGTAGACGTGTTGAAGTTTTGTAAAAGTATCTGCTGCGTTGTGTCCAAGTCTGAGCAAAACTTGATAGCACACCGTTGCTCAAAATTAATGTCACTTCAAAATTAATGTCATTTTTAAAACGCACTAGAAAAAACTAGTCACAAAGAACAAACAAGTGATTGTAACAAGTTTACTACTTCCCTTCCAAGTCCCATCTTCGCTACGTCGTCGGGCGCTACGTTGTCAGTCTCATTACTTAATTTACACACCTCGCGTACTACACATTAATATCTTCCCAAAATAATATATAAATTATTAACCTTAAGGCAATGAATGAACAAAATCGCTTCTTGCTTCTTTAAAAAAAGTTTTGTATGATAAAATGCGATTAGAAAAGATGATTTAATCTGACGTTATATTTTTAGTAACCTTGTGTATAATTTCGACATTATAATAAAGTAATAATAACAATAAAAATATTTTTTTCACCAAACATTTTACAAATACTTTAATAAGTCCTACATATATGTTAATGGCAAATAAAGGCAGATAATTCAATTTGCATACGTATACAAATTGTTCTTCCATCACTGCCTAAGTTATTTAAAATTTTCTGGGTTTGAGTGACAAAAATAAAGAAAAAAGAGAGAAAAAGAAAGAAAGAAAAAAAAGGCGAATAAGAAATAGGTGAAAATAGAACAAAAAGAAAGTAGATAGAAAGATCTGTTACAGTTCAAATAAATATTTTTTATATTGTTTTTTAAAGTTTTGACAGGATCGAGACAAACTATAACGCGGTAAGTTATTTATACATACAGCCATATTGTAAGAAAAGGATCTCTTAAAAATTTCTTTGCGATGTTGCGGTATAGTAAGCGAGATCTTTACGCCTAATATTAATATTATGAATATCACTTCTATACGATAGTTTATCAAGGAGGTATGGCGGTGATTTCAATTTTAGAATTTTGTGGTAGAAGCATGCATGATGAAGTTTGCGACGATTTATCATATTTAACCATCCAATAGTTTTCAGTTTATGCGAAATTCTTTGAAGTCGTTTGGTACCATAGATAAGTCGCAAACATGAATTTTGTACTTTCTGTATACGTCGGATGTCAATACTATCAATACATGGACCATACACTGTATCACAATGATCGAATTGCGATAATACTAGTGATTCACATAATGTTTTTTTTGTTTCCAAACTTAGGAAGTTCCTCTGTGAATATATTAATTTTAATGCTGCATACGCTTTACTTAGTTTTGTGGTAACATGTTGTTTGAATCTTAATTTGGAGTCAATAATAAGACCAAGACTTTTTGCATTATCACGAAAGGTTATCTTTTCCCGTCCAATTTCTAAATTGAACTGACTAAGTATATTTTCACGAACATTCTCTTTACAGAACAGTATAGCTGTTGATTTACTGAGATTAATTTTTAACAAATGGTCGGTTGATATTAACAGTAAATTATTTAAATCATTGTTTATTAAATTGCAATACAAATCAATCTCATTGGGAGGAAAACTACAATAAAGCTGTGTGTCATCAGCATACAAGTGGTAATTACAGGTTTGTAAACAATAATGAAATGTGGAAGTTAATATAGTGAAAAGTAATGGTCCAAGGACACTACCCTGTGGAACACCTGCAACTACATTTAGGGGTTCAGATATTAGATTATTAAGCACTGTCTTGAAATCTGTCCGACAGAAAGGATGAAATTAAATTACAAGCATTTTGATTCATTCCACAGTAATGTAAAATAGAAATAAGTAGCTTGTGATTTATCACATCAAATGCTTTAGTGTAGTCTAAATGAATTTAAAACAATAATTTTGTCTGTATCAGATGCTTTTATTACATCGTCGATTACATCTGCTAGAGCTGTGGCACAACTAAAACCATACCTAAACCCAGACTGGTTTAATGGCAGAATATTATTTATCTTTAAATAACTACTCATTTGTATTTCGAGGATTTTTTCAAATACCTTCGAAAGTACTGGTAAAATACTGATAGACCTGAGATGGCTTAATAAACTAGGTTGACTAACTTTGGGTAGCGGAATTACTAAGGCTTCTTTCCAAGTTTTAGGGAAGTATTGAATCTTTATACATTCATTAAAAATGTGAGTTATGTAAGGTAGTATATGAGGACTATATAAATGAATTAGAATTACATTGAGTTTATCATGGCCATATGCTCTAGATTTTATGTTTGTAATGACATTCATAACATCTAAATCCGTAATTTGTTCAAATGAAAATAATCTATTAATTCCATCCTTAATATTATTAGTATTATAAACAATTAAATCATCTCTAGGATTACCATTTGTATTCGATGAGTTAATAAAAAAAGTATTGATCTTATTAACATCACTAAGTTGGTCATGCACAGGAATGTTTCCAGCTTTCATAACATTTAATTTCTTTAGTTCATTCCATTTTTCTTTTACTTTTCTATTTTAAAGTAAGTATGCTCTCTTTTCAGATTTGATGGCAGAATTAGTCAAATTTTTTATTTCTTTATAATAAGTCCAATGTTCAGGCCGTTTGGTTCTCTTGAATTTAGTTAATGCCTGGTTTCGAAGTTTTTGCATAATTTTTATGTTATCTGTAATCCATGGGGCATAATTTCTTTTTTTATGACATTTAACAATTTTTAAATTGTCTGTTAATTTATTCCAGCTATAAACATTTTTATACCCATCTGTTAAGATTTTCCACTAAATCGCTAGGTACTTTAACTACCGAATGACTTTCGGTCATTTCGCTACCGATTTTCATTTACCTACACAAGTTTCGTTCTTATGACCGAAGTGTTAAGGCGTGATGTTTGTTATTTACAGGAGGACGAGGTCTTTAAATGCTCCTTCCCCCGTCCAACAGTTTGGACCATGTGGCCGCATTATGAAAAATTCCGCTATGGTCATGTAAGTACTTTTTTAATTCATACTTTAATTACTTTACTTATTTATTCGGTTTAATTTAATTTTAATGCAACCGGCAAAACTAAGAAAAAAAATACAGTGTCTTCAAATTAAATAACATTTAGGGTAGCCTGTAATTTATATATTTTTTTCTATTAATGGTTGGTTGACCAGTTATTTTACCACTGACAATTACATATTTATAATAAGATAAAATTACGCCACAAAAATTTCCTTCCTTGGAAGTAGAGTGGTAGGTTAGAAAACGGACAATGTATTTACTCAATTAATCAGGGCATATATGATTTCCATGAATGTTTCCTAACCTTGTAACCACTTACACAGCTTGTAAATCAAATGCATGGTTGTGTTGACAAATTTCGTGAAAGTGATCAGTAATCATTAATCAGTGAGCCGTAAACCAGGGAGCAGATCGTTGAGAAATAGAAGCGCTGATTGTATCACAGATGTTCAGCGTCGAATGGAAAACTTATCCACTAAATCGATTGCGAAACTTGCGTCACAAAAGTTCAGTTATCCGTAGGAACATGCCACGCTATAGTAAATAAAGATCTGCAGTTATATCCATTTTTCTTGATGTTCAAGTCTTGAGGTAAGACGTAAATACCACTCTGTCGTTACTTTGTATAAAATCATAAACAACAAAATAGATTGTGAGTGCTTGTTACATATATGCTCAATATTAGGGTTCCGCGTCAAGCCTCGAGGTACACCGATTTGTTCTACTTGTCAACACCACGTACAAACGTCCTGAAAAACTCACCCTTGCATAATATGTGCAATAATTATAACTGTGTTAGTCACCAATTAGACATATTCCACTATAATACAAATTTTCGGAACTGCCATGGGATCGCCTATTTCCGCTACTATTGCTAATCTTGTAATGGAAGAATTAGAAAATACAATACTACAAAAATTAAACTACAAACCAATTTTTTACAAAAGATACGTAGACGACTGCCTGATTTGTCTCCCTAAAGATAAAGTTAAATATACATTAGATACATTTAATACTTTTCGTAATCGTCTACAGTTTACAAATGAACTTGAAAAAATAATATCATTAATTTTCTAGATCTCACCATTACATACAACAAACAAGGGAAAATTGAAACTACTGGTATACAAAAACATTTGGTCAGAAAGATATCTAAATTACAATTCTCATACACCTACTACATACAAAAAAAGCGTAGTCAATAGTCTAACTGACCACGCAATTACATTATCATACCCAAAACACAGACAAAAAAATTTAATAAAAATTAAAAAAGGTACTTGAGTTAAACTCATACCCAATAATATAAAAAACTCAAAACAAAACAATAAAAAACACATATCAATGCCATACGTACCCACACTATCTGAAAACATATCAAATATTTTCAAAAAACATAATATCACTATAGCCCATAAACCGTTCAATACCACAAAAACATTATTCACAAAACTAAAACCCAATATCGAAAAAAATTAAGAAACTAATACTATACATAAAATAAATTGCCAAAACTGTAACAGTGCATATATACATAGGTCAATCTAAACAATATCTACATAAAAGAATCTATAGCCATAAATACGATATTAGAACATTAAACCAAAATTCCACCGCCCTTACAAAACATGCCATAGACCAAAATCATATATTTGATTTTGAAAATATACATATATTAAAAAAAGAACAAAATTACTATAAACGAACAATTCAAGAAATGATTGAAATTAAAAAGCACACAAACTCAATAAATAGCCGCACAGAGATATAGAGAATTTAAGTGAAACATATTTTAACCTAATAAAATAAAGAGTTCAATAATTATACAAATAATAATCTATTAATTATAATAATAAAAAAAAAACAAAATTTTTTACATCTTCCCATATACCTACATAATCACCTACTCAACTTGATATATAACTCACACCATACACCCATATTTATGTAAACACACAACAGATTCTCACATCATAAATTACACCACTTTGTAAAATATAAACAACCAAATCAGAAACTGTAGTACCTTCAGCCCTCAGTCGAACTAAAACATCTACAATAGACACGACTCAAAGAGAAAATAGAAAATATATTGTAAGTTACTAGTATAAATATATATAAATTTGTAAGTTAAAAAAATTTTGTTCTTGTAATTGTAGCTCTGATGATGGCTGAATAAAGCCGAAACGTTAGAAAAAAACAAAAACTTTTGTTTTTATAAACTGACCGATAATCCCACAAGTTTATCAAGTTAGTTATATGTTTGTCATACATTCCTGTTCTTTAAGTCAAGGAGTCCATGAGTCAGGCCCTTAGATTTTGCGAGAACAGCGTATTGCCTGTGATTTTTGGAAAACTTTAACAATAATGGCATTCTCAATAAGTGTTTCTTTTCTGACAAGGCGTGATTTTATTTTTTAGGATATTTAAATAAACAATAACAAGATGGCACAGTCCTCAGAAAATTCTCATAAATTTATGGAAACTGTTTTATATTCATCGGACGAAAATTTTTTAAAAAAAACCCCAACCGAAAAAAAAACCCCCCAATTTTTTTTTTTCCCCCCCAGTTTGTTTTTCCCCCCCCGGGGGCCCCCCCCCCCACAAACCCCGGGCCCGCCCCCCCCGGGGGGGGGGTACACCCAGGGGGGGGGGAACAAAAATTAGCTTGAACAACAATAACAGTGATGTCAGACAACCCACTTCTGATTTATAATTATTTGACTGACAAATTGCTTTCCTTTCTTATCTTTGCATATCTCTGAAAGTACATATTAACACAAAAACATCAGCGTCTTCAGAAAATATTTCTATTGTAACGTTTTATTTATTTATTTCGGGTTCGTGAGGTGTGAAAAATTAAACTCACACTTTTAAACTAACACTATTTATTTAATAAATACAACTACGGACTAAACACTACGTAACTACACTAATTTATTTTTATACAATTTATATTAGAGCGTTGTACGGAAAGCCGCGACGATATTCAAATAGAGACTGTTGTTCCCGCCGCGAGAGCGGGTATTTATATTCATCCTGGAGGGCTTCCAGTAAAGGCCGGATGAACCCAGATCAGTATCGAAGCTTCCCCGAAGGTACGAGGCGCCTTCCGCCCGCATCGGCCGTCGGTGAGCCACCCTTGTTTAATCTCAGGCAGCGAAATCATAGCCCTGCGGCTAGCCTCAGGCGGTACGACTCGGCGGATTCCGCAACACTATTTCTGAATCGCTTTCATCACTTTCGTCAGGAATTAAATATAATTATATGTTATCCATAGCTAAGTATTTAAAAAAATGTATGCACAATTCAGACCTCAGGAAACACGAAACACCTAAAATAACTCAAAAATACAGGTTAAGTCATTATCAACATACTCTGAATTTTTTGTATAATTCTATGGATAGAGTCTAGAAGTATAACGAAGTCCTGTGAACGAACGAACGAAGTAAGTTCTACCTGCGCACGCTTGAAATCAAATGTTCCTACTTTTGTATCGAACAATTATTTCTTGTTACAAACATGTTTCAAACAGCCTAATAACGATGCTGGAACACCGAACATGTATTAAATGCTTTGCTGGAACGATTATTTATTTTATACTGCGCGTGCTCTAAAAGTTCAAATCAGTTTATAATACGCTGAATATACCTATTTATTTTATATACATGACCTTCGGGAAGAGTATTTTCAGCAAGCTCAGCAAGGGAAGAGTATTTTCAGCCACAAACCAGCAAGCTCACCAAAAAAATGGAGGGCCCGTTTGTAATCTAAGCTGAATGATAACATTTTGAACATTCACTATAACAGTAAATATCGGGTGATTCTCAAAAGCGACTTACCCCCATAATTTTGTTGTTTTTGGAGATAAAATAATGAAATTTTTAAATTGGATATAAAACATAAATTTGCATTTATTGACATGGTGGGTAATGTTTGTTCACTACTGGTTTAACCTCATTAAATCTGCAAAATCCCACCCGATTTAACCTCACTTAAATACCTCATCAACCTCCAAATATTTCATTGGTCATATTTATTTTCACTTGTTTTGATTCCAAATGTCATTCTGAGCACAATGATACGTTTTGTCACTTCGTGACACACCATGCCTGTTTTTTTATCTAGAGTGCTTAGAATTAATTAAAACATTTCAGTTTGAGTTAAGTAGATGTTTTAGCCAAGAAAAATAATAATAATAAATAAAATTTTTCATGAACACTATACCGCTCCTCTAGGAGGATGTGGAAGCAAAAGTTCTGACAATTATTGTAGCAGCTTTAACATGTGTCTCCATTTTGCGCCTTCATTAATTTCGCCTTACTTCCACTCGCCTACCTGAGTGAGTGGAAGTAATTAAGTTGGCTAATTACACAGCCACACAAAAAAAAGTTTCTGACCTGGGGGTCTCACTATGTGTACTATAGTTTTTGAGGTCGCTGAATCCGAATCCGGGGTCAGTTTCATCCCAGAACGTCTGGGTTCGGCCATAACCTCAAAAAACCCCTCAAATTTGCTATATCCGTTAAAAATACAAACACTATGGCTCCGAAACCTCATAATCCTATAATACAATAACCCAATGGTTGTACATTACGTTGGATTACGGTATGTACATGTACATATACAGTCGGAGTTCTGAAATTCCCAGATTCATTAATTTATTTACAGATTTATTTATTTATAGATTTTTTTATGGTGTATATTTGCTTGAGAACTGTAAAATGATTTTCATTGTGAGAGATTGCGTTACGTGATTACAGCATCGAGTTATAGGGTTATGTAATTATGTGGCTATGGGGTTATGTGGCTGTGGGGTTATTGGGTTATTGTATTACAGTATCATAAGGTTAAGAGCCATAGGATTTGTGGTTTTTACGGATATGGTGAATTTCAGAGTGTTTTTTGAGGTTATGGACGAACTCTAACGTGCTAGGATGAAACTGACCCCGGATGCAGATTCAGCGACCCCAAAAATATACAGTACACATAGTGAGACCCCCACGTCAGAAACTTTTTTTTACCGGGTTTTAGGGTTATGGGGTTGTGTGATTATGGGGTTATGTGGTTATGTGGCTATGGGGTTATGGAGTTATTAGGTTGTGGGGTCAGTTGATTATTGTATTATAGGGTTTGTGGTTTTAACGGATATAGCAAATTTGAGGGTGTTTTTTTGAGGTTATGGCCGAACCCACACGTGCTGGGATGAAACTATTCGGAAACCCCGGATTCGGATTCAGCGACCCCAAAAACAAATAGTACACATAGTGAGACCTCCAGGTCAGAAACTTTTTTTTTGTGTGGCTGTGTTATCCATCTCTCTAGCAGTGTGCTCATGAGCTTCGGCGTCTTATTGAAAATAAGATGCAGAAAAAATCAAATAGTTTCCAAGATATGAACAATCATATACCGGCCTTTGAATGTATTGGGTCGAAAGTTACTTTTGTTTGAAGATCCATTACCAGAGATGTAAATTGAATTAAGTGTAAAAGAGTTTTGTTTTGTCACAAAAAAAAAAACAATTGAACGACGGTGTTATGTGATATCGGCAGAAATATGCAAATAATTAGTTTCATATACATATGTAAGTATGTATCAAAAATATGAATCTGATTATGAATATAAATAATTTCTGCGACTATCACGTGACACAGTCGTCTAGAATTTCATGTAGAATTTGCATTATTAAATGGGACGATAATAAAAAAGCGTTTCTGTCAATTGTACATGATGTTCAATTATTTCTTTATATCATTAGTAATTTCAGCACAGAAACTAAATACATTTGTTTGCAAAAAGTTAGTCATATAGCCACTTAAGTTTGAACACGGTGTATAGCCTCCAGCACTATGTAACACATTCAAAAACTATTGGAATTCAGTTTTATTGAGGAATACATTTAATGGAAATTAGGTCCGGTTGCAAATGGGACTGATGCAACTAATTTATATTTGTTTTTGCTATTGTGGCAGACATTTATTCAAGGTTATCCATCTATCAAATATACGAACTAATTGGTTGCAATGTTGACAAAACATTCTTATTTGCACATTAAAAATATAATATATTCCCCTTCCTGGCCTTGTTTTCTCAAAAAGACATTTTTCAATAAATATAATTTCTAAATTGCTTTTATTAGTTACATTAGATTTAACAGTCCATTTATAAAAGTTTTGAGGCTGAATTGGAAATCAGGCTGACTGTGCTTGTTCAGGAAAATTTCTCAAAAAGCAACACCAATTTAATGCATCAATAATAAGCCTCTATAGTATACAGGGAGATTTTGGATGTGAGTCATTTTTATTAAGAATCATTGATTAGAATTATAATAAATGATTACTATAATATTTAGAGATATGTACCTAAATATAATACGTAGATACCGATTATTAGTAAATATTGTTTATATAACTTTTTAATAAAGACTAAGCAAAAAAGATGGATGTCATAATGCAATTTTTCTTGCAAAACTCGTTCTTGAAAGTAGAAACCATACCGCTTGGCACTGAACTCTCTAATTATGTGACATTGACTTATTTTTATTTCGCGGTTTTAGCAAAAATATTTTGTAATAAATAATACGCATGACAACTGTTAACAAATTTAAAGAGAAATATATACAGTATCTCAGAGTTAAAGTCAGACACTAGCACGAAATTACATTAAATTAAACGCGTTATCTAACAATAAACGCAAGAAAAAAATATGTTTTTATATATTTGAGAGCGTAGCATAAAGAACTAATTATATAAGCACCATAATTAATACGGACAACAATAAAAAATATTGGAACTCAGGTGGCTGGAGTTAAATGTTGAGAACTCCCTATTGTCGCCTCACAGTGGAAAGTCGGACAGTCACCACGCGGTTGTTAATATGAGGGTAGCCGGGGTGTAGGTACAGGTGTAAGTAAAATACCTGTAATTAGCAAATACAAGCGACAGGGAGCATATCAGCGAATATGAATAAAATCCCCCCAAAAAAGGAAATCAGTGTAGCTTTTAAAAAATTAATTACACTAGGCGCAGAAATTTAGGGGTATAAAAAAAACAAATTTTTAGGTGATTTTGAAAAAGCTGAAGAGCTGTAATTTGGGGAAAATGATCGTAAGGAAAAGAAAATGAAAGGAAATTGAAGCTCCAAGTTTATAGTTTTTGGATCTTGAGTTTAAATTTTTGTAGCATCAGCAGTTTTTGAGTAATCATAAGAAAACCATCGTAAATATTTTTTTTACAAATTTTTACTTGTCTTTTTAAAAGGTCCACGGACTTCAACAATTTTTTTCGATAAGTGAAAAATCGATCCTTACATTGATTTTTAGCACTATTCCGAGCACTATGGAAGAACAACCGCATTGCGCTTTGAAACTATCAGGGTTTCTTTGGGGTACTTTAACCCATATAACCCAGCGTTATATATATGTAACGGCAAATTGGCTATTTTCGGCTGACGATTTAGCGAAATTTTCGCTACTGACTAATAAATGGCGCTAGGTCTTCTCTGGGATCAAGACTAATAAATATTCGGACTGGCTAGGTTATGTCTTTAGTTTAAGTGTGCTGATTGACAACTTTCTGCTTCGTAGTTGTGAGTTTTAGTGAAAATATGACAGTGAGATTCTAGTAAGTACATTTTTCCCTCTATTCCTTTTTCAATAATGATCCAAATCACTGCAATGCTTCTTCTGGTAGTTATCTATTAGATGTAATATCACTTGTCGAAAAATATTCAATCACATTATCAAAAAATATCATTTTTTTGATAATGTGCCCAAAATTTAAACGTAACATATTTGTAACGCTAGGATGTAATGAGAGCACTTTTTTATGAATTTGAGTAGAAATTATTTTATCTACCAACTTTTGTTTCTTTTAGCTGCAATGAGGGATTAAATTATTTGTAATTGCCTTATTTGAGGAGAGGATTTTCTCTGCAGCATTGCAGCTTTAGAAATGGCATATGCTGATGACGATTTAGAAATTTCGGAAATGTATACTGAACCCCCTGATGTGAGTTGTTTGACCGATGAGGATTCTAGAGATGAGGAAGGTGAAGGCGATTTAGTCCGGCTATCAGGGCAACTTCTTCATGCACCAGTTGAAATACGGCTACGAAATAATGAACGAAAAAGTAGTGAAACTTCCAACTTCCAATCAAATACAATACTTCGATGGGTGGAACAGATTTAATGGACCAAAATGTGCCTAGATACTGAATCGCAATTCGATAAAAAAAAATGGTGGTGGTGTTCACGTAGATGGTATATGTAAGTGTTCATAATGCATGGTACCTATTTAAAAAAGCCAAAAGCTCAAACCCCATTCAGCAACTCGACTTTCGAAGAAGTATTGTAATCACTAATCACCTACTTATCGAGATATGGAACCCCAGCAAGAAGTGCTGGTACACCAGCATAATCTTTTCTGAATATATCGGAAAGTAGAGTAGGTACAGATATAAGATTTGATCGAAAGGACCACTTGCTACAATACGTTCCGAACAAAAAAAGAAGACGATGTGCGTATGAGAGCTGCTGTTTTAGCGTGCGCACGATGTGCATGAAGTGCGATGTCGGTCTTTGCATCGACTGTAACATACTTTACCATCAAAAGTAACATTTTTCTATGAGTTTGTGTTACCTAAAATAAATATATATATTTATTATAAATAATTTTTCAGGGTTTTGCTCATATTTCTTCCTAGCGTTACATATATGTAACACCCTTTTTTCAAAAGTTAGGTATTTTTTTTAAATATCTAATGGTTATCCGTTAAAGACATGCCCCATAGCACAGTTATCTACCAAAAACATTATTAAGAAAAAAATTCGGTATTCAGGTTATTAAGGGTTAAGGTTGAAAAGTTGCAGTCAATATCCTTAGTCTATGCATTATTTGCAAAATTATGCAAATATCCCTAATTATGCAATTTTTTACCTCTTTTTCAAGCAACAGTTCCGGTCTGAAATATATTTTTTTTAGAAAAAAAAAAAAACAATAATGGATAAGAATTGAGACAACACATAATCAATAAGATTATTATAGATTTATAAAAAAAAAATACTCAAGATATTATTCTAATTCGACTAATGAAATGTATATTGCTTTGGATTGAGCGATAAATTACTGTGCGTTTTTATCGACCTGACAATAGCTTTCGACACCGCACTGCGGGCCATAAGATACCTCTAAATAGACTGGACGTCATTGGTATAAGACGTAATATTCTCTGGTTATACCAGAGTCTTCTATCGATCTGTAAGAATGTACCTACCTAAATAGATAATCATCTTATGATTTAAAAAAAACTATATTCCTCAAGGCACCGTTTTCGGGCCAGTTTTTTTCTTAATATATGTTAACGAATTATTCTGAATGTAAAAGTCATTATCATTAGCTATGCAAATGATGAGATTATGCAGGAATTAATAGCCGCATTTGAAGACGCTCATCTAAATCTCATCTTGGTACAATAATTTACTGCTCATCGTTAATTATAATAAATCAAACTACTTATATTTCTGATCTTGTAAAAATTCATTATCAGGCGACGACAATATCCAAATTAGCATTCATTACGATTATCAAGAACTTAAAACAGAAACAAAATAGGTATTTAATCGATATTAAAAACGAGTACAATTGAGAGCGACGTGTAGTGGAACGCATACATAAGTTACTTAAAAAAAATAATAAGACAAAATAAATAAATTATTAATAAAAACCTTCGCCTCAAAAGTCGGAGGGATTTCTTTGGCCTATTCTTAAGACCAAAGCGTTTTTCTGCTATACAAATAAAATATTTATGATATAGTTAATTTATGTTATAGTATTCTCGCATTATGTTTCTTTTTAATAAGGGTTCAATTTGGCGCTCATTATTGGGAAATATTTATGTTAAAATAATTTTGTAGGCTATCAGTTTTTTCTGCCATCTGCCATAAGGTGGGTACAATTTCGTCGATCTGAATTATTTTCTTTGCATATCTTATCATCATGCATGCATATCTTACGAAGTTCTTATCGTTATCAGTCTACTAACATACAATCTCAATTTCGTAAAAAAAAATTCCTCGCTCCTCGAGAAGTATATGATGAGTTGCATATTTTATCGTTAACAAATGCGAAAAATGCATGTAATGATTGAATTGAATTATCGTGATAACATAACATAGAGTACTAACACTAATAGTAATAACAGGCAAATGGAAAAAAAGTTCAAAAGACCGCAGCACTTTGGCTCCTTTGGGCCTTCTGCTTCCTCCTTTGGGAGTTGAGCCTACCTAAGCCGTCAGTCATCCTAATGTTTTAAAAAAGGTGACGACATTTCTGAGGGGGATTTCTCTTATGTTGGATGACTCATATATAAAGGACGACCAATGTTTGTGATTGCCTTATTGATGAGACGGCGGTGCAGTCGCATAGTCTCCTCTTCTTGCTCACAGCCTCTGCAAAGGGGTGTTTCACTTAGCTTCGAGTTATGGAGGTGTTTTTTTAGCTGACAATGTCCACGAAATGCATGCCTGTCACAAAAAGATTCTCCCTAGCCAGATATACTATTGTCGTTTCTTTGCTAGGGTACCTTAAGAACTACCTAGCAAGTTGACAGCTGCTTGTTTCATCCCATAGTTCATTAAATTTCACACGTGTGTTTCGTTAATTTGTTGAGTTATTGCTGTGATAGGTTACGAGGAAGGAGGACTCTGCCCGAAAATACTTCGACAGGATGCTTTCCCCGCCAACCTATCAGCCTCCTTCTTGCCTCTGCACTGCGCGCAACCCTTCACCCAACAAACAGGAATGTTATTTGTGAGAGCCGCATCTGCAAGTGCTAGATGACATTCTTTTGCTGCTCCCGTCGTTATTTTGTAGTTCTGTAGGGCTAGTAGCGACTGATATCTGTGTAGCTTTGTAATGTGCTGGCGTGTTTATCCATAGCTCATGCATATCGGAGTTGCAGGCTTCTCGAGTATATCCCGCAACCTGCTCCTTCCTTCGTTTTTGAATCATCCGTGAAGATTTTGATTGTCCCTTCTACAGTGGTTTCGTTCCCACTTTTAACGATAATTGTATAAGGTTTTTAGAAAACGAATTGGGGAGGGATATTGTCAGTGGCAACCTGTAGTAGCGGTAATCTTCTGATAGCGTCGTTCCATAGGCCACTTCTGGTCACACCGCTGACCATTTTTTGTCTTTTTACCAATAACTTTGAGGCGTACTATCGTTGTTATTGCCATCTCACCTTGATACTAATCTAGTGGCGGCAGACATAGCATCACCTCCATGGCTCTAGTTGGTGTTGTTCGCATTTCGCCAGTTGTGCTTAGGCAAGCAGTTCTTTGTGGCTTGGCTAGATTTTGTTTTGCTATGGTTTGTTGGCATTTGGACCACCAAGCAACAGCTCCACAGTTTATCATCGGTCTTATGATGGCAGTATACATACATCCACATGACTACTTCGGGTTTCATACCCCAGGTTTCTCCAATGGCTCTCCGGCACTGCTCATGAGCCCGAGAGATGTATGCCTTCTTAATTCTTCTGTCTAAATGCAGGTTCCAAGTTAGTTTGGCATCAAACGGATTTCAACTTATTGATGCGAAAGTTATGTTTACAAGAACATGTGCTCTTAGAGGTTCTGTTTTTTTTTTCTTCGTGAAGAAAACCATCTACGCCTAACCAGTTTTCCTCTTACGAAATTGTCCTATATACTGATCTGTACTGCTCTTTGTGACACGTTCGTTAGCCGCTAATCATTGTGGGAATGTTTCTTGTTGTTAAGGCTGATTCAATTTGAAAATGTGGTTTTATTAATTACCCCTTCTATGTCTATGACCATACCCAAGGTGGACTCTGTTGTCCAAACATTTTTCTATCCGACTCCAAGTAGGCGAATCAAATTTTTTAAATTTACATTTTTATTATTTCTCCACGAATCTAGGAGAAAACAGTGAGGAACGAAGAGAACTATTTCATCAAGATTTGAAAGTAATTGAGTACTGCTATCAAGAAATATGTGATACAAATAAGATGGGAGACTATTGTTGATTTCTGAAAAATATTTTGATAATATTGTGACATCTTTTCTAAATATTTTTTGTTTTTATGTCTCAAGACGAAGGCTCAGGCTCTAAGTTTGCCAATTTTGGTTCCCGCTTCTTGATTTGGATCTCATATTGGCTAGGTTTAAACTTTCATCTTGCCAAATCCCTCATTCGGATCCTCATTTAAGCAGTCATATTTGTTTCGTTTTGTGCTTGCGACATATATACATATATTGTAACGAAAGCATCTTTAGTTACATCATCCGTGAGTTTGTTAACATGGTAGACTGCAACTGAAATCGATGAATATCGAAATAAACCTATATTAAAATTTACAATAGATGAATGATAATTTTAAAGAATACAACCAACTGGAAATTTTAGGTGACGCAGTGCGTCATTTGCAACTGTTGGCGAGTCGGCATTGGCTTTTGTATGTAGAGAATAGTCTAGACTGGTCTGGGAGTTTGACCGCGTCAGCTGCTGAGTACTGTAAATGCGGATAATATTGGCTAATTAAGCGGATAAAAAGTGGAAAATCAAGGATAATACTAATGTACTCAATTTTGACGCATTCAAACATAAACTGCTCATTAAATGAGCGTAGTAGCACTTTTTAGATGAGCAACCATTTGCGTTTTATTAGGGCTAGAGATTTTGAGGTTTGAAAATTTCATTAGCTTATTGTGTTGATTGATAGCCCCAAAGTCGATACGCTGTGGGTTAAGAGGTTCGCCGTCCACGCCCCAAAACCACCTCATTTCAAAATTGAATTCACAGCGCAATTCAGAGGCCTACAGAATGCGCTGAGAAAGACGGTGACAGGCAAAAACTTGTCCTGGCACACATTAAGACCTACTCAACAAGTCCTTAGCGGTTGGTCGCTGTCCCATCCTCTTAATTATTTTTTTAATCCTCGCCCCGTGAGCCACTACAGATCAACTGGATTTTGCTTTCTCTGACCTCTGTTGACTCTGTTTTCCATTAATCCTAATGCTGTCAAATACATTTGTTCAGGGTGCCACAACGCGGTTTCCCTATTTGTTACATTGATTTTCAATTAGCTTTGAAAATGATACACGACTGAAGTTCTGAGATAATCAAACTAAATAATTTCCAGTTCAAATTGATGATAGCAACAAATGACAAACATAATTAAACACTTATTATTGATTTATCTATGTCTAAGTATTAACTTTTCGGTACATGAAAGGTGGAAGAAAGGACACAACGTGGTACACATACAAATTATTAGATTAGAAGGAATATTGGAACAAATTTATAAACAAACATGGAATTATTGAACTCAAATCGAATATTAATTTCCTTAAACATATGTATGTATTATACAGGGTGAGTCAAACTTAACGCGACAAACGAAAGGTACGGATAGGGCATGTTATTCTAAGCAAAAAAGTTCTAATAAACATGTGTCCGGAAATGCTTCCTAAGAGCGCTACGGACGTTCAAAGATGGCAGGCCCAAATTGATTTTCTTGCCTTTTATTTCAAAAACTGCTCGAAATGTCCACCGTCATTTTCAATGCAAAGTTGACATCTGCGAATGACTGATTGCGCGGCTGCACGACACTCCGCTAGTGGTATTTCTTGGGCAGCTTGCAAGATCCTCGCTCGGAGACTAGCTTCGTCGTTGACGGGCTCAGCATAAACTTTGCTCTTCATTCTGCCCCAAACATAAAAATCCATAGTGGTTAAGTCCGGGGAACGCGGAGGCCAAGGACGGGGACAGTCTCGACCGCGACCAATCCATCTTCCTGAAAAATGGTTGTGAAGCCATTGCCGCACTAGTAGAGTGTAATGGGCTGGGCAACCGTCTAACTGGAACCACCTGTTTGCTCTATCAATTAGAGGCATGTCATCTAATATTGCTTCAAATTCATTTTCCAGGAAATGAAGAAAGGCCGGACCATTTAGTCTTGGAGGCAAGAAATATGGACCAATGAGTGTATCGTCGCATAACCCCATCCAAACGTTGCACGAAAATTCATGTTGAAAATGTTGTTCTTTTACAGCATGCGGGTTTTCATGGGCCCAAATATGCGCATTATGTTGGTTAAAGATACCACTACGGGTAAAAGTTGCCTCGTCCGTCCAAATCACCTTCCGATAGTAAGAAGCATCGTTTGTTATTTGTTCCAAGAACCACTCTGAAAATTCTCTTCTTCGAGGTAGGTCTTCAGGAAGCAAATTCTGAACTTTCTGCAAATGATAGGGGTGGCGACCATCTGCTTTCAGAGTTCGGTTCACAATGCTCTGGGAATAGCCTAATTGCAAAGAACATCTCCTCGTGCTACTTGAAGGTATTTGATCGAAGTGTTCTAGGATATTTTCTGTTCTTCGATTATTATGAAGGGGTGCAAAAATACCGTCTGCTCGCGATTTCGAAGAAGTTGTCCCAGTTTCTCTTAATCGTTGAAATGTTCTAGTAAATACCGCTTTGTCGGGCACTCTTCTCATTGGAAATCTTCGGGCGTACTCATTCACAGCAGCGCGCGCATTACCATCACAGTACCCGTAAACAAACACAATATCCGC
The DNA here is from genome assembly GCA_029963805.1 of Aromia moschata. Classification (NCBI taxonomy): domain Eukaryota; kingdom Metazoa; phylum Arthropoda; class Insecta; order Coleoptera; family Cerambycidae; genus Aromia; species Aromia moschata. Next base: position 148,913 of record JAPWTK010000012.1, read on the forward strand.
ATATTCACTTGTAGTGTAGGTATTTGGCATGTTTCCGCAATTTACTCATAAACTAGCTTAAAATTAGTGACAAATTGAATTCAATCGACACGTCAAACAAGGCTGTCAAACAAACACTTTCAATTGTTATCAAGGCCTGCTTCTCTTTTTAATTAATAAGGCAGCGGAGTGAATTAATCAGTCATTCGCAGATGTCAACTTTGCATTGAAAATGATGGTGGACATTTCGAGCAGTTTTTGTAAAATTTTAGTTTGTTTTGTTACGTTAAACCAATTATTTTAAGCAGTTTTTGAAATAAAAAGGCAAGAAAACCAATTTGGGCCGGCCATCTTTAAACGTCCGTAGCGTTCTTAGGAAGCATTTCCGGACACATGTTTATTAGAACTTTTTTTGCTTAGAATAACATGCCCTATCCGTACATTTCGTTTGTCGCGTTAAGTTTGACTCACCCTGTATATTCTTCTGTATTATGCTATACAGGATAATACGTTCTACACCTTCAAACTACAAAGCGTTTATGCACATATGCTCCTCCCCTAAAGTCCCACCTGCGTCGCACACATGCGTCCGCATTTTCAGACACCCCTCATGGTTAGTGGCAGGTGGGCACTTGGGCAGCCATCATTTGCTTCTATTTAGCTATCCGTGCTACAGCGTTCGCCTGTTCAAAAACATTATTGTTAAATGTATGACACACGTGTAACATTTTAACTGTTTAAGAATTCCATCAGACTTTCCCTAATAATTCGCAGTTACTGTGGTATCATGTGGAACTGTGTAGGTATGCACCATTCTTTTGTAGTCCAAAAATGTTATCGTCGAAGCTTTAGGAGCCTATTTTGAACGCGTGCTTTCTTTGGTGGAAGTCCTGTTATGTAGTATGCTTTTCTGCTTCATCTTCGGACCGTAACAGTTCTCCTTCTTTGTCATCTGTTTCCAGATGACAAAGCCTCCATCATCGACCCTTTGTAAGTTTCACCGGCAGTAATAATGGTCTTCCATCATTAACTCCAGTGGCAGCTGGTGGAATTTGAAATTAATTTTGTAAAGAAACACGGAACCCACAACAGATTTTAGTTTTTTTTTTTTAAGAAACATGGAACTAATGGGGTTCTAATTAAGTAATATTTCATAATTCTGTGGCTGAACGGAGAAGGCTCCAAAGATTCAATATTCAAAGACTTACTTAATTGGGTTTCAAGGGCTTCGGAATTTTTAGGCTAGGATTCCGAGGTTCTAGTAGTAAGTATTCTTCTATGATTCTGGAAATGAACGCAGAAGGTTCCAAATGTTGATGTTTATAGGACAATGTCATGAGTGATAGAGTTTTAAGGGATTAGGGATTTGAGGTTAGATTTTGAGGTTGGGGTTCTAGGGATCTAGTGAGTAGGAGTTTTTTATGATTCTGTGGATGAACGCAGAAGGTTCCAGAACCAATGTGTTAGTGTTTAGAAGCGTAAATCACGAGTAATTGAGTTTTAACGGGTTAGGGATTTGAAGTCACACTGAAGGTTCTGGGGTCTAGTAAGTAGTATTCTTTAATTCTAGAGGTGAATGCTTTTTGAATAAAGTGTGCAGTTGGATGGAGTCGTATTCATCGAACTTGAAGGTAGAAGCGTGGAAAATCGCCAAATCGGCAATATATCGCTCTTTATCCATCCATATTTCGAAAACTGTTCATAGCAGAGGCTCGGACCTCGGAGTCAAGACCTACATTATACTAAATTTTACTGAGTTTTAAAGTTTTGTAGATAATAAACTACAGCTGCCTTCAATATTTCTTTGTTTGTAGGTATAAATGTACTATTATTATTATTTTTTTTTTGTAAAAAAGGCCCAAATAACCTTGCATCACAACAATAAAGTAGCCAACTCATTACACAAAAAATTGTCTTTTCACTCTTCACATCAACGCATGATAAATGATGATAATTAATACCTCATACATTATTTACGTACAATATGGATGACTTTAACGGCGTTAGCCTTGAAAAGACGACTTAATTACTGCAGGAAACGTACATGAAACAGAATATTATCGACACGACGACAAATTGCCGCCACTTCGTACCCATTGTGACCATTTTAATGCTAGTTCGTCAAAAATATCACTTTTTATGTACGGTCCTGTTCTGCGGTGATAAAGCATACTTTTTTTATCGGCAAGTATTTAAGGCGGAGGTCACTGGAAACATTTATCAAATATACACACCACACATGCGACGTCCGTCAACAGAACGATATACAGCGTTGTGTACAGAACCCAGTACACGCGGGTTTGCCGAGTGGCAACATCGATTTATAATAGCAATAATAATAATAATCGTCGAAATGAGACGAGCTTTAGCGTCGTTTACGAAAAGTAATGATAAATATCGCTAGTAGATCGTCGACTGTTGACGGTGACAATCGAAAAACGCGCTCATTGTTTGTAAATGTATTCTAATCGAACGTATTTAATTACCCGTTAATTACGTCCTGTATTCGTTTTCTGTGATATTCGACGTCATTTTTGAGTGATGTGCCTGACGACGATGGTGGCCAACGGTGATCTCTATTGTGTGCACCAGTGTGACTGTCATTTCGAGGGTGGAAAAGCCGATCGCAACGAGATCAATAATAATAAAAATAATAGCTGCGAACACCAGAACGGTGTGGATGTAGATAGTAATAAGACTGTCGTAGCTACAAAGAAGACTGAGTATAGGTTAGTAACAAAAAATATAGATATTTATGTTGGAATCGGTGATAATTATTTTTTATATCTATTTTGTGTCTATAAATTATTATGTAATGGGAATCAAGGCGTTTTTTTTTCTTAACAAAAAGGAGTATTTAGATAATATAAACGAGTAGCGTTTTGTTTTTAGATTATAGTATTCTTTAATCAAAATAATGAACGAGATATCCTGGTAAACAATACTTTATTTATACATATATATCTACTATTTTTTGTAGATTGTTTTATGTTTATCCTCAATTTCTGGAGAACGATATATAGGTGCACACAGGTGGAAGATTATTTTCAAGTTTATATATTCGCGAATATTTATAGTACAAATATTTGTAAAAATATACACCGATATCCTTAAGCTATTTCCGTAACTAACCTTGTAGATTGGTGTTCCCAACGATTTATTAACAATGACATTCAACAAAAAAAATTGCATGATATGTAACTCTTACGTAACATTTTCTGTTACTGTTATAGAAAATATGAATGGCTTTCATTAATTTAAATATTACTGGTATACTTTTCTTTCATACTAAAATTTAAGACCAAATTTACATCTCATTTCCACTTATGCAATTTGTTGCTGCAGTTTGATGTAGACAGATTTACAGTGTTCAATTTCTTGCATTAACAGTATCTCATTCACGGTGTCAAGAAAGAAATTGTATAATTTAAATCCAAAAATATGGCGGCAAGGAGCTGCTACATCAAGTGGAAATCGGTCTTTGATGTACATACATATGTTTCAGTTACCTAATAATCTAAGGTAAATATGTACCAGTACAGTCTTTGTAACAATGATAATAATTTGAAGTGTCTTTTTTATGGTATCACATCACTTATCATATACTTTATTTTAAAAGGTGCAGAAAACCGTAAGTTGGAATAACCCTGATTACACAAGCACACAAAAAAAAGGTCGTATACTCGGGGACCGACCTATATACCGGTATATATTTTCGCCCGCTGAAACCGAATCCGGGGTCAGAATTGACCCTTGGGTCAAAATTGGCCGAAAAAATTAAAAAAACGCCAGACGTAGGCCAAAATCGGGGGTCAAAGAATATTGAATGAGGTTGAAATGACTTTATCCTTATATCGATGTGTAATTTTGGCCGCTGGTCCAAATTCGGCGACAGAATTAGGCCAGAGGTTCAAAATTGGCTAAGTAGTCAAAAAACGACGGAAAAAACCTGGTTGACCATTGCTGTCAAATAGCCTCCAATATGTTCAAGCAAGATTCATTTTTCATATTTGGCGATTATAACGGACCGTTTGGATTCAAAAGACCTGTGCAAGGGCATTATTTTCCTTCTCATCGCCTGAGCAGGCAATTCTCTTTTGAGCATCCAGCAATAGTCAGCCATCATATTTACGTCCTACCGCCCTTGGTAGCGACGCTCCACCCGTCGTAGATCTTGGTGAATATTTCTCCTTGCTCTTCACTATAAACTAATAATAATAATATTATCCGGGAAGTTAAGCAGCAATCGCTGCGAGCAGTAACTGCATGGGTGACCGTTTGGTAAAAATGTACCGGCATGAGTTTTAGGACGCCCACAGTTATCGGGAGATAAGAAGATGCTGCTTATGCAGGCTGATTCCAGTTAACGAGCTGTATGTACTTCGTACAATGTTTTCTACAGTTTGCCTGTAGATTAAGGCCAATGCGAGTACTTCTAATGAAAAGTGGGATGCAGCCGGGTGCACACTACATATGCAAACAAAGATGAATAAAGGAAAACCCCTCAGGCAGATTTTTTGTGGATGCTCAAGAGGGACTAGCTTGTTTCAGGGGGAAATATGGTTCGGAAAAATGGTGGCTGAGTGCACTTGTTCGATCATTTGACGTTATTGAATAACGGATTCAGATTCAGTGGACAAAAATACATAATAGTCGTGTCACCTGGACGTCATTCAATGTTCTTTGCCCCAAATTTACGACTGTTTTAAGTACTTTGTTGGCTTTAACCGGTTGGGCTAATCCTGACCCTAGATTTAGATCCAGCGGCCGAAAATACATACCGATATAAGAGGCAAGTCAGTTCAACCTCAGTCAATGTTCTTTGACCCCCGATTTTGGCGAATTTCTGGCCGTTTTTTTTTATTTTTCCGGACAATTTGCAAATTCTGACTCCGTATTCGGCTTCAGCGGGCGAAAATATGTATATACCGAGATATGGGTTAAGTCACGTCAATCCCTTCAATGTTTTTTGACCCAAATTTTGGCGAGTTTTCTGCCAATTTTTGTTTTTTTTTTCCCGGCCAAATTTGACCCCGGATTCGGGTTCAGTGGGCAAAAATACATACCAGTATATATGTCGGTCCCCGAGTACTTGACCTTTGCGCGTCTGTGTTATTATACCACAAAAATAAAAAATGAAATATTTATGAACCCATAATTAAAAGTGCTCAGTAAACTGCAAATTTTTTGCGTAAAAATAGGTAGGTATTTTAAAAAAATTTACCTGAATCTAAAAGTTAATAGTAACCAGGATACAGGGTGATTAGATTTTCATATTCAATTTTTTTTACTAACCGACATTTTTTAGGAGGAATTTAAATTGTCTACTTTTGATGTAGCTTATATACTCAACTGGTGTAAGTTTTTTTGACCTTAGAGATTTTATGTTTTTATTACACATCATCGTTTTCGAGACATTTGTGTTATAGCTGCACAGTGCAACCAACCCATATATTATAAATCATGATTATGAGATTTACCTACAATTTTTCGTACTAGACTTTGGGTAAAACAACAAAAAGGATATCGTCATGTGCTATTACTGCGTTATAATTTTCTTGCGTACATAAGCGTGCTTTGTCTTATATTTCTTCATTATAAAATATGTAAGCTTTGTCGCGGCGCATTTCTTAACTTTAATAAGGTTAAACATTTAAATACCTGTATTTACTCAATGCCCCAGGGAGGTCACTCTATCGCATAGTGTAATTGCAATCTACTTATAATAGACTCCAAGGGATCAACAGACATAGTTCATTATATTCTAGTGCATACAACAGTGTGACATTTCTAAAAGATTTTAGTGTTTTATGGCAACTATTGCCAATTTGGATATTCAAAGTTAATTAAATCGTCTTTGAAGCAATGGAAATTTTTTATTTGAAAATAAGATGCACATTATTGAGTTTAGACAGTCCAACACGAAATTACTCTTATTTTGGGAATTGAATAAAAGTCAAATGCTCATATTGTATTTTTTTTCTGGGCGAACGAATTTTACTAACATAAAGTAAGTATATTCTACTAATTTACAGAAACACTGCCAAATGAATGATGAGTTACCAAATGTCCGCATTTTCTTAAGATTTCTAACTGTCATTTTAATCGAAAATTGTAGATATTTCAAAAATTATAGGATGTAGGTATCGGATATTATATACTGAATGTCATTAGAACCCAAAAATGCAATAACATACAGGGTGTTCTATTTAAAATGAACAAGTTCGTCTACTTCCGGTATGAGCCGAAGTCTCTGTTAAAGTATTTTACATAAATAAAACGTATTAATCATATATCCAAATTTTTTAAATTTACATCTACTCAATTTTTGAGTTATCAATATAAGCCCACCGCGGTGGAATATTGTATGTACCTAACACGTACATCTACAGGCAGCATTATGGCATTCTGTATACATATGTATTACCCAGGGCTGCCTGATTGGTTATTTCAAATTGTACAGCGAATCAGAACAAAAGTGCCAAATTCAGGTACAGAATGCCATGAAGTGCGAAACTCATATACAAAATACTCTTTCATGTGCGTGAATATTACGTACTATGTGTAAATAAATCAGGTATAACTATTGAAATATTTATGTACAAGATGTAATTCGTTAAAAAATACATCCACGTTTTTTGTAATTGCATAAGTGAAAGAAGAAAGATTAATCTGGAATTTGCTTTGAGGTGCAGAAATGTGATAGAGAATACTCAGAAGTATTGGTTGTGTGTAAGTCTAAAACAAACTTCTGTCTTTTTCATTCTAATATTGTAAGTAATTATTAGGTGGCATATAACTGTTATTTTGCAAAATTAGCGCCTGTGTCTTATTAAAAATGGTTTGGTTCGATGGTAAAAAATTTACCATCGAACTACAAATATATTCAAGTAGATATGTGATGACTTTGTTCACACACAGAGCTAATATTACAAAAAAAGGGATAAAAAATGAGTCCCCATTTATTGAATTAAATGCATTGAATTTTTTGTTTAATTTTAACGAAGTGCATCTTATATAAATAAATACATATGTATGTCAATTGTACCTATTTAGCATAATATGAAAGAGCATTCTGTATACATGTTTCGCACTTTGGCATTTTGTACCTGAATTTTGCTCTGATTCGCTATACAATTTGAAATGACCAATCAGGCAGTCCTAGGTGCGAAATACACATACAGAATGCCATAATGCCAACGGGCATAATATCTACATATCTGTAAAGTGAGAATCAAAGGTTACGTGATATTTTAAAAATCAGATATTTTTTATTTTAACATACAGCGATCAATTGAGTAAAAACCCATTTACACCAGTCAATAGAGCTCGAAAAGGGATGAGTTTATGACACGATTGATACCTGAAATCCGACTACGGTATACTTTTAAGTTCAGTCCTTAGATGAAAACGTATATGAATTGGACTAGGAAATAGTTGCACTTTTTTTTAACAACAAATTAGTAAAAAAAAATGAGTTTTTTCAGTTTTTTGCTTATAGAAGAAAAGCTATTGAAGCAATTACATCGCATCCAATAGGAAAGCTGTAGAGAATTCAAAAACCTTTAAAATGAAAAAAAAATCAAGTCAATCGGTACATTTTTTCGTTGAGAAAACTCTTTAAAACTCTAAAAAATTACCTTTTCTTAATACATTCGTAATTCGAGTATTTTTGCATTAGAAGAGTCAATCTTCTTTGAATATTCCATAACACGTCGAGCGATAGATTAAATAACATTTTCTCGACGGATTCGGAAACTACAGAGTGTAAACTACAATTCGTCCATTTACTTTGTTTCATTTAAATGCCATTAAATTGGTGTAAAACGCCTCTGAACACCGCGTTGTCATTTTAAAGGTTTTTGAATTATCTACAACTTTCCTATTGGATGCGATGTAATTGCTTCAATATCTTTTCTTCTATAAGCAAAAAACTGAAAAAACTCCATTTGTTTTCACTAATTTGTTATTAAAAAAAAAGTGCAACTATTTCCTAGTCCAATTCATATACGTTTTCATCTATAGCTTTTTCATAATAGCTTTTCTTCTATAAGCAGAAAACTGAAAAAACTCCATTTGTTTTCACTAATTTGTTATTAAAAAAAAAGTGCAACTATTTCCTAGTCCAATTCATATACGTTTTCATCTAAGGACTGAACTTAAAAGTATCCCGTAGTCGTATTTCAGGTATCAATCAATGTCAAAAGTGTCATGTCAAAAAGCTCTATTGACTGGCCTAATTTATTGAGCTGAAAATAAAGGAAGATATTATGTTGATACTACATATAAACATTAAGATTAATTATATGGATTTATGAAATGAAGAATAGCTAACATGCTATTGGAAAAAATGAAATTTGAATACCTGAATATCCTCATGAAGTCCATGGAAAAATCACTGTTGTGAATGGAAAATAAAATAGATAAACACTAAATTACGTCAATTGTACTAACAATTCCAACACAGTTCAATAAGTTGAACTAATTATGCTAATAAAATTTTTCCACTGAAGCTTTTACAAACACGTGGATATACTATGTATTGAGTTATTTGTTTCTCTCTAGTAACGCATTAAATTTTGTGCAGCTCTACAGTACGTAAGATAATCACATGAATAAACAAATCCTTGTAGTGTCCATGTTATATTAAATTATAACGTCACATTTCCTCCTTTAAAGCAGACATACGAATACAATTCCGAAAAAATAAATCAATAACGAGACTTGACTTTTGTTTTCAACCCTATATACTTTGTTACTGCAATTTAGGCATACCAATGTGTCATTGTCAAATTAATGTTTCATAAGGAACAAATGCAAGAAGGGCTGTAAACAGTATTTTTGATAACAGGCCAGATGTACATAAGTTTTGCTATACAAATTAACATGGAAGAATATTAAAGGAATGACAGTTAATTTTTAGAAAATATCTAAGGATTGTACAGTACAGTACAGTAGTAAGTAGTCATATAAGACTGGTGTGAAGGAGATCAGTCTGGTCGTTAAACAAACAACAATTGTCAAGTTTCGAGGTTAAGACTAGGTTGTTAGATTTTTAAGTTTTCTGATATTGAATTTACTTTATTCTCATAACGTTAGACTATTATATGCACTTTCTTAGATGTAAGTAAGCAGTGTAACAGTGTCATTGCATTTGGAAATATCAGCCCTAAACGACATGCACAATGTAGACAAACTGATACCACATTGATATAGGGAAGAAAGGACGCTATAGTCCAGTAGGCAGAGTTTGAGACATCCAAAAAAAAACGTCATCAACTCTGGCTATGAACGAGAGAGATGGAAATAGCGGTCATATCTAAGCTTTTCGGTTATGTCCAACTTTTTGACAAGTGACTGTCACAATTTGTAAAATAAACAATGGCTGTTATATGATGTGACAGTCTTGACAAGTAAATAAGGTTATAAATTCGATCAAGAATAGAAATACGCCTTTTTTTTTCTCGGCCAACTTTGATGACGTTTTTTTTGGATGTCGCCATATATTCTTGCGACATGCGGGGCAAGTTTTTACGGATTCCCATGTATTTTTTCCAGACGGGTTATATGCGAAAATATGAAAATTTTCGCATAAATTGTTTATTTAACCAATGTTCCACACGGATGCTGCTCTACGGACCCCGCATTGTATTCTACTGGAAAAAATACGTGGGTATCCGTAAAAACCTGCCCTGCATGTCGCAAGAATAATTTTTGATGATTTTAGCTCCCTGCCTACTGGACTGCTAGTATTGGAACGAAATATACCGATAGCTTCCCTTGATTTCAGCACATTGCACGGTTAGTGAACTAATTGCCAACTCGAAAGTATATTCGAACGTAGCGTCACCTGCTGCGTAGGTTTCGAGAACTTGCGTCGCAGAATCCACTATCCATTAAGATAAGATTGCTAATCAGAAGCACGCATACTCGCTGTTTTTACAATATAGTAAGATCAAGGGACGCAATACTCGCAATTAGGCATGTACTTGGACGAAATATCTTAAGGTGAATCGGTTACGGATATGATCTGTTGACCAGGTGCATGTGTCAGCTCCGCTGTTTTTTTTTCTGGGTGCGCACAACGCTTCCCTTCCCAACAATTTCCATGTATTCATAATTTCAATGGACTCACGTATAACTCTTGGATAGTATCAGCTACACTCAGCAACTATTTTACTTCATCGAAGTTTATTTTGTGACCACCTTCTTGGTATAAGTGTGTGTCGATGTATCCTAATCTCATTGGAGCTCCTTTATTCTGCATTGGATCCTGCGTCCCGTTTGACCAATATATACATATATGCTCTGCCACATGTACGTTTTAATTTGTAAACTCCTCTCACTGATACTCTTGGTAATCGATCTTTATTTGGAGGCAGTAATTGTTGCGTCTTCTGCATCATTCCAAATGAACACATATGTTTTTCTTCTCCAAAAAAAGTCGATATGTCACTCCAGCGACGTGACAGGCAATCGTAGGTTGTAGGTGGCTCCTTGTTTTCTCTATGTCGAGTTGATGTAGCTCTTTCCGTTGTCTTGTAATCCGTTGTTTTTATTAATTCTCCTGTAAGGCTTCTTTGACGTGACTGAATACACGGCCAATATCCGGAAACCACCGAGCTAACGAAATATGTTTTTAAAAATCGAAACCGTAAACACCAATGTGTGTGTCAGTGAGGATTTCTTGTTGAAGTGTTTTATTTATTTAGGATAATATATGGACCTTCATTTTATTTTAATTTAATATAGATGACAGCCTATGGAAGTTAATTAAAATTTGTTACTATAGTCCGCACCATTTACCTATTACTGGGAATTTGTTTTGTTAATGTGGATATGCTGTTATTAAAACATTACATGTTGTTCTTCTGTAATGTGATCGTTTACGTGCTTTTGCTACGCATACTGTGAAATTAGTAGTCTAAACTTGTAATTCTTGATGTTTTGAAATAATATCAGATTATTCATGTCTGCTGCGCCTTTTAATGTCAACATTTTACATCTAAGGCCAATTTATTTTTATCTAAAGTATAAGCTGTTTTATAGTAGACATTAGTTAGAAACGTTTATTATTTGATAATGCTTAGTATAAGAACATTGCATGTTTTGTATAAATTTCCTTTTTTTATTTGAAATAATTAATTTATTTAATATTTATTTATTTAATAATTAATTTGCAAATAATGAAATAAATTATAGAGAGTGATAAAACTGATAAATACCTTAGAATTAAAAAAAATGTATATAAACTTGTTGTAGTTAATAGTCTAAGAGTCTCTAACAAATCTTTTTTTTAATAAATATTACAATAACTATAAGTGACTGTTAATCAGGTTTTGTCGAGCATGTATTACAGATAAATTAAATTTATTACTGCTAAAAATGTTATTGTTGTATATCAAATCGTGTTATGGTTAAATCAATTTCTGTGAATACAAGGTGTTCCAAAAACAACAGCAAGTCCAAATTGGGTTACAGACTAGGTCCTGACTGTTCATTTGACAGAACAATCAATGAAAGTGTCTATTCTCGAGATATAGTGAAAAATCTATTTCCTAAGTCGATATTTTGGGCCACGGCTTCAAATGAAGCCGATTTCATTTCGCCCAACTTTGACTACTCACCCTTTATAAAAAATGTACTACATAGAATCTGGAATTATCCTCAAAAGTCGGCGCATCTGACGCAGACTCCAAAGTGGTAATAAGAGTAGTAGCTTTATTTGTTAAAAAAATAACAATATGTTATTCAATCATAGCTAGGACCACATTTTGCTGCTATAAAACCACAGATTTTTGAGATACAGTGTGTAGAACTGTACAGCTTTAACTCCTTGTCAAATCCATGTATGCTTCTGCATCCTGCATGACGTTCGGTGACCATCTTAATGTGCAAATACTGGACGACGAACATTTTTTTGTAATATAACATCATAACTAAAGGTACATTCCAAACACATGCTTACAATTTGTGAGTATACTCTTTCATAATTGAAAGAGTACCTGTTTGTCTACAACGCAACATTCCTAAGAATTTATAGTGTTCATGACACTGAGAAAGTAGAGCATACGTTTATAGGAGTATATCGAGCATTCAATATAATGGACAGGTTCATCGAACTGAGCGTCGAATATTGAAACAGTAAATATGAATGGAAAGAAAGATTGTCAAACCAAACTTTGTAAGGCTCATTGCGTATTTGTATGCAAATGCTTGTTCATATTGTGTCGATTTAGTGTATATTTGCTTGTAGTGCACTATCTACTAGAATGTACGTAATTATTAATTAACTGACGAAAATTATGTTTATACATATTCATAGATGACATTCTAATAAAATTAGTCTATTAATTTTTCATACATTTACATACAGTCGAAGCTCAAGTCGAATAAGAAACATACTTATTACTCAATATACTTAATTATATTATTATAACTTAATACAACTTATAAATACGGGAAATTAAATAAATATAGGTCGGGACAGCAATAATAAACATATGTAGGTCAGGAATCCATTTAAAAGCTGTTTTATCAACAAGTACGCCGAAATGTAAGTTGACACACGCAGTGGATCACATGGTCCTTTTGTGGTTATTTTAGATAAGAGAAATTAATTGTGTGTACTAAATACCATTTAATGATATACATATGTATACATTTTCATGTTCGTAGCCACCAACTCGTGATAAATCTGTATAAAAATGTTGATATAAAGTTCAGAAAGTTAATTTTTTTATTATATAATTCCATTTGTGTTCATGCGTTTAATAAATGCGAGGATAATTAAACAGAGTAGGACTGTCTAATATTGGCAGTGCCTAGTTTTCGGTATGGACCCATTATTCTACTGCATAATATTGTACATACTGTAGTTGCGAAACCATTATAGCAACAGTCACATTTTACGAGTGTCAATAAGAGTCTCAAGAATCAAAGTAATGCCTATTAGTTTTTTTTTTCTCCTTAAGGGGGACTTCTATGTTGAGATGTTATTTTTTAGTCATTTTTGTATTACTATTTTTTTCGTGGGGGAAGTAATTAACATTAACAAATGCGGTTTTTTTGCGAATTATAATTCAATAATTTTTACATGAAAACATTTTTTTAAATCAGAAAAAAACAAAATGGCGACCGCCAGAACATCGCAAATTGAAGGCCGCGAAAATTTCCGTCTAAACGACATTGTAGCACCCTCTGTGTTGATTTGAAACAGAAATACAAAATATTTTCTTAATCAGTCCTCTTTTGGTCAAGGAACAACGAGATATTTTTTTCGATTACTGCAAAATTACAAAAATGGCGGTAAATTTAAAAAAAAAATGTGTTTTTTTTTGCAATTTTTTTCTACAAAAAAAATTCATTAAAATGTTTTAAATGTTTTTATCGAAAAACCGGCTCGTCAGACCCTGGAGAAATGTTTTTACGCATTCGCGTAAAATTTCAAGTCGATAGCTTAATTACAGTGGGCGCTAGAATGTCAGCCATTTTTAAAAACGTGATTCTGAGAAAAACGCGTTTAAAGTTTAAAATGTGAATTATTCAAAGGGGCTTATATTTACCGTCAGTCTGCAATGCCTGGCCCGTAAAGTCATCCCTCTCCTGACGCACAAAAAATTGAAAAAAAACAATCGAATTTTTCAAATGTATCAAGGTAGAAGTCCCCCTTAAATAAGTGGGTAATGTGAAAAATTTGAATTTGGCGCGATTTCTTAGACACTGTGTACAGTTCACAGCAATAACATATTCTCAAGTCAACAGATGACAGTACTGCATCGGTTTAGAAAATGGCTGATATTATATGTACAAAACAACGTGATGTGATACATTTTTTGAACGCGAAAAGTGAAACGCCCATTCGCATTCCCAAAGGGTGAAGAAGGTTTTGCATAACAGGCATGTTCCGCATTCAGAAATAGTATTACAGCACGTTGTTCTGTCCGTAATTTGATTTTGCAGTCTTATGCAGTCATTTTGTAAACTGATGCCATCTGTTTACTTATGAAGCTGTTATTTTGATGAACTTACAATGAGGTTTGATGATTCGCGCCAAAATTAAATTTGGCTCCACTTTAGCAGAGGCCCCCACACATTATTTGTGTACAGAACCATCTGGGCTTCTTTCCTTTTGGGTTTATGCATTGAGGAACATAGCTTAATTTGGTTTCAGATGACCCTCCAAATTTTGGGGGCCCCCTTTTAAAAAAAATATACATGGTAGAGAACTCGAACAATATGTATGGGGTGAGCCACCTTTGCCTCACTCGCCTGAATGAAGCGTGTAACATATTTAGTATTGAATTCCAATTTTATTCTTAAATGACCAGATTTGACAAGATTTAATAGACATTCTTGATGCACTAAATGAAAAATTCAAATGGTGATAAATTGTTGTGTGAGACATGTCTGCGCCATAAATATTCACAAATGTGGAAATCCAACTTTCCTCGGCGATGACGTCTGACATGCTCCTTAAGAGGACGCCAATTCGCTTCAAGGGTTTGGTATTGGCGCCAGTCTTTGGATCGATGAAGTTTTCGGAATGATTGACAGTGAAGTGCCTTGATTATAAGTTTAGGTTAGTTTAGGTTAGGTTAGGTTAGGTTAAGTTTAACTTACTCAAAACCATGATCAGTCAGCCTGTAATAGGCTTTCCATTTGTCGCAAACGATTGTTGTGCCAACTTTCACGTGTTTTGCGATAAGTGGCAACAATGTTTCGGCACTTATCGGCACTTCGGAGTTATCAGGGCAGATTTCGATCCTGAACTTTCCTCCTCTTCGCTCCACTTCTCCAGTTTGGATTTCGATCATTCCAAACACCCAATGACCTTCGATGAGTCGTCCTTTGTTGTGCTTTCTTTTACCGATTTTCGACTCGTCGATTTCGACGGTAATGCCTTAAAGTTTATTTAGGTTAGGTTAGTTTAGGTAATGTTAGGTTAGATTACCTTCTCCTCGAATCTGTTCTCCCGATTGATGTTCTTCACACCAACGTGAAGTTATTTCTCTATAGTTCCTCATAATTCATCCAATCGGCAACGGTAGCACTCGAAGTGGTGACTTCATCATCACATAGATGATTCGGTCGTAATTTGTTTCACCGACGGCGAACATACACGTTGGAACTTTAATTTGGAAGCATAGTTATTATTACTGCATTTCAAATGCATGGAATATTGGTAGGGCAAGATGCGAGTGGACGAATTATTCCCCTAATGTCGGCCGACAATCGCTGAGATACGAGACGCGCAGGACACTTAGAGTGGACCTTTGTTTACGTTCGGTACTGCAGCATTAGATTAGTTCAGTTGCAGATCGTCCGTAAGTGGTGGATGTACTCGGTTTAGCACAAGGACAACAGTATGCGTACTCATGTTCTTTTAAGTCCGTATTTATAAACGGTCTCAATCTCAGCTCGTTAACTTTATGTCATTTTTTATTTATTACAAGAAATAGAAAAAAGAAAAAATTAATAAGATTGATTGAGAATTGTTTATAAATAGGATTTTAAGTCCATAATTTGTTTTTTTCTCTTCTTTTCTAAATAGTTACGAACAGCTTCGCATTATGGGCGGGACCACCTGTTCCAATTTCTTCCAAATTAATATTTAGCTTTGGAGGGTAGAATAATTGGTCTCTCAAAAGGTGAAGAGGTATTTTTCGGCATTTAAATTGCCATCTATAAAAAAAGGCCTAATAGAATTTTCGCCTTTTTGACCTTTTTGGGGTTTTTTTTTTTTTTTTGGGGGGTTTTTTTTTTTTATTTTCCCTTTGGTGGACCTACAGCAACAGATGGATTATGATGGCCATGAAGAGAAAGGGAGGGTCATCGGTAGACAGAATTTGTTCAATAAATCTAATTTCCGTTCGCCTTTTCCATCATTTCCCCCACAAAATTCCATCCGCCTTGTCTGGTCCTCGGGAAAAAATCTTGGGTGGTTCGTAACTTGTAACATTAAATTTGTTACGCTTTTAAAATTTTCCTAACCGTTCGAGGCTGAACAAGTTCATCAAATTTGTATTACAGGGAAAGTTAACTTCAGCTAAACTACAAACAGCAGTTTCACGAAGTTCCTTTTCTTCCGGTAACGCTCTAACAGGCTGGTCTCGTCTGAATGACGACATTTTCTACAATTTTGTAGGCACCCATAAGTCAACTTATTAACCTGATTGTGGAGGGGGGCCGTGGTGTTTTTTTGGGGAAACGGCCGGCGGGCCGTTTTTTTTTGGGGGGGTTTTTCGGGTCCTACATTTAATAATTTGCTTTTTTCTTCAATATGCGGATTTTAGTGTTTAAACGAACAGTACGTCTACGGCTGGGCTGGTCGCCGGCAACGCGAAATGCGAAACGTTGCCGAACTTTGCCGAACCTTGTCGACTAGGGACGCGGGGGGCGGGGGGGGACGGGGGCGGGGGCGGCCCCGGGGGGGGGGGGGGGGCCCCCCTGGCGGGGAATATTTTGTGGAAGGTTATTTTAGGTATTATCTTAGATTTTATATGCTTCCAAATTAAAATTCCACACGTGTATACGTGACGATGAAATCTTGTTCATCGGCCACATGCTCTTTGAAAACAACCGAACATGGACGACACTTGTCGGTTGTCTCCTCTTTCCTGCCCTCTCGTGGGTATTAGGTCAGGTTAAGAGGTTCAGGGTATTGGGTTTAGTTTTGAACTAGCAATTACTCACCATTTCTTTGTCATACTTATCATAGATAGGCGGACTATGGAGCAATCCATTGAATTGACACCAGTTTTTCATTGCCTCCTCATTGACTAAAATTTCACTGACTAGTTTCCTGAAGTTAATCATAACTAATGAGAAAATTGAAAATAATTGCACAAAAAAAAAAAAAAAAAAAAGGTTTTTCCACCACCGTGTGAAGGGGATTCTGTACACAAATAACGTGTGGGGGCCTCTGCTAAAGTGGAACCTTAAATTTAAAAAAAGACGGGTTAGGGTCACAACTGCAACTGAACAATTTAATACTGTGATATTTGTGAAGGGTCATTAGTGGCAGCTGACAGTTATTAAGATGTATAGTTTACATATTGAGTCTATTTAGTTTATACACTACCTGTTAGTAAATCATTGTATGGAATGACAAATTAAGATTCTAGAAATCCGATGAATATTCTAGAACATGTAAAAACTATAAATAATGGTGTTGTTGCTAAGATAGAGTTAGTTGTATTTGGACGTAACAGTATTGAGATCGCAGAGTTGTAAAGTGGTAATAAAAGTGTTTAGAAGTTGAATATGTTAGAATACACCCAGTTAGTTATATTATATACATAATTTTTGTTAAAACTAATTAATATTGAAAATAGCTTCTTTGGTTCTCATTACTACGAGACAAATGTAGCTCAAAACTTGGCATGGATGATATTAAGTTTAAGTTTAAGTTAGTATATCTGTTCACAGTTATTTAGGATTCGTCCTAAACTTTAACCTTCAAGCAATATAAATTTTATACGTTTTTAAGTTTAGTATTCTTATCTCCTACTTCGGTAGTAATACTTAGGCTATTAAAATTCACTTGAAACATATGTATTTTGCTAATACATATGTTTTGGCAAATACAACAGTGGCAAATTAAATTTACAGTAAAAAAAACTTTATTCATTTCTGTTCTGTTCTGTTCAAAATTTTTAGCATCAGTAGTTTTTTGAGTAATCATAAGAAAACCATCGAAAAAAATTGTTTTCGAAATTTTAGCTTGCTCTTTAAACGGTCCACGGATCTCAGTATTTTTTTTTCGATATGTTCATCATAAAGGTCTTTTAGATCATTTAATTCTCTTTAATTTGACCTGCTCTCGAGTCTGTACGGTGCCTTTTCGTTGAGTTATCGCCGTTCATAACAAAAATGTCATTGTTGTCTTTGATATAATCAATTACCTACTCAGGAAATAATGAACACGCAGAAAATTCAAGTAGAGTTTTGAAAACTGCAAAGTATTCTTTATAAGTAGTAGTGTTTGGTTTTTTCTAAAAAACACTGCTGACACTAAAAAAATATTCTTAAGATCCACAAACTAGAAACTTGGAGCTTCAATTTCCTTTTCTTATCTTTTTGCTACGACCATTTTCCCCATATTGCAGCTCTTTGAAAATCACAGTGCATAAAGGAAATTGTATCTTAATTTCCTTTCTGCATTTCCGTTGTCGGTATGATATGAAATATTACTAGAAAGATAGCAAAGAACGGACATTAGTGTTTTCTTGTTTTATCATGTTTTGTATTTTTTATCAACAGTACAACAGCGGCTTCAAAATAAAGTGATACACTATTTCTGTAATGTTTATTTTGATTGTAAAGTTAGTAGACATTCTTACTAGTTTCTTGGTAATTACTTTGTTTTTTTTTTTATTATTTTGATACAATATAATAATATGTACATATTACTTCTACTAAAAGTGTTAGATTTTAACACCTGCTTTTATAAAATTTTTGAACACTTCTACTATAAATATCTCAAAATTTTATAAATCAGTGGTTGGTGTAACGAGTTTAAATGTTATAATAATTAAGTACATTTGTATTTATCATATACTATATTAAATACATGTAGACTGAATAAAAATAAATGAATTTTCAAGTTATCAAACGCGTTGAAAATATACGAGATCAAGGTTAAAATACAATTAACTATGTTCGTCATACATTTTTTTTTGTTATTTAATAATATAGTGTTGATAGTTGTTGGTTACATCTAGATTCTCACGGTTTTATCATAAAAAGACTATTGTTGTATTCTACATGCGAGTATTTTGTGAGTAGTTAAAAAACGTTGTCTAAGGAATTACCACTTTCATATACGAATATTCCACATTTAGAGGACGGGAAATCCAGTATACCGCCTCAAAGAAAAGGTTCCGCGCCTTTGTTCAAACATCATTATATTAGGGCTTTAAGATCGCCAATTACGAATCTGAAGTTAGATTTTAAAAATTCAAGATAGCGGATCTAATATGGCGGATAAATCCTGTATGAGGGACAAACATTTTCAATTTACTAGAATTTGGACTGAAAACTGTATACGTGGTGAGGTCTCTGATTACGAAATTGAAATCAGATTTAAAAAATTTAAGATGGCGGATCCAATATGTGGGACAATATTCTCACATTTGCTCGAAATCGGACTGAAAACTGTACACATGGGTTTTTGAGATCGCTGATTATAAAACCAACATTTTATTTAAAATATTCAGGATGGGGCCCAACCCAATATGGCGATGAAAAATTTTTAATTCAATCAGTTTTGGAATAAAATCTCCATCCATTTGTTTTTTTTATCTATATATTTTATGGTTTTTCCAAAAAAACTAATTTTCTGTTATGAGTTTCGCAAAATTTATTTGTCCTCAGGTCTAAATTGAAACCGCAATGTAGATAATAACAAACGTAATACCAAATATTTTAAAACAGGTACAGTTCATTTTATATTTCAATTGAATAAGTTTTTGCTGTGTTTTTAAAATAAATTAAACATTGAAAACAGTAAAAAAAGAATATAGCCGATGCACGTCCTGGGTGACAGTACGTTGTATTCTATTAACTAACGTTTTTTCCATTTTTTCTTTTTTTTTTTTTTTTTTTTTTTTAAAATTTTTTTTTTTTTTTTTTTTTTTTTTTTTTTTTTTTTTTTTTTTTTTTTTTTTTTTTTTTTTTTTTTTTTTTTTTTTTTTTTTTTTTTTTTTTTTTTTTTTTTTTTGTTGGGGGTGGGGGTTGGCTTCCTCCCCCTTTGTTTTTATTTTTTTTTTTTCTCCTGGAATAAATGTGCTGATCTATTCAGTATTTATTTTTAAAAACAACAAAAAAAAAAAAAATAAAATATTTATTTTAAATTAAATAAAATTTTTTTTTTTTTCTTTTTTTTTTTTTTTTTTTTTTTTTTTTTTTTTTTTTTTTTTTTTTTTTTTTTTTTTTTTTTTTTGTGGTGGTTTTTAGATTTTTTTATTTTATTTTTTTTTTTTTTTTTTTTTTTTTTTTTTTAAAATATTTTTTTCCCCCTTTTTTTTTTTTTTTTTTTTTTTTTTTTTTGGTTTTTTTGAAACAGGTACTAACCTCCTAAAATGTTTTTTTTATATTACGATTTGGGGATTGCTATTGACAAATATGATATCAGATTTTTGGAATTCAATATGACTAATTCATTTGGATGGATTCACAAACTCGTGCAATCAAGATAAAAAATCAGTTGGTAAAAAGAATATATATGAGTTATTAATTTGGAAAGAGCATTATTTCCATTCTGTTGTCGAATTAAGAAATGTCCATATAATCAAAATCAATTCCAAATATCAAAATGTGTTATTATCACTTGACTTTCTCATGTGATGATTATTTCTTGTTTTGGTGACATTTGCAATATCGTTACGTGATCAGCAATTTCAGTCGATCTCAACAAGTGATGGTTTTCCAAAAAGGAGTGGAAAATTCAATAATATTGTTGAAAAGATGTACTCAAGAGTTCGTATTTTTGTTTTTCGATCACCATCTTGATCCGTTATTTGAATTATAAATTTTTTAAATCAAATACGCAGTCAAAGTCGGTGACGAATATTTTTCCATTATTTCTATCATTTTTATATTACAAGACATCCTGAATCCGTTATCTCGAATTCGCCACTTTATATCCACCATTTTGAATTCACTATTTTGAATTGTAGAAATCTGATTCACAATTATTAACTCAAAATCACTCTACATACTTTCATTATTATAATCCATTTTTCTTTTCAGCAATTGCTAACTTGCATCCGCCATTTTGAATTTCAAAAATCTAATGACAGATTCGTAAAGAGGATATTGAATTTTTTCGAAGTAGAAAAATTTAACGTTAGCGTTACCCTTCCGGACGGGAAATCCAGTATATTGGCCCAACACATGATCAACACTTTACCCATGATCAGTCTGTGATACTTTTTTTATGCATTTTCTTAGAGGGATCATACGCCCCAAATGCCCGTTGTTTTTACGGGATACTGATTCATATTGTAGGAAAAGCCACATCTTAATTTCCAACCGAATTAGCAGAAATCATAAAAAATATAGTAGCTTGTATAGAATAATCATCTGCCGTTATTGTGGTAGAGAATAAAAAGGTAGTGATTTCAAAAGTCACACTTTTACATCTCTAGAAGGTAATAATTAAAAGAAAATATGAGGTGTTTACTAAAATCTAGCTGTGTCGTTTTTGTTCTTTGTTGCACATAAAAATATACAGCACATGTGTATAGTCCCTCTATTTTTAATTGAAAATGATAAATACTGCTGGGGAACAAAAAAAGCGGTGCAACTTTATGATTCCATGGACGTGCATATATCTTTTATAAATTCGAAAATTGTGAAATAATTGTTTTCATTCAAATCAATATAGGAGATTAAAATTAACCTGCATACAAAACTCTTAATATTTGTAATATAATTTGCTGTAAATAATGCTCATTTAGCCAGACAATCTCAAAAAATTGTCTGTATTAATAAAACCTGCCTGAAATACCGACTGGCGTCTTAAACAAGTAGAGTGCCTAAAGTCGTAAATAATTTTAACGACGTCGTAAAAATTTTATGGCACAGTGGACCGAATAAGTATTTAAGGAATGCATTAGATAATACAAAGCACAATAGTATACTGGACCGGCATTCCAGTTGCCGGCACGGCACGGCGTTGCCGGCTCTTCAAAATTTTCTTAAGTATAGTAATATACATAAAGTTTTAATTTATAAATAGTTTTCCAGCAATTTTAAACGCTTTATTTTAATGCTAAATGATAAATTTATATCTATGTATTTTTTTTAAATATTTCCAAACCAGCTTTCTAAGAACGTCATGAACTAACAGTTTACTGAAGTATGAAGTATACTTGTATAGTGAGCTTAGCAATTTTAGAAAATATATCTGACAACCTTGCTTTTTTCTACCTATTTTCAATTTAGAATGGAAATACAGTACATATTTTAGTAAGTAATGGAAACGAAACTGCCTGAAGTTAACTATGGTTTGTTGAGATGCCAATATCTGTTCTTCGCTGTATGTGAAATGTTTAAAGTTGTATTAAGTTGACAAGTATACATGTCTTATTTTCGATTTTGTTTTCAGTATTCATCAGGGAACAGAAAAAACCCAAAAACGTTTTTTTTTTTTAAGATATTACAACTCTCATAATTTTTTTCAGGACCATCCAAGACCCAGCTAGTCAAAGGCTAACGTGGTACAAACCACCATTGACGGTACTTGTGATAAAGAAAGTTCGTGATGTGTCAGTGCTTTCGCCATTTGTTCAACTTGTTTACTGGCTTATTGAGGTAAGATTTTATTTTAATGTATGTATACTTTCATGGTTTTGTTAACATTTTCCCCTCTTAATTTGTACCTTGAACTGAACTCATTGATTTGTACCTGTAGAATTCTGGTCTACACTTGTAGACCAGAGATATATAGAATATATATAATTAATCAAACTTTCGTACGAAACTATGTCAATATTTATTTTAAATAACTGATAAATGTTGGTGATAAAGTTCATTGAGAGTAGTAAATACATTGAAATGTTGTGTAGAAGATTTAATTGAAACGTATTTTTTAAATTCGACAGGATCTACAGATTTTTTAGACTTATCTCTCTATATCATAGAAGATACACGAGTCGACTTTTTATAAATCTCAGTCTGATATATTTAGAAATAAAGGAGGGAAGGGGCCTTCGTATATTAAATTTGCTTCTTAAATTGAAACAAAAATAGGGTAATATACTTTTGGACTTAAATATGTGGTAGTTTCTGATGATATATATTAATGGATGGTTATTAGTCTATATGGCATGGTGGTTGTTTCTTTACTGACAGTTAAAACGTATTTTATTAAAACAAGTCTAGACATCAATGCCACGACGTTCAAAATATTTTGAAGCTTAGTGGGCTGTGAAATCGAAAAACAAAAGTGAACTACAGCAATACAACAGAAGCCGTTATCAACATTATGTATAGGAACTGAGTTTCAAACAATATGATGATCATAAAGGCTTACTACTTGTTTTCCGATTTCACAGTCCACTAAGTTTCAAAAGATTTTGGACACCGCGTCATGGGGTCTTTTTAAAGAAATGAAAAGTTGTATACTAATAAATAAAAAACCTAAGGGGGGAAAACCCTTTATAATTTTCAAAAAATCGTTTTTTTTTCTAAATCTAAATATTAAATATTTACGGAATTATCGTATATATTCGAGAGCGCCGGGGCTCTACCTTATACCATATACCATAAATTAGCGAGTCATGTAGCCGGAGCACTTGGGGTGGAGTAACATTTCTTTCAAAATACCTTTTGTGAAGAAAACCAGCTCTTCGAAGAGGCTGAAGGTTTATTATATGCATCTGGAATCGCTGATTGATCGGTAAGTCACTAAAACTAACAATTTTAATGTATTGGAACTTTAAACGCGATTATCTTGGAACTGTATTTTCAAAAACTGCTCGTACTGTAACTCAAAAAATTATTGATCGATGTTGCTGAAATTTTGAGAGATTTTTGTCTACATTATTATCGGAAGGATGTACCTAAAGACATCGCGTAATTACATTACTTTTTTTGGGCTAAAAATTGTGGAAATTTTGACATTTAATAAAACAACCTACGTAATTTTTATAATTTTATAGATTTATCCTTCCCCTGCACATGTCAATAACTGATAGTTTTTTTTTTTAATTTCCAAACAATAGAAACATTATGACAAATGCAGCACTTTTCAAAAACTGCTTGCGCTGTAACTCAAAAAATTATTGATCGATTTGGCTGAAATTTTGAGAGATTCTTGTCTACATTATTATCGGAAGGATGTACCTAAAGTTTTAAAGATATCTCGTAATTACATTACTTTTTTTGGGATAAAAATTGTCGAAATTTTGACATTTAATAAAACAACCTACGTAATTTTTATAAATTTATAGATTTATCCTTCCCCTGCACATGCCAGTAACTGATAGTTTTTTTTTTTATTTCCAATCAATAGAAACATTATGACAAATGCAGCACTTTTCGATGTCATGCCAAAGACGCCTGAAGGAATACCCTGTAATGCCACCATTTTATTAAAAAAAAAAAGGAAAAAAGGTCTTCTCTACTCTTCAAAGTTGTAATAAAATGATGTTAAAACTTTTCGGGCGACCAAAGAGTTTTCCCCTCTTAAGAGTTTTTTATTTGTTATTTTCATAAGTCGGTAAAATATTTGAGTCTAATTACGTATAATATCCTCATTGTCACCACAATGTAATTGACCACAATGGAATATCAGTTTCCGTAGTTATTTTTAGCGTATCGTTACTGTCCTTTACTTGAAAATATTTGTTTCTTGCGTATCTCTTAGATGTTATATAAATTACCTTTGCTTTCCTTAATTAGCTTACCTTAATCAAAGAAGAAAACGAGAAGCAAGAATTCTCTTGATTATATTTTTGTTTCCCATAAAATGTTGCTTATTAGTATTATTACTAGATTGATGAAGGCCGAACAAAGATTAAATTCACAGTATTTTTGTTTTAGCGAAGTTTTATCTATTTTAGAAAATTTTTACTATACATGACAGGTGACACTGCTGCTAATAACATTAATGTTACGGTTATTATTAGCGGTAACCTTGACCATGTAACAAGGTTAAATGCTTAATGAGTACAACAAAACAAATTGTATTTAAAAATAGTAACCCATTGTTAAATTACAGTTTACGTGCATAACGAAATTATCACCCGGCTTATGTAAGTAACATAATGGTAGTTATGGAATGTAATATAACTTACCTATTGATTTTTTTTTGAGTCCTACTGATATTAAATAATTAAATAAAAGTTTTATGTTTTCAAAATTAAGAAATTAGACCGCAGAAATTGGCATTCGTTTTACTTCGAACTAGTATTGTATGCGTTGAAAAATAGGATAAACAAGAGATACAGGGCTTGTCCGGAAAGTAATGTCAGTGAGCTTTGAAAAATGGTTTTTATTGGGTCTATGTGTACAAATCTTTAGAAACTTTCAAAATACATTCCTCCTGCGTCCACACATCGGTTCCAGCGGGTCTTCCACGCATCAAAAGCCGCACGGTAGTCGTTTTCCGGAGTCGACTAAGCGTCGGTGCAAGCCTTCTGAATGTTTTTCACAGACCCAAAATGCTGTCCTTTCATTGGGGTTTTGAGGCGCGGAAACAGAAAAAGTCTGGCGGGGCCACATCGGGGCTGTAGGGAGGCTGGGGAACAACGGTGATGCCTGCCTTGACGAGGTAATCGAGTAATCGGCCACGGTGCATTGTCGTGGTGAAGCTTCCAGGATTTTGAGATGTCTGGGCGGACGCGATTCACCCTGCGTTTCAGGCGCTTCAGCACGTTGTCCCCTGCGGAACGATCTCATGATGGACCAATCAAAAAAGGCAATCAGCATTGTCTTGATCTTTGAGCTGGACATCCTGGCCTTCTTGGGGCGAAGGGAGTTCGACGTGTGCCATTCCGCACTTTGCCTCCTCGTCTCCGGATCGTATTCAAAGACCCAACTTTCGTCCCCGGTAATCACGTCATCAAGGAAAGCGGGGTTGTCTTCACAGGTGTCCAAAAGTTCTTGGCAGGTTTCGACGCGCCTCGCTTTTTTGATCGTCCGTTAGCACTTTTGGCACGAGCTTCGCGCACACCTTCCTCATTCCTAAAGACTCCGACACAATTTCGTGAATAATGGTTTTCGTAATGTCTAATGTTTCGGAAATTAAACGGACACTTAGACGACGGTCAGTGTTCAACAAGTCACGCACACGTTTCGCATTGTCGTCGGAACTGGAGGTTGATGGCCGTCCAGCGCGGTTCTCGTCGTTGACATCTTCCCGACCTTCTGCGAAGGCCTTGTGCCACCGGAAAATTTGCCTGTCCGAAAGACAATCGACGCCGAAAGCCTTCTTCAACATTGGAGTGGTTTCCGCAGCACTCTTCTCCAGTTTCACACAAAAATTGATCGCCATCCGTTGCTCAAGCGAACGTTGCATTTTTCTTGCACCGGGTCACTGTAACGACTCTCAAAGAACAAGTGATGTGACCGCTACAACGACCGGTAGCCAACTGACGCTTGTTGGATCTTGTTGCCAGATCCCCCACCACATTCCCAGCACGTAAAGCGCGGGCTGGCGCGTACAGTCTCGGGAAAGAAAAATTCACTGACATTACTTTCCGGACAAACCCTGTATATTCTTGTTCTGTCAAATCAAGACTTAAATCTTTAAGTATTGTTCTTTTTCAACAACTGTTATTATTATTAGAAAAATAGTATAAAGAAATATCATAAATGTTGTAATTGTACAAAACAGAAGATGTAAAGGAGATTTATGGAAAAATATTTCGTTTTTGAAAAAACATTAATGATGTGTCCAGCAATTTTGTGAGAAACTTTCCCGAATCAGTTTTCAGGTATCGAATTTATTCCGAACTTTACGACTATAGGACTACACTGCACATACAGCTAGCTACATATTCACTATTTAAATTTGTTGGAATATAACAGCATTATTGCAAGAAAGGAAAATCTAAGCATACATTCAACGAATAAGGCAATCAAACTGACACCCTGTTTTACTGATAAAAATGTTACAGTAATTGAAATGAAAGCATCTAAATTATTTTTGTAAAAGGATATTCGAAAAAGCTTGTCCATTTTTGTATAGAACAAAACCTACACAACAATGAGGTTATAAAAGTATGAACGTAAAAAATGACGAATTTAAATTAGCTAAATTAGTTACTTAGCACAGTCATTCAAAACCAATCATCATCAAACCAATTCTTAAAAAAACTGAGATTTTCTTAAACTAAGACACGAAAAAGTTATTCCATTAAGTTCCAAAGATAGTTACTAAAATAAATTTTAACCTTTACAGGATGAGTTTTTTAGGTTTATGATCCCTCTAAGAAAATGCATAAAAAAAGTATCTTATATCACAGATGATCATGGGTAAGGTGTTGATTATGGGTCGGGCCAGTATACTGGATTTCCCGTCGGGAGGCTAACGCTAATGTTAAATTTTGTCATTTTAAAAAGATTCAATTATTTGACGAAAAAAATAGAAAAAAACTTTGTCAACAACTTTGACTACGTATTTGATCTAAAATTTTTATAATCCAAAATGGCGGATCCAAGATAGCGATCGAGAAACCAAAAATCACGATATACGAACTATATTTAATACCAGTACATATTTTCATCAAAATTATCAGATTTTCCACTTCTTTTCAAAAACCATCACATTTTGATATTTAGAGTCTATTTTGACACTTTATATAGACATATGTATCTCAATTCGGCAACAGAATGAAAACAATGCTCTTTCCAAGTAAATAGCTCATATATATTCTGTTTATCAGCTGGAATCTTGATTGCACCAGTTTGGATCCATGCAACTGAATCAGTCATATTGAATTCCGAAAATCTGATATCATATTTGTCATTAGCAACCCCCAAACTGTAATCAATGATGACAAAAACAAATGGATTGAGATTTTATTCAACAATTGATAGAATTAAATTAAATTAAAACTTTTCGTCGCCATAATGCGTCCACCATCTTGAATTTTTTAAATAAAATTTTGGATTCATAATCAGTGATCTCAAAACTCCATGTATATATAGTTTTTAGTCCAATTTCTAACACATTTAAATTTTTTGTCCGCTATATTAAATCCGCTATCTTGAATTTTTAAAATCTGACATCAGATTCGTAACTAGCGACCCTAAAACCTCAAGAAAAAGTGATGTTTGAACAAGGACGAGGAACCTTTTATTTTTGAGCCAGTATACTGAATTTCCCATCATCTAAAGGTTAATGAGCCTATGATCTATTATTGCAACTTTTTTTGTCTCTTGTTAGACGATTGCAGTTTTCTTACAATTGTTTTGGTGTTTCTTTTACGAGTTTTACCTTTATATGATATACATTTATATTTATTTACCGATGATATGTATTATGTACTTAGCTCCGCGAAAAAGGATTTATTGAAGAGAATTATTGTACACACTATTTTCTATTTGGCGTAGAGATTACAGCTTATCAGAAAACAATGTTTTTTTTTTGAAAATGGAGACGATATACGAAAACCATTTTCCTGGAAAATAAGTATCAAAATGTCAAAGGAGCTAAAGGCGTTATGATAAATAGGATAATCACTCTCCTGTATCATAACGCCTTTGATTCTTCTTCTTTTAATTTCTTCTTTAATCTTTCAGATAATATATAATTACTTAAATGTTAAGAATAGGGGAAAACGCTTTCGTCCACTAATTTTTTTTTCTGTCACCAAACATATATGTAATATATCTTGTAGCACGTGACAGGCAGCTGTAATCTGACCGAAATTATCATTTTTCATTCCGCCAGTATTATTGAACATTGATAACAATTTTATTTAACAACAGCATGTGTGCTGATGATAAGAATGTGTGCGAACGCCATATTTTTCAATGATACATAAACAATGCGTTTATAATTTACATTTACGACACAATCCATTTTTAAAACCTCCAGCAGAGTCAAGTAAACTAGTAAGATATGCTTATATACATTTTAAGTTCATTTAATTATCGATTTTTTAAAAACATCTAGATCAAGAGCAATGCCATCAAGCAGGTGCACTGATCAAGGTTCGATAAATCGATCTGGGCTGAAATGCATGTTACAAATTACAGTTGTTTTCATAGAATTAGCAATATTATAAATATTGAGTTAAACTTGTACATTTTCTTAAATTAGTTGTTTTTGTTAACATTTGTGCAACAACACAGTATTACAACAGTTTTTGTTATTCTGACGATGAGTAAAAAGTAAGCTAGTACTATTAAACATATTTGACAGATTCTAAATCAAAATTGGGGCACATTAAATTATTTGAATTAAAAACATGTTCTGTTTTGTGTTATTTTGAGGTCCACGGTGACGTAGTCAGTGTTTTCTGTTAGCACAAAAAAAATCAGAAAATTATAAATCGTGCTGCGATTTATTAGATATCAATAGAACATTTTTTTTCATGGATTTGAGGTAGTTTATTAACTCTATACCTGTATGTACAAAAATACTGTAGTCATGTATTCTCTATTGTGGAATCGGACTAACATCTAAACACTACATACAGTTGAGTACAGTTGAGTAAATCTATAAGTTTGCGACATAATGTTTCGGCTTGGTGTTTGTTGGCTGGCCGTCCGCAGTGTGTTCCGCCAACTTCGAGATCCTTCAAGTAATGCCATAACATGAATTCGAGACAAAACGACATCAAAATCTTGCGAATTCAAATTTCGACATGGAATTGCTTTTTGGGGTGTGAACGGCGAACCGCCTTCAGGGTATTCAAATAAAATCTATGAGCAACCGAAAATTAAAAACCGCAAGTCTCTAACTCGAATAGAATGCAAAAGTGTTACGCTAATTTTGACGAGCAGTTTATAAATATCTATGATTGTGGTACTTATAATGCGGCCTTTTATTATCAGAGACTATATCTACTAGCGCTAAGATGTGCCAATAAACTACACCCAAAGATTCCATAAGATTCATTTACTTTTTACCTCATAACCCACAGTCTTTACCCCATAATACACACCAGAAATTGCGCATTACTGATACTAATTTTGCCTTAAGTCTTTATTGAATCAGGTATACTGTAATCAAAACAGTATTATTTTATTCTAGGTTAGTTTTTATGATACTATTAATAAGTAATCCAATTGAAGGATCTTATAGTCTATATACGAGTACATACATATATAGATCTATATCTGTAGTATGTTAAATTCTGGTATAATTAATTTGTAATCATTCGTTGATTTAATGTTTAATTTACTTTGTCATATCAACAGTAATGTAGAGACCGGCAATTAACTAATAAGTTTTTGAGTATTACCTATACTTGAACTCCAAATGTTTATAAAGATAGGAATTGGAACCAGCCATGTACAACACGCAGAGTATTTTAAACTTTTTATTAAACTCAGACTTTGACCTCCAACATTTTTATATAATCTTAGGTTCTCTAATAGCCATACTTACACGGTTTGATATTTACACTTATATATATATATATATATATATATATATATATAGTATATTTTATTTTTTGACATATATTTTAAACGCATTGCACAACACACATAGTTTTCATACAAAACATAAAAAAAGTTTGTGAAGTTGACACATAAATTTGAATTTTCCTATTTTATTCACGGTATTAATTGGCCCAACGAAGGACCATGTTAGCCCAATAAGTATAATAGTTTTTATTTTACCCACCTTTAGTTAAAAATATGTTTTTTTTAGGCTGAAAACAACTGACATCAATAAGTATTTTAATATTTAAACTTCACAGATCTGCTTTCTACTTTTAATTAAACTAAATCACTAAAACCATTAGTTTGTATTTTTAAAAGTATTAAATTTGTAATAACCTTTATGACCTGATAGACCCCTGTCACCTACATGGCCTTTATGACTAAGGTTACCTTAATGACCAATATGATCAGTATGACCTTATGATTTATGACTCAAATGACCATTATGACCTTTATGACCAATATGACCTCTATGATTTATATCATATAGGTTATAATTAATGTACTGGAAATGGCCACAGTAGTAGTAATGAGAGTAGAGGCTTATTAATGTGACATTTCAATTCCTCTATCTCAAAATCCTGTAAAACGACACGTCACATGAATATTCTTAATTCATATTAAAATACAATAACCTTGCCTCCACCCCTACCGACGTGTCAACAAGTAACACCATCAGTCAAATCAGAATGAATGTATGATATAGCTTGGCCATACATATATTTTTTTCACAAATAATAATTCCCTTACATTTTATTTTAGTTACCATCATGGGGGAGGAAGGGGGTCTTTATTAGTTTATTTGACCTATTTTAAATACCTACCCCCTTTCTATTAAACTACCCTCTTTCTATTAAACTAAAAACTTTTATATTTGTAGACTCTGTTGTATTGTATATGTGTCTCATATTTGAAGTAGATATGTTGCATAGTTTGTGAATTACCAGTAGTCAAGGAAAAAGTGTATTACCCCTATTTAACCCTTAACCCTTCAGCTGATTAAGCTCAAAATCCAATCAGTGCCAGACCTCGTCATGGTACATAAGTGTTAATTTGAAGTATACATAAAGAAGCTTAACAGACAGACATATTTTCGCTTAAACTTAAAATGTCTTGTAAGTAAAATAGCCCATTTTCGGCTTTTACTGGCTGGGCAGAATCCTTAGTGCCATTTTACAAGCGAGTGATCAGTCCCGATGATCAGTCCTAATGAGGTAGGCCATTACCTATAATCATTCATGATTCGTGCTTTCAAAACACGTCGTTTGATTAATTTTGTCAATGTATTTGCAGATACACGAACAACGCGCGGTGTCGATTTGTCCGTTGCTAGATTAGATCCTCAATAGTGCTAGATTCCAATCCTCCAAACCCGTAACTTTAATCCGGAACCCCCGGCGGCTTTTTTTCCCCCGATTTTGGTTTGGAGGTTCAAATTTTTGGGTTTTCAAACGAATCAGTTATTAGATCATCATTAGTGCTAGATTCAAATCATCAAAACCAGTAACTATAATCAGTAACTACTGCGGCTATATCTTCCACCTTGTTTTTGAAGTCACAATTTTGGAGTTTTCACCTGAGGTATCCCAAATCAGTCTTCGTTGTTCAATTGGCGTAATTAATATTTCTGTATAGACACGATAATTTAAATCTTTTGAATAAAAATTTAAAAAAAAAAAAAAATAAATTTCTTCGTCATTTCCCGAAATCAACACTTTGCAAAAAATTAAGCTAAAACTGACGAAATGTTTGTTATGAAAGACTCGCTTTTACTAATGGCACTGACTAGTCTTGTGTTTAATATGTCCTAGTATGCATATGCATACGGAATTATGCAATCGACTAATGCCCATGCGCATTCATCAGAGTCCTGATGATACAGATATGTTTATGAAGGGGAACAATACATAGTCTCATCAGGACTGATCTCCAGACTGACCATTAGTCGCCTATGACGCGGCACTAAATCTCAACGAGTCGATATTTAAATCCGATTTCTGTCTTTTCAGGAGAAACGGATGGTCGTGTTCGTGGAGGCCGCCGTGATGGAGGATGCCCACCTGGACCAGTACAAGTCCTTCAGCACCATCAAGGACAAGCTGATGACGTTCAGGGATGGCAAGGACGACCTCACCGACAAAATAGACTTCATAATATGTCTGGGAGGCGACGGAACGCTCCTCTACGCCAGTCAATTGTTTCAGCAGTCCGTCCCGCCGGTCATGGCCTTCTATCTGGGCTCGTTGGGATTCCTGACGCCATTCCGCTTCGATAATTTCCAAGAACAGGTCAATAACGTCCTCGAAGGTAAGTGTGTATTCTGCTTCAAATGGTAGCAGGTTCAAACAAATTTATTTGACGAGCCTCATTTTTTAGAGATTTTAATTGTGATGTAAGTCCAGCATCTAAGAAGCGCCAAAAATATTGTATTTTTTTTCGGTATTACGTTCTAAGAACGTTGGAAGTTGAATGTGAAAGTATAAATATTTTATCAATAGTTGCGTTACGTTGCCACAACCAGTACTCTTTCTGCAGTTTTCTGCTCGTTAAAAGTTTTTTAGCATTTTTTTAAAAGCGATTTAGCCTATAAATATAGTTGTAGAAGGAAAATGATAATTCCACGTCTACTGAAGTTAAAGGCGCAAATTCAAAATTCTTCACATGGGAGAGGAGGACACACCACGCACATTATTATCACGAATTTCTCAGAGTTGTTTGTATCACTAATAGTTATTTGTTGTCACTAACATAAATACACTACTTCTTTAACAGATTTTTTTACATCTACAGACGACAATGCATGTGTTCTGTTTCTATACCTTTAGCCATTGTTTGCAAAACCCGTTTACTAGTTATCAGTATCGGGGCCGAAATATCTGAAACACCTAAGATTTGTATCAGAACATTAACGACCTTATTACCGCAAAAATCTGTTGTTTCGTCCACTGTCAGTCACAAAACTTTATTGCGTATGTTTTCTTTTGAAATTTCCCATGACACGTTGATATGTCTTCTGTATCTCTCCATGTAATACGCAATGTAAGGCTACTAGGCAATGGAAAATCGAATACAAATTTGTCAAAAAAAGTGAATATTGTTGACCACGTTCCACGAAACGCTACATACGCAAAATATTATGTAAAAATCAAACCAAATTTCCTATTTTCCAACAGCACCAGTAATATTTTGTTGAAGTATATTCGAATCTAAATGTCTTTTACAGTCTCGACGTCTACGAAATATATATCAACGATTAGTACAAGAAGTACATAAAATATGTGATGCGTCTATTGTAAAATCCTCATAATTTTCAGTCATCTTTTTCAGTCTATTCACAAATGGTAACGACTGTGCCATTATTGCAGAAATCCACACAAAATCAGATAATATGTAAATAGACTACACGAACTCTAAAAGAACTACGTACACGGTGCAAAATACGTATGTACACACTTTTATTGGTTAGTCACTCACGACATATAAAATTATTTTAAACTTGGCGTTCTACCGTTCGTCGGCTCGCATCGAGCTAACTTGAAATTCAAAATTTCGACAACGGAATGCTCGTTACGCTATATGGATACATTGCATATAGCCTTTCCTGGACTCGCCACGAGCGAGTCTCAGCACGTGAGTAATATCCCCTGTATATTTCATGATCTATTTTTTATTTTATCTATTCCTCGAACAAATCGTATTACACACAACGTAACGTTCCTGCGAATAGGTACTATCTAAAAAACTAGCGGGTCAGCATTTGATAAGTCAGCATAGAATAAGCTTATAAATTAAGATGCACGGCAATGTAGGCCAGATATGATAATTAGATCTTCACGCGACAGCTCTGCCTTGTAATTTCGAGAAAATAAAGAATTATTTTTGAGTGCAGTCCTTTCAAATTTCGTATCGGTCGCGAATCGATTACTGGCGCAGTCGGGTAGGATTTGGCCGTGTGTTTTGTGAAGCAGTCTATCGAAGACATCCGACCCTGGGAGCAGTCTATTGGAGACACCGGAGCCTGGATTTCACAAGGTGCATCGTTGGTTTCAACCATTAAGCCGAATCCCGAACCAAAGGAGTCTGCACGCCGAAATTTCAAGTGAGTAGAGCTCAAAGATCTTTATTATATCTCACCTTCCTTTTCAAACCTCTTTGAATGTGTCCCTGTTCAAATTAGGTAACTTACCTCATTCAACGTCCCATCGAGGGGTGTGAACAAACTGCGACACAAACAAAAGGTTACGTTTAGGGAAAATTCTGTCTATTTTCACTGACGTAGTGTGACGATTTTCAGAAAAAAAAATCAAATTAACTTGTTCGTTGACTTTGTGCGAATAGTTAATGTTAGGTTAAGTCAAGACGAAAGCAAACAAAAGAAACATTTTTTTTTTCTCAAACAAACACATTTTTCAAACATCACATTTCTCAAACAAACAACATTTCTTAAACAAAGCTTCATAGCCTTATACTGTAATGTATAGTATAAGTATTGTTAGGAAATATTGTTTAGTACTCCCTGAAGACAAAACTTTGATTTGTTTATGTCATCAATTCAAATACCAGAATCTAGTCAACCATTTTGCGATATTGAAATTGAAGATCTTGTTTCATCACTTTCACAAGTCAGTTTAAACTCTAGTTCAAAGTCAAATCAAAATTATCGATCAAAAATGGCTTTAGACTTACAAAAAAATTAAATATCTTTCTGACTTTATCCCAGTATTTAATGGAGATGAAACCAGGTTGAGAAATTTCTTTGATTCAGTCGAAAATCTACTAGATGCTTGCCCTACTGACGATCCTTTAAGAATACGAATTCTTATAAGTGTCATCAAAACCAAAGTAACAGGAAAAGCGCAGCAACTATTAGATAGTCGATCAGATAATTTAACATGGCCCGAAATAAAAGACTTATTTTCACAAAACTTTAGTGACCACAAAAGCTTGCAAACTCTGCAGTGCGAATTACAGCAGACCCGTCTTCAACCCAAAGAATCATTATTATCTTTCGGAAACAGATTAATAGAACTAAAAGCCAAAATTATTGCAAAAATTAAGATGTCTGTAATTCCAGCTGAAGAGAGAAAAGGTTCCATATCTTTTTATGAAAACCAAATATTTAATACGTATAAAATGAATTTGCCGACACATTACGAAACCATGTTACGCTTAAATATGAATATAACAACTATTGAGCATGCAATGACGTTCATAGATGAACAGATTAAATACGATGAATACAAACAGCTAGCTTTGGGTAATGTAAAGTCGCAACCTCATTTAGGTTATGTAAGGTCACAACCCCCCTAGACAATCTCAAAAATCTTCCTATTTTAAACCTCCATGGAACTATCGTACTCAATTTACGCCACCTAATCAAAACCATTTTCAATCATTTTATCGCCCTATGCAAACTCAACAAAATTTTCCATCTCAACCACTTAACATTCAGAGTCGCCCTGTAAATCGAAATTTCCCCACAAATTCTCAAGTTTTTGGGAAACCTCAAAATGTCTTCAAACCCCAATTCCGTTCTGCTCAACCCATGAGTAAACCAACCCCTATGTCAGGAGTTTCAGTTCAACCCCGACATAATCAAGCACAACAAAGACCAGGACCCTCTGATGCACGCTTTCAGAATAGAAGCCAACCCAAATACCATGCCGAAGAATTATTCTCTATCGACATAGACACTGGCATCCCCTGATCAATACGATCAGTACGATCAGTATGATCAATCAGATCAACCCCAATCATACGAACCAATCTTATATCCCCTAGATGAACAACCCGATTCAAACGATTTCACTTATGAACCAACAGATGGAACAGATGAAATTTATGATGAAAATTTTATCTCACAGCCTCCAGAGAATCCTCCAACATAACCCAAGAATTTAATTCAATTTCAACCCCTTGTTCATTGCCATATGTTTTAATTCAAAATCCCCTCTTAAATTACTCATTGATACAGGATGTTCAAGAAGTATCATACGCCCTGATATCATTCAAAATTATTTTCCAGATTGCATTTATCAGAATACAACTAAATTAAAAACTTGCACAGGCGTAGCAAACGTTCAGTTTTCTGCTCAAATTCCAACCTTTCCAGAACTAAATTCGACTCATATTCTAGATGTTCTTCTTTACGACTTCCATGATTTTTATGACGGACTAATAGGATTCGATGATCTTGTCGCCCTTGGTCTTAAATTAGATTTTGAGAATCAAATTCTATACAACAACTTCACACAAATTCCATTCTATATCCGTACTCCGAATGAAACGTCCAGAACGTACTAATTAAATGCAAATGAAGTAATATTAAAGTCAATTCCTATAGATATAGTTGAAGGAGATGTGTATATCCCTGCGCAATCAACTACCAGTTGCCTAATTCCAGAAACAGTAACCACTGCAAAAAATGGATTAGCCATTGTTGAAATCCATAACATCGAGAACAATCCCACTCAGGTTGAATTTCCTGAACCTTTGAATGTCTTGCCACTGGATCACTTCGACACGTACGAATCAAAAATCGTACCACCTTCTCAAAAAGCCCTAGAAATTTCCAAACTTTTAAGAACAGACCACCTCAACCCTGAAGAACGACAAAGTCTTCTCTCTTTGTGTAAACAATATTCTGATGTGTTCTATTTCCCTGATGATAAACTAACTTTTACCAATGAAGTCAAACATCATATCAAACTCTCAGATGAGACTCCCATCCATACCAAATCTTATCGTTATCCACAATGTCACAAACAAGAAGTCCAAAGACAAATCTCTAAATTGCTTGATGATGGTATCATTCGTCCCTCTTTTAGCCCTTGGAGCTCTCCTATATGGATAGTGCCAAAAAAGCCAGATGCTTCCGGCCAACGTAAATGGCGTATGGTCGTCGATTACAGGAAATTAAATGAAAAAACCGTTTCAGATCGTTATCCCCTTCCTAATATCACGGACATTCTTGATAAACTTAGAAGATGCCAATATTTTACGACACTAGATCTCGCTTCTGGATTTCACCAGATAGAGATGCACCCCCAAAGTATCGATAAAACAGCTTTCACTGTCGAAAATGGTCATTACGAATATACCCGTATGGCCTTTGGTCTTAAAAATGCTCCTAGCACTTTTCAGAGAGTTATGGACAACATTCTTAAAGATCTCCAGCATAAAATCTGCTTCGTTTACATGGATGATGTAATAATCTTCAGTAGTTCACTCCAGGAACATATCCAAAATTTAGAACTTATCTTTAAAACATTCCAGAAGGCAAACCTTAAAATTCAACTCGACAAATCTGAGTTTCTCCGTAAAGAAGTTGAATTCCTTGGTCATGTAGTTACCCCCGAAGGAATCAAACCCAACCAAAGAAAGGTCGAAGCTATAAAAAAAATTTCCAACACCCAAGACCCATAAAGACATTAAATCTTTTCTCGGTTTATTAGGTTATTATAGGAAATTTATCCCAGGATTTGCCCGTATAACCAAACCTTTGACATCTTGTCTAAGGAAAGACGCTAAAGTCATAGCAACCCCCGAATTCAAAGAATGTATTCAAAAATGCAAAGATCTACTTTGTAATGACCCTGTTCTCGCATACCCCGATTATGAAAAAACTTTCACTCTGACTACTGACGCTAGCAATTTTGCTATAGGTGCAATACTATCCCAAGAAGGTCACCCCGTGAGTTATCATTCTCGTACTTTAAACCCTGCTGAGTGCAATTACTCAACCATTGAGAAAGAACTCTTAGCTATCGTTGATTCTACCAAACATTTTAGGCCGTATCTCTTTGGAAAAAAATTTATTATCGAGACCGATCACCAACCATTACAATGGTTGTTTAACCTTAAAGATCCCCATTCTCGTTTAGCCCGATGGAGACTAAAACTTATGGAATATGATTTCGAAATTAAATATAAAAAAGGAAAACACAATCCCGCTGATCCTCTTTCCAGAATTAAAATTAATGAATTAAACGCCATCGAAAACTCTAATGTTCCCCAAGACATCCCTGAAATAGATAACCTAGATACCCTCTCTATAAACCCAGCGTTAGGTAACCCTGAAGAATTAGACCGCGCTATCGCCGAATTATTAGGAGATGAAAATCAACCTAATGATAAAAATCAAGTCGAAATTCCAATGACGCAACCTACCAATGACTTAGATAATCAAACTGTTCATACTTCGTGTGAAAACCCTCTTTTCACAATGGAATACACCCCTAAATCGGTAAACACCTATAGATATCAATACATTATTAGCGAAAATGACCGTAACATCAGTCACATTTGTTCTTATGAAAAAATCTTTGATAATCATTACCGATGGACAATAAGCCTTAAAAGTCGATCGTCCGATCTAGATGTTTTTCAATTTTTAATCCACTGGATCAAAAACCTAAATAACCACACGCCTTGTTTTTATTTTGATGATCACTCTATCGAAACCAAAATTATTCGTGTTCTTCAAAAATATTTTACAAATTCAGTTAAAATGGTAATTAGTCGCGATAAAGTAGAAGATGTAACTAATGAACAAAGGCAGCAACAAATCATTAAATATATGCACGAAGGAAAAACTGTTCACCGCGGACAGACGGAAACAACTAAAGCAATTCGGAAAAAGTATTATTGGCCTAATTTAGGACAACACGTAGTTAAATACATTAACACCTGCGAAACATGCCAAACTTGTAAATACGATAGGAATCCACAACATCCCAAGTTCCAAATCACACCTACACCACAAAAACCAATGGAAACTATACATATCGACACTTTCCATTTCGACCATAAACAATTTCTAACAATCATTGACCCTTTCTCAAAAATAGGTCAAGCGTACCCCTAGAAGCAAAAACCGGTATGCAAGTTCAAAAAAGCATACTTCTTTTCATTCAGCATTACGGATTACCACACAAAATCATTCTCGATTCAGGAAAAGAATTTAACAATGTCATGATACAAGACTTTTGTCATTTACATAAAATCAAACTTCACTTTACCTCCATTCAAGGACATACCTCAAATGCCCCCGTGGAAAGACTCCACTCGACATTAGTCGAATCACTTCGTTGCCTTAAGCATGAAAATCCAAATGCCCCTATTGAATATTTAATGCAACTCGCCATATTAGGTTACAACAATTCAATTCATACTAACTTAAAATATACTCCCCTTTGAAGTTCTATTTGGTCACCTTGACAAACCATCACCCTTCGAACTTTCGGAAGACGCGATTACTTCAGATTATATTCAACAACATAAAAACATGACAAAAGATTTATATCAAAATATTCGCGAAAATCTTGAAAAAGCAAAAAAATAAACAAATTTCTAGCTTAAATCAAAAACGCGATGAACCAGAAACTGTAGAACCTAACGAAACCGTTCTGATTAAAACTAATCGAGCTGGCTATAAAAAAACTGAACCCCGTTTCCAAAAACTCAAGCAGTCGAAGATAAAGGTCCCGTTCTCATAACAAAACGCGGAAAAGTACATAAAAGTATCGTGAAAAGAAAACGTAAAACACCAACAGTAACACAGAAAACCCACACTAACACAGAAACCTTCCTTACAGGTTGACACATCAACAAGTACTAACGAGACAAAACTACCACAACCATCGACATCACGTACACAAATTGACTTTGACGATGAAATACCACGAACGGAGATTTCACTCATTCCTGACTCTCCCGTTCCTAGCGGTCCTATTACACGATCACGTACTCGCTCTAAAAATAAGGAAGCTAAATAACCCAATTTATTTCCTTAGATTATCAAATCAAACTAAATTAGTCAATTCATACCACACCTTCATACATTCAATCGATTATACATCACTATCATCTAGCCTTGATCAGCTAAACTCGCAAATAGATTTAAAGAAAGAATATTGCTCAAAAAACAAAATTCGAATTCAACAGTTAGATACATTGTACAATATAACTAATCAAAGATTGAGTAACTTACAAAATCATCATATTAAAGCCAAACGTGGATTAATAAATGGTATAGGAACTATCGAAAAATTTCTATTTGGTATCGCAGATTCTGATGACATTGAACAAATCAACAATCAGTTGACAATTCTCGAAAAGAATCAAAACAATTTGGTAACTCAAATAAATTTACGGACGTCCCTTATGGACTCATTAGCGTTGAGACTTAATCAAACGTTAACTATAATAAACAGCAACACTGAAAAAATCAATCAAGATATGCAGATCCTAGATGATCTTATTCAAGATGTAAACTGTCAACAACTTATGACACAGCTTAGTCAAAACCTAAACCTACTATTAAATTTTCTTGACAACATAGAAAATGCCATTGTTAGTTCACACTCCAACTTACTTCATAATTTCTTTCTTTCAAATACAGAAGTCATTTATATACTTAAACAAATGAAACTATTATATTCTGAAAATGAGCTCATTCAGTTAGAGGACATACAGTCATATTATCGACTATTTCATGTTAAAACTATGACAAAAAATAATCAACTAATAATCAAAATTTTAGTACCAACAGTTCAAAGAGACACATTTCAAAGTTATCACTTAATCCCTATTCCCATAAAAAATATATCCCTTATACCACCTCTACCATACCTGATCCTGAGCTCTACGAATCTTCATCTATGGAGGGAAGAACCTTGTCCAACCCTCGAAGGCAACAGCATTTGTAATGGATTACCTACCCCTTGGACCGATCAATGCTTCCAGAAGATTCTATTAGGACAACAACCTCTAAACTGCACGTACATGAAAGTCACCAGTACAACCACCAGCGTTTCGCAAGTTGCCAAGGATAAAATCCTAGTCTTTCCTCACGAATCTACCCTTGCCAGTTCTACATGTCAACAAGACCAGATCCTGAAGTTGGATGAACCCACGGAAATCCAATTGGAAAGTTCCTGCCCAACTACCATCGATGGATACCGATATTACTACGACGAGTCCCAACTAGACGGAACTAGCCTCCGCCTACCTGATTTCAAGTTTCAAGCGGAACCGCATTTGTCCACGATCCGCCTCTCCCAGCTACCACTGGACAAGATAAAGGACCTACACGAGACATTAAGTGCCCTTCAACCGGTGACACTTGAAAACCTTAGTGAAGCAACCAATCATGTGTTGTATCTCTATATTATTCTAATTTTATTAATAATTTGTATTGTATTTTATATCTTTAGGAAACCATTGTTTATAATATTTAAGAAATGCTGCAAAAAAACCCCTAGTACTCACTACTGTTTTAAAATCTAGAGACGAGGCTTCAGGTCAGCCTTTTGCCAACCTTACGCCTCTTGTTTAAGGAGGGAGGAGTAATATCCCCTGTATATTTCATGATCTATTTTTATTTTATCTATTCCTCGAACAAATCGTATTACACACAACGTAACGTTCCTGCGAATAGGTACTATCTAAAAAACTAGCGGGTCAGCATTTGATAAGTCAGCATAGAATAAGCTTATAAATTAAGATGCACGGCAATGTAGGCCAGATATGATAATTAGATCTTCACGCGACAGCTCTGCCTTGTAATTTCCGAGAAAATAAAGAATTATTTTTGAGTGCAGTCCTTTCAAATTTCGTATCGGTCGCGAATCGATTACTCGTGTTACCATTCACGGTCAGTGGCGTACATATGCACGGGCAAGAAATACACGGGTACAAAATTTACAAGGCGCTTAAAAATATACGGCTTATACTTTAATTATCATAGAGTTGTATGGTCCCAACCCTGCGTTGTAGCTCACTTTTCGGACCCTAGTCATCATACACTCACTTTTTGGTTCTGTGATTGTCATTTTGAAAAAAATTCTAAACATGAAAAATGTATAAACTTGAACCAAAAACATCATATAAATAAAAAAAAACCTGTACGCCATAACTAAAAAATTAATGGATTAATAACCCTCCAGAACTGGCTGTGCTTCATTAAAATTTCATGAACAGTGATTTTTATGATAACGATAATTCATAATAAGGATATTATCATAATAATGCTAATTTTAAGGATGGATGGTAGAGTTCAAGATGTTTTTGGTTCAACTTTCTAAAATTTTTATGTCTAGGATTTTATTTTCCAAAATGACTGGCAGTAATGTAGATTCTTAGACTCTTTGATATATTAACTTTATTAAAATCTGCTTTTTAAGCACGAGAGCGCAATTTTGTTTGGCTGGCTGTTGGTTAAGATTAATTATTTCCACATCCACGTATGTAATGGAGTGAAGGCATGAATTGAAATAAAAATATGTGCCTAAATGTTTTGATCATTTTGTCTGTTTGAAAAGTTTGAGTGAAATACGAAACTAAACAATTTATCTCAAGGAAAGTAAAATTATAATGTTGTCATACTGTTACTGTACTTCAAATGAATTATTGAACTTAAAAATACTTCTAATACTGAATTCTAAAAATATGATTCTGAGGATTTAGAGGCAAAAACATGTTTATTCAATTTTTTAATGTCATTGGTGTGTCTTGCATATTTTCTACGGCGATGCAAAATTACATTATCTGAATTTTAGGACATGCTGCCCTTACGTTAAGAAGTCGGTTGAGGTGTATTGTAATGAAGAAGAGTGATCATAACAATAAGAGCAACGACAAACTCAAGACGCCTACGAATTTATTGGTATTAAATGAAGTAGTAGTTGATAGAGGACCTTCGCCTTATCTGTCAAATATAGGTAAGTGCGCATAAATGATATAAAGGGTTTGATAGAAATCTAGAATAATGCCTATATCTTTTTAAACGTTTGTTTTATAGAAAACTTTTTCAAATAAAAGTCGTGTGACTTTTTTGCATGTTGTGGCAATCTTTATTTATTTGTGTCTTTAGTTGTTTTCCAGCTGTGGCAGCTGTCTTTGTTTTTTGTTTTTTAGGAGATACCGTTTTTAATTTTTTTAATCAGTCCATTATTCTGCATTTCACCATAGAAATTCAGGAGGTTACCTAAATAACAAGTATTTCAAGAAAACCTTAATTTGGTTAATTTGATAAGTAGCCTAATACAATGAATAATTTAATATTTGATGAAAACTCAAAGTAGAACCAAGTAGTTACCATGAAAACTAGTTTGCCCCCTTGACATTAACCGCACAGAATATGGCATGAGATGTCGAGTCCCATTTAGACTCTCGTTCATTGTTATTCGTCGTCAGATATATCACACTGATGCGACCTAATAGAGTTGAAATCCGGATGTGTTCTTTCTGATGATGAATGATAATGAACGGGGAATTAATTTTCATGTTCTTCTACTGTTTCACAGAGCAAACGTTAAACCAACTAATTATATTATTGTATGCAGGTTTACTTACGATACATATTCTTATGATTGACAAAACTGATATATGTATATAGGTACAATGTCAAATTAAATTGTTTTCGAATGAACTCTTTATTAAGGAAAATAAATTGATCTTTACATATTATGAACTATTATAAAGCACGTCAGTATATGGTGACTTCTTTCTTTATAGATCTCTACCTGGATGGAAAACATATAACATCCGTGCAAGGCGATGGCCTCATAGTAAGCACCCCCACGGGAAGCACTGCTTATGCGGTCGCTGCCGGTGCTTCGATGATTCACCCCAGCGTACCTGCGATAATGGTCACACCCATCTGCCCGCATTCTTTAAGTTTTAGGCCGATAGTGGTTCCTGCCGGTGTGGAGCTGAAAGTAAGTGTATTTTAAAATAAATGTCAAAATCCAAATATTATCTAAAACATATCTTAAATAATTGTCAAATTTGTCAGGGTAAATGTACAAAAAAATCAAACCCCGATATTCGATAATTGCGAAATATATTAAAAATTGAGTACCTAGTTTCCTTCTGAAAAATGAATTTTTGTTTATTCCAGTAAAACATGTCAGAACTAAATGAGCTCAAGATTTAGCCCTGAAATTACATGACCGACTAATATCCTCTTAAGCAGTGGCGGTGCGTGATATTTCAGTTAGCCATATCTTGAAAACGACGCATGGGACCCACTTTACTTTTTAGGTGATGACTATACATCTCTTACAGAAAGGATTTATAGTGAAAAAAACCGTCAGCAAAGTTTGCGAAAAAATTTTCAAAAACACTGGAACACTCCCTGGGTTCTCAGTAACGCTCTGTGGAATATTTGCAGTATATATTTTTTCATAATCTAGAAATAAATATTTTTGACGTTTTTCGATTTGTTACAAAATATTTTTTGATTCAAAAAGTTATGGCCATTTTAATTTTGGGAAACAAAATGTTCCTATAAAATTAAAATTAAAATGGCCATAACTTTTTGAAAAAAAAATATTTTGC
The DNA here is from genome assembly GCA_029963805.1 of Aromia moschata. Taxonomy (NCBI): domain Eukaryota; kingdom Metazoa; phylum Arthropoda; class Insecta; order Coleoptera; family Cerambycidae; genus Aromia; species Aromia moschata. The sequence goes on from JAPWTK010000012.1 coordinate 193,367, forward strand.
AACAAATCGAAAAACATCTCCTTATATTTGTTTTCTAGATTATGGAAAAATATATATGCAAATATCCCACAGAGCGTTACTGAGAACCCAGGGAGTGCTCCAGTGTTTTTGAAAATTTTTTCACTATAAATCCTTTCTGTAAGAGGTGTATAGTCATCACCTAAAAAAGTGAAGTGGGTCCCATGCGTTTTCAAGATATGGCTAACTGAAATATCACCAAACGCCACTGCTCTTAAGACTTTGGATTGTCCAATTTATATTTACTTATTGTAAAGCAAACTGTTTACATACAAGTATGTAACAATGCCCATCACGTATTTTAAGAGAACTTTTTGTAAAAATTTTTTTATTTCATCTGCTTAATTATTCTTATTTATTAAGAAACATATTTTACAAGAGATTGCAATTGTGTGTGAGAACAAGGGATGGTATTGTGTGACAATGCAGATCTATCTAATATCTGCATCATACATGTTTTGTTCTGCCTAGTAATTTAAGGCATGAAACGTATAAATAATATTATATTATTTATAAATATATGATATGATCCTAAGAGCAATATCTGCAGGTAGATGGCAGATATTGCTATATATCGCTTGTCCTGTTAGTGATGCTGGGACAACTTTCATAGTAGTACGAAATAAGTTTGTATGATTTAATAAAGTTAACATACGGCGACGCGACACTAATAGTTGTGCAATTGATTTGATTGTATCAGTCTCGTGTCAGATGCTATTGTACAATCTCCACATGCAATACTCTGTGGTCCGTTTCTGACAGCTTTAACGATGTGTTTTAATGTTGGTTGTGCAGGCCTTTTTTGACAAAAAAATTATTTCTAATATATGCAGGATATTTCATTAAAAATATTATACGCTGTAATTTTTCTCTAATTTACGATGTTGGTGCATTATGTTTTTATCGACAATAGACATTATAAGCAAATATGCATACATACAAATTGGATACAAAGGCTGTGTCCTTTGATTTAATAGATAGTAAAACGGTGAGTATATGTGATTACTGATTTGTATTGATTGATTACAAGTATATGGTGATAATTTTATTTTTTGCGTCAGTTAATACTTCACCTATTCATTTACCTAGATTGGTGTCTTAAATAAATAATAACGATATTAACTTTTTTTTATTTCGGCTAGTTTAAAGAGATTTTAATTACTCATGTCTTAAATAATTTAAATTATATAAATGTCACATTAAGAAAATATTTTTTCTGTAATTATTGCAAAAATATTTACCAAATGCAATGAAAATATAATTTACCAAATGCAATGGAAAGAAAACAAACTTTCTGAATACTTTAGTGAACGGAAGGAAGTATTTAAAGTATAAATGTAATTCTGTGTCGACAGTTATATCACTTATGAATTAAATTTATCACATAAATGTAAATCTAAGTAAATAAACTATTACTTATTAGAGTATTTTGTTGGTAAATGATAATCTTATTTTATAAAACAAACATAATTACGTTCTGAATTTTAGGGCTTATATGTACAGTGTCCTCCATAAAGTGCATATGATATGATATTATTTTTTCTAAGCGACTTTTTTTGAAACGCATAAAACCTTGGTACTAACTACTTCTACTAACTTTTTTTTTTAATGTGCAGCCTATTTGATGAGAGTTTTGAGTCTCCTCGTAAGTTCTCCTAAGAAAGGGCATTGCATGATAAGTATGTGAAATGTGCTCCTGAAACCAAATATGATGTTTACTATTTTTTTCGGCTCTATTACCATACTGGAAAATATGTATTTTGACGTTGTGCCTTTCAATTTTTTATTCTCTGAAACTAATAGAGATAGAGGTATGATTCAAAAAACAAATTGTAGGTAATGTTATGAAGAAAATTAATTGTATTAATGTATTTTTTGGGTTCTATGCCGTTAGTAATGACGTTTGCACACTATTTTCTGTGTGTACTTTTTACCAGGGTTGTGTCAGAGTTACCAGCTTAGTAAAATAACTAAATATGCTATACATGGCAGATAAGCTGGCATAACTTTTAGGCAAAATCCAACGGCTGCGCGAAACACAGTAATTTTCCTGTGGGATGAACATTTCGAATTAAATTGCTGCGGGTTGAATAATTCGGATCTGGTATCTGGCATGAACTAAATAATACAAGGGTTGGTCTGAAAGTTTTCGGAATAGAAAACGGTAAAATAATAGGGACACTTTTTGATACGCAGAAATATTACTGCACCAAGACTTTTGCATTACAGATTAACGTGACGTAATGGTATGTACGTGATAGAGAGACAAAAACTATACAAATCGCATAGGACATAGACAATTTAATTGAAAAAATAGTAGTCATCACATGTGGTTCCGGTGGCACAGTTCATTTATTTATCATGCTATGCCCTTTATTATTTATTTTTCTTCACCCCTTTTTTGAAATAAACAGCATTTCACTGTGCCTTACTTATTGGCACTATGTTAGTTAGTTATTATAAAAAAATATAGTTTGTAGCAAATGGGTTTTCATACATAATATCGAAGCTGAAATAAAAAAAACGGAATTGTTCTTATATTTTTCGGAAAGTGTTGCGCGACCACATGTTTATTATAATATTAATATTTTTCTATATACGAGTATGTAACAATTAACGTGAATGTGTATTATTGACGAGTATAATGTTTTAATAGTTATTATACTTAACATGATCATTGTCATCATTAAAATATTTTCAAAATCGTCGTGGGTTACTTAGATTATTAAAAACTACGAAAATATTAAAAGAGCAATACACTCAGAAACATTTTGTCGGGTGTTCGAAAAACACAGTGATTGATTGTAATTGTAATTGCTACGGTTCTGTTAATTTAACATTAACTACTGCCATATTTAATGCATCGTTAAGGTATAATAGAGAAATGTACAGTACCTACAAATAGTACAGACTTCTCTGATTTAATTTTTTTTGGCCCCATTTTTTCCCCCCATTTTTTTTTTTTTCCCAAAAAAAAAAAAACCTTTTTTTTTTTTAGGGGGGCCCCCCCAAAAAAAAACCCCCCCCCCCCTTCCCCCCCGGGGGGGGGGGGCGGGCCCGCCCCCCCCCCCCCCCCCCCCCCCCCCCCCCCCCCCCCCCCCCCCCCCCTCCCCCACCCACCCACCCCCCCCCCCCTGCGGGCGCCCCCCCCCCCCCCCCCATTTTTATTCCCCTTCTTCTAGGAAAACCCTTTTTTTTTTTCCCCCCCCCCCCCCCCCTTTTTTTTTTTTTTTTTTTTTTGGGGGCCCCCCCCCAAATACCAATTTCTTTTCCCCCCCCCCCCCCCCCCCCCCCCCCCCCCCCCCCCCCCCCCCCCCTCCCCCCCCCCCCCCCCCCCCCCCCCCCAACTAATGATAGTAATGATCTAATGATCCCAACCTACTAATGTAAGTACAAGCCCTCACAGTTTTGGCAGGTTGATTCTTTCTCATACATGCATATATTTTCTCGCATCTGAATAATCCGCACCTTTCCGCATCCAGTGTGCTTCCGGGCTAACCTTTCTTGATTCCGTACTTCCGAATCCCATAGTTAATCAGTTTTATGAAAAAAATCCTTACAGCGCACATTTGTTCAGAACGCAATTCTAGCCGGAAAAATATAATTTCTTTAAACTTGCCACGTAAAAAGTGCATGCATTTATCAATCCCCATGTTTTGGGGTACAATGAAAACGAATATGGCAATAAAAATTATGGCGGTAAAACCCATTATAGCGGATCCGATATGGCGTATTAAAGATGGCCGGCCATAGTAAAAAAATCAGGATTGAGTCTAAGGTTACATACAATAATACCAGGGAAATTTCTAAAGCAAATACAGCAGAAATAAAGATGTTTTAGTATTCGAATCAAAAGCGAATCAAAGTCTTTTAAGATACACCGACGTTTAGGAGCTTGTACTTCCTGGTACGTTCATAGTCAATTTTCAGTTTTCCTAACAACCAACTTCATTCGTTTTATACTGGCTGGTTATTTCATCGTATACTTTGATATACCGTGTGTGTAAAGCCGACATCGGCCAGTTATGAAAAAGAACAAACAGAAGTGAAACGACAGAGTAGAAGTAACCGCACACGTATCGAAGATAGTGAGGGAAATAAGACCGGCCCTCTCATCACCTGTGCTTGTTGTTAGAACAAGAAGTGTAGCATTTGTCCTTTTTTACAACTGGCGGATGTCGGCTTTACACAAACTGTATAGACATACAATACATTTGTGTTGTGTGATAACAGTGGATTATTTAAAATGTCTAAACTGGCGTAATGAATTCATGTATTCATTCTGTTACATTGATTTTTTCCGGTTATGATCGCATTTTGGACGTGGCGTTAAATAACTCAGGAAAAGTTAAAAATAGCGTTTTCACCACTTTTAGATTTACGGTCATATATCTTGAGCATATATGACCGTTATATGACGGACATAACTGAGCAATTCTGTGTTGTCATATTCGGATTCAATGCGAAAAATTGCGTGAGGAATTAACCCTAGTAAAGGTATACAAATAAATTTCCGCCGTTTTTAATAAAAAATTGGGAATTTATTGTGAAAGGACGGTACCTAATGTTTTATTCGAAGTATTGTCCATCGCTTGCCACTACTTTTTCCCATCTTTCTGGTAGCATATGGATACCGCGTCGAAAGAATGCTTCATCTTTTGAGGCTATCCACAAATCGACCCAATTTTTTGGTATCTTCATGATGATGTGAAGTGTTGCTCACACAGGTCGTGCGCCGTCGATCGAAACAAGTGGAAATCAGAAGGAGCAATCTCTGGTGAATACGGCGGGTGGGGTAAAACTTCCCAATTGACTGTTTACAAATAGGTTTTGACCGGCGCACAGTGGGCGAAAACGACAAAATTTTCTCAAAATAAGATAACTCCCCACAGAAAACTCATTTGTGATTTTTTTTATTTTACAGGTTTTGGACAGTAGATTAAAGGAAAATTGGTCCGACACGCGGTTGAGGTTTAAAAAAGGGGGAGACACCCCATAAGGGACCCCATGTCCCAGTAACTTTACAATTAAATATTTTAAGCTCCAATAACCGCATAGCTCCAACTTTTAAGCCCCCCTGACCTTATAACATAAGCATTCAAAACCCCGTGACCCCATAACTTGAAATTGTATACCCCCATAACCCCATAACCTCAACTTTTTGACCCCCATCTCTATAGACTTAATATCTCTAATACCTAAACGTTCAATCCACATGACACCATAACTCAAACTGTGGAACCCCCCATAACCCCATAACCTCAACTTTTAGACCCCCATGTACGCAAAACTCCATTTTTCGAGCACGACAACCCTAAAACTAAAGCTCTTATGCCCCAATATCTAACGTAGCTAACCTAAGCTTGCAATCCCTATGACCCCATAACTTGAACTTTTACACCCCCAAACCCCATAACCTCAACTTTTAGATCCTGATGTACGCAAAACTCAATTTTTCGAGCCCGACCACCCTAAATCTGAAGCTCTTATGCCCCAATATCTATATAACCTAAGTTTTTAATCCCCATGACCCCATGACTTAAGCTGTTAAACTCTTATAACCCCATAACCTCAGTTTTGAACCTTTAGATTTGATCTAGGAGGTGTTCTTTGTAGGAGTATAAAGCCATTGGTTGTAGGGTTCTAAAGTTTGAAAACTGAGGTTATGGGGTTATAGGGGTTTAACAGCTTAAGTTATGTGGTCATGGGATTGCAAGCTTAGGTTATAGAGATATTAGGCATAAGAGCTTCAGTTTTGGAGTTTTAGAGAAATTGATTTTTGTGTAGATGGGGGTCTAAAATTAGAGGTTATGGGGTTATGGGGGGTATAAAATTTCAAGTTATGGGGTCACGGGGTTTTGAAAGCTTATGTTATAAGGCCACAAGTTACTGGGATATAGGGTCCCTTATGGGGTGTCTCTCCCCCTTCTTTAAACCTCAAACGTGTGTCTGACCAATTTTCCTTTAAGCTACTCTCCAAAACCTGTAAAATAAAAAAAATCACAATGATCAGTTTTCTGTGGGGAGTTATGTTATTTTGAGAAAAATTTTGCCGTTTTCGCCCACTGTGCGGCGCCGCAACATGTGGACGAGCATTATCATGCAGGAGAATAACTCTGTCGTGTCTGAAGTAATAGTAAGCGCGCTTTTCCTTGAGTGCTCGACAATCTCATCAATTGTGTTCGGTAGACAGCTCCAGTAATGGTTTTATTCGGTTTGAGCAACTCATAATACAAGACACCAGCCAGCTGTAGATGTTGAAGCATGGCCAGGTAGTCCCCATGATTTCTTCCTTCCTTTTGGATTATCATAGTGGATCCATTTTTCATCACCAGTGACTATACGGTGCAGAAAACCATTTCGTTTATGCCTGGCAAACAGCACTTCACATGTAAAAAATCGGCATTCAACGTTTCTCGGCGTCAGTACCGACCTGGCCTTCCGGTTAAGGTGGACCCAATAGTTCGATCGATGGAACCCAGTTTTCTTGTTTTTGAATCATTTCCGATGATTTCAACCGATGTGAAATTGCTTGTTGAGTCACTCCTACTGTAACTGCAAGTCCTTCTTGGGTTTTGGCACGAATCTTGATCCAATAATGCTTCCAATTCCTCGTATACTTTCGGCCTTCCGCTAGGTTCTTTGTTTTCGATTGTAAATTCACCATTCTTAAACTTATGAAACCATTCACGACAACTTCTCTCACTTAAGGCAGCCTCACCATATGCTTCTACAAGCAATCGATAGGCCTCAGCTGCAGATTTCTTCAAATTGCAAGAGCAGTCGGCTCAAAACTCGACATTTTCGCACAAAAGAATATATTATACTGATAAAAAAATCACTAATATTTTAAGGTTATGTTGTTGCCTGATGTCCAACCTTACGATAATGATGTTTACATCTCACAATTTTAACCATACCTTACTTGTGGCGCCAACTTTTGTCAAACGGCGGAAACTTATTTGTATACCTTGCTATTGATGCTTGTAGTTCCCTATAATTTTATTTTACAAGACGAGACGCTACTTTGGGTAGGTATTCACGGCGGTCAACGTGTTAATCAAGGTTTCTCTTTTCAATAGTCTGAAATTTGTCTTGTTGTGTTGAAACGAAAAACAAATGTATTTTTATCTTAGATATCGGTATCGCCGGAGAGCAGAAACACTTCGTGGGTGTCCTTTGACGGGAGGAATCGTCAGGAGCTGCTGCACGGCGACAGGTAAACCCCCACTACTTTTAAGGTCCCACAGCTCACCGATTGCCGCTGTCGTTTTCTCTGTCTATTTTCTGCACTTCTGTAGGTACCTACAAACATACGGATGTAGGTGTAAATCACTTAGGTGGCACGATTTTTTTCCGCGCCCTGTACACACTGCCTTTTTGCAAAAAAACTTATTTCTTCTTGCAGATAGTCACGTCTGACGAGGCCAGGTGTTCATCTTTTCTTTGTTTTGACGGTCGATTCCAACAGGAATTGAACCCTGGCGACAGGTGTGTTTTTTATTTTATCCTGCTTCATCGCAAACGAATAAGGACAACAAAGAAAAACTATTTTGTGAATGCATAGTTTTTCACTATTTTTGTTAAACGAATGTGGTGAGGATAATAGTATGTACATAATTTCGTTTGCAAGACTATCTATCAAAGACTTAGGGGTTAAATTAAAATATAATTAATAACAATAAATAATTAAAAAATTAAAAGAACCGCAATCCATTGTTTTTTGAAAATAAAGTTGGAATTGAAGTAATGATGGGAACAATAATGCAACACCAGAACTGTATTTCGGTCTATTGCTCCTTATCAGTGGACCACTAAACAAAAGGTCAGATACTCAGATACTCTCAAAGCTCAGATACTCTCAGAGCTAGAAAGAAAATTCAAACTTTGAATTTATGCAGTATTTGCCAAGGAATCTGAATTGGGCTTCGCATTTATTATATAGGGTGTTGTTAAAAAGATATTTCCAAAAATTGACTTTTTGAGAATGATTGAAGTTTAATTTTATTGAAAATATTGCATTCGAAATTCAGATTCCTTGAAAAATTCTACATAACATCAGCGTTTGAAATTTCTCAAAAATAACCCAAGATATCAAAATATCGGCAGTGAGACGTTAAATTGGGATACATGGTTATATCTGGACGACCCCATCTTATTCGTGGACAGTTAAAAGACATTGTAATCTGCGAAAAGTATTAATATATCTATTATTGTCGGATACTAGAATTTGGTATGTATAAAAAAAAGAAAACTGGACGACGCAAAGGCGTTGCGACGCAACGCTTTTTTTTCACAAACAATTTTATTCACAAATTTTTTTCACAAAGGTCTTTTTTCCAACAAGGTCTTCTATTTTATATCTAATATTATTAAATAAAATACAGTTTTTTAATAAGTATTTCCATTTCTTAAAAAGTTGATCAAATATGTGTGGTTCATACTATACTTACATATACATATATCCTCATGATTCAAAATATTTAACAATAGGAACCATTTTCCAATGAAGTTAAGCGGTAAAAAAAGGTCATAAGACTAAATATTATATTTTTACTGATTGCTGCAAAGTTTCATTAATACTACAATAACAATACAATTTTTACCTACTTAAGTATATTTCATATTATTGGATATTATGTAGAATTACCCACATTTATTGTTCCCTACTGTAATTTTGGGTAACAATCAGTGAAAATATAATAAAACATAATCTGTAAGAAATACAATTTCTTACAGATTATTGTGCCCATTTCTTCACTACAACTGTTCATTTTTTAAAAATTTAGGAGGTGTACTTCCAAACACTATGATAGAACAGTTTTCACTACAACTTTATTTTTAGTACGCATGCATGCTGGTGTTCTAAATATATTTTTTCTTTGTTGAAACTTGGCGAACAGCACAATTCATTGGGAAGCGACCATGTTAGTACGTGCAAGAAATGTAAATAAATGTTTTTTGTAAAAGTTAAGGAAAGACTAATAATAAGGGAAAGCTTTTGTCTCGTGTAGCTTTTGCTTTTCCTATCTTTTATATCTGCTTAATTGGTGCAATGTGGTGGCGGTTTGTAAATGCCTTTGATATTTTTATTTTACACCCTAGTAGCGCTTAGTTGCTAATTATACAAAGGAGTTTTTACACAATGAAGAAACTGTTATATTTCATTCTACAGAGTCATTAGAAAAATTTGGAAACGTTTTGTTCATTTTAGAAAAAAAAATTTCAAGGTTTTGTTTAAACTTTAGTAGGAGTGAACAAAATTTCAATCAATAATCCATTTGTAAAAAGGGTGGAATCTATATTTCCAAACACTCTGTTTTGGTAAACATACTTATATTATGGTATTTGGTAAAAATACATATGTATATATTATAATAACTAATACTCCTTCCGTCCCAAATTAGTTGTCACATTTGTCGTATTAATTTTATCCCCGAATAGTTGACACAAAAACATACTTTTTACAAACAGGATGTAGTGAAAATGGAAAATTTGGTTCAAACAAACATGTTTTTGAAAATCCATTTGCATTGCAAATTAACCAATAATTACTAAACTAAAATAGTAAAATTCATCAACACTTTAACATTTAAGTATGGGCTATTTGGGCTACTAATTTCAGGCTTTTTAACTTTAACTTTCAAGTTGTCACCCATTATTTTAACTCCGCGCACTCGTGTGAACTAGCAGCTGGTGTCCTTTTGAAAGCTTCCAGTTATTGTTCTTCTGACAATAACCTATATCAATAAACAATAGACCTTCGAATGATTTTACTAGGTTGAGAGATAAATATAGCAACTAGAACTTTGACCGAACATTTAGACATCAAATAGTAAAAGTATATAAACGAATCGAATATAAAAAAAAATCGAACCAAAAGTATATAAACGTGACAATTAATTTGGGTCGGAGGGAGTACTAAATTGCTCGTCAAAATTAGCGTAGCACTTTTTAGATTAGCGCCATTTGCGTTCTATTCGAGTTAGAGACTTGCAGCCTAATAAATGCTGCCTAATAAATTGATGGGGAGTGCCAGAACTCGCTGTCACTCGTTGACAGCTCAGGCACTCCTCCAAGTGACACCTACTCCTATTCCCCCACTCACCCCCTCTGGTTCCTCCCCTGCAGAAGGCTGCGTGGGATGTCTTTTTGTCTCGAATTCATGTCATGGCATTACTTGAAGGCTCTTGAAGTTGGCGGAACACACTGCGGACAGCCGATGTGTGTGCTGAAATGACTGATGACACGGAGTGTGCCAAAAAGAGTTCATGCATCCTCAGGAAAGCTTTCTGAGGAACCCCAAGGATCAAGACATGCTTACAACCCCTTATGGCGGTTTTTAGGGTCTGGGTTGGAGCTGGAATATCACTTTTGGAGCTCAATCGGCCGTTCGCAATGTGTTTCGCCCACTTCGAGGCTGGAAGCAGCCTTCTACAGAGGTTGAACCAGGGAGTGAGTGGGAGGTCGGTGTGAGTGTGGCGTGGAAGGGTACTTGTGTTATCAAAGAGTGAAAGTGAGATGTGGCACCCTACACCAATTTTTTAGGCAGCATTAGGATCAATGGGTTCGCCCAACAGAGGTCAAACCACACAAAACCCTGCATAAATGCAAAGGGGGTGGGGTGGGGGGGGTGTTCTGGAAATGGGTTGAAGAGATGGGACAACGACCAAATACACAGAACTTATTGAGGAGGTCTTAATGAGTGCCGGGATGGAGTTTTTTACTCAACAGCGTCCTTCTTAGTCAACCCCATATGTCTCTGAAATTGACATCAAAATCTTGCAAATTCAAATTTCGACATAGGGTTGCTTCTTGGGATGTGGACGGCGAACGCAAGTGGCACTAATATAGAAAGTGTTATTTTGACGAGAAGTTTATTTTGGAAACTATTGAGTGTATGTATTGTTTGGAAGATGAATTGACGAACATTCAGATATAATGTTCAAATAGAATGTTGCTCTTATCACACTAGTTTTATGCAGTGTCCACCAAAAAGTTTATACCTACATCTGGGAATTTTTTGTAAATCAACCAGTTTTGTTTCAAAAATTGTCTTTCCCATTGACATCTGCAACAATTTTAACCAAGAAAGAGTCAAACAAGTCAGTGTTATTTGTAATTTTCGATCGCTACAAAAAACATAATTTCTTAAAACCTAACAAACAATATACCATACGGAAAAATTGTATTCATGTTAAAATGTTGTTTGTAACATTGTATTCATGTTAAAGTTTTTGTATTTGAAGTAAGTTCATGAAGTACATTCTTCTATACTTCATAATATACTGATTTATTTTTAGAAGAAAAAGATATATTTATGTATTATCCATTAGTAATGTTAAGGTCCTTAATATGTCACTCATTAATTTATTAAATTGAAGGTGATGGCCAGATTTTTTTTTAAAGTTTTTTTTTTACACTGTAATTTGCAAAGGTGACATTTGTCGTGTTTGTTGTATTTTTATTGAAATTGTTCTAAATTTATCTTTCTTCAGAATATTGAATATTATTTATGTTTTTGTTTAAGTGTCGAGAGTCTGTGTCCTTTTCATATCATTCTCTTTTCTCTGTAATTACCAACCGATCATACATATGTTTTTGTTGTAGTTTAAGGGTTACCACCTCCATTTACCCCGTTCCAAGTATTTGTGCCCAGGATCAAATATCTGACTGGTTTGACTCGCTGGCCGAATGTCTTCACTGGAACGTCCGGAAGAAGCAGAAGCACCTGGACGAGTTAACTGACCTTACGCATTCTAGTTCAAATGACACATTAGATTCATTAGACCGAGAATTGATTGAGAAGGAATGAAAGAAGTACTAGTAATTATATCAATAATTATTTTAAATTATTTTTTTTAATTGTTTTGTAGCAATAATTTACAAATGTAATCTTAAATGCAATTTTGTGTCACTTAAATTTAAATTCGTATCGAAACTGATTATTTACATATACTGTATATCATGTGATGAAATTATTAAAAAAAAGATGAGGAGAAACTGCGAAATCATTGAGTCGTCAAAATTGTTTTCAAGATTTTTTTCACGTTTTGTTTTTTTTTTCCTAAATATTTTAATAAATTATTTGTTAACATCGACTTTTGTTGGCGATGTAAAATGTGTGATAAATTTGTTTATATTTTTATACATTCAGGTTAGGGTAGGTTCATAGATGTTTTTAATTTTTAATAAATAGTGTAGTCGGTTTATATTTTTTATCGACTATAATTTTTTATATGGAGCACAGGCATTTTTATACATCGGATAGGACCAATTTGTCGTGCCAATTTTTATTTGTAAAAAAATATTTATTTTTATCCATCTTAGAATAAAAATGTTGACAGTTTTTTACACGTACATATTTTTACAGTTTACAAACACTTGTTGCAAGTATGTCTATAAGTTTAAATCTTCCAGGCTAGAGTTTGGGTTGTCTAAATTTACCCTTAATGCAGTTTATTTAATAAATGCATATATCTTAAAACTAAGAAGGTAAGTTGTTGTTTATTCGTCAACAGTATCCAATATAAAATCTTTAATGTGATATTCATACTTTACTTTGAAACAAAAAAAGTTTGTTGGAAAAAAAATCGTTTACCAATTGTCAGAGTAAAATACTTTGACAAAAAATCGTCATTATACTGTTTTTAAAAATATGTAATTTTATATTGTTGTGGATGTTAACAAAAATAAAGTACTAAAATATTAAAATATCTTATGGTGTCATCATGATTGCGAAGCATTGAGTAAGAGTACTTGGACTCGATAGTTCAGACCTCTAATGAAGGGTAGTATAAGTCATGTTATTAATTGTAAATACATCCTTTAATACTGGTTTTTCGACAACAGCAGATTCTATATTGCCTTCATTTATAGCATGGAAAATAATTTTTGTATTAGTAAATTAGTGAGTCAAGCAAGGTTCACTAAAGTAGCGAGTCTTTTTGGACTCATTATATGTTCACCGAATGAATTTGATTTGCTTATTTTAGTGACTTTTTGCCGAATTTTTAAATAGTCACTGAATGTATTTGACATTATTTTCTGTTTTTTTTTTTGGTTGGCCAATATTTTTGTCAAAAATATCGAAATCCTTACAAGTGGTTCATAACAAAATTATGTGCCTGATTTTGACCAGCAGGAAAACAAAAAAACGATTAAACTTAAACATCTTTTATAAGTGAAAAATGAATAAAATCTAGAGACATAAGCTATGGCATTAGATCGAGATATTACAAGAGTATTATAAATAATGATAATGATAAAATATATCTTTCATTAGTATTTGATCACCAGTTTTTCAAAAAGTTTTTTTTAAATGGATTAAAAGATCCCATAAATAATAAGCGTGAATTATTTTATAGTGATTCAAAGATTACTTTTTTATAGTGATTCAGAGAGGACAATCAATTAATGTCAAATTTTAACATCCGTGGTTAACCACAATTTAAAGAAAAATAAAACTTAATTATTCTTTTTATTTATTATTAATTATTTATTTAAAGAAAATATAAATTGTATTTGAAATTTTGTAAGTATATGTATATTCCTGATCGGTTTTGAAAATCTTGGGTTGGTCTGCACTTTTCAAATGCCTTGCTTTTTGTTTGGCCATTCACTTTTCAAATGTCTTTAAAATCTGTTCACATAATTGACGTTTTATTTAGGGTTTTGGATCAGATTATTAGAGTTTTCAAACCAAAATTTTAAATTCTGTCAGTCGCTACAGATGCATTCATCTAAACAATGCAGCTATAGTTGCTCTAGCTGCTTATTAAACGTAAAAAAAAACGAACAAGTTTTAATGTTTTTGGAATCAAATATGAAGTCCTCATGTGCTAATTGGGTCAAGGGTATTTAAGTGCAGCAGGTGAAGAAAACATGGAATTGCCGAGATAGTGCTAGTTTTTAACTGCACATTATTTTACAAGTTAACCTCAAATGTAGGTTGATCGACGTGAATAGAGGTAAGTAAAATTGATGCAGCTGTCTTTTGGTGTGCCGATGTGTAATTTGGCAAAAATATCGGAGGCGCCAATTATAAATTTGATCAAAAATGATGGAGGCGCTGGTTACAATTTTTTCATGAATAGCGGAGGTGCCGATGTTAATTTTTATTAAAAGTACCGGAGGCGCCGGTTATACATACATTTTATCAAAATATGGCGGAGGTGTCTTATGTTAAATTTTATCAAAAATACCGGATGTGCCGGTTATCAATTTTATTGAGAATACCGGAGCCGCCGGTTATAAATTTTATTAAAAATACGTGGTGCCATTGTTGAGAAGGTCAATTCTCACTTATCCTGCTTAGGCATCTGATCGCCATCTGCTCGGTATCGTACCGGTAAATAATATTTTGCATATATATTCCATGTAACTTTTTTTTAAAAGCTTTCGCTTGGTCCAATATAAGCGCGATTTATATCAACATCTACTTTAACAATTTTTGTTGCCGTTTTTACGATACACAGTCCAATAAACTGCTAGAAATCCTTATTAATCCTTAGAAATTTTATTAAAAATACCGGAGGTGCAAATGCTAAATTTTATTAAATATACCGGAGGCGCCGGTTGTGAATTTTATGAAAAATGACGGAGGTGCTAATGCAAAATTTTCTTAAAGATACCGGAGGCGCCAATTATAAATGAGGAAAGCCGACAAAGCCGGTTTTCCGGTCTCACAAAAATTCGAAATAAGGAGTGAAAATTAATAGTTGGATGAAAGTAACAAGAAAAAAGTAGCGCATAACTGTAAAACTGCGGCCAACCAGAAATATGGTCGAAAAAGTTTCAACAAAAAAAAAAACGGCAACTGGGAGTGATCACGTACGTATTCTCGGGCGACCGTCAACGTAAACCTCCTTATATCTGAAACATCCGTGCTTCGTGGTAGATTGTAGTGTAGTTTATATTATGCGTCTACAAGGAATGCAAGACGATGTTTTTTGATTACTTGTTTTTAATTAATTATATGTTTTTTTGTTCCAAAAGCACCAATGTAGCGGGTATATTGACGTTCGTATCTAACGTAACCGGTTGCCCGTCCACTTTTAATAAAATTTAATATCGGCGCCTCCTTCATTTTTGATAAAATTTAATAACAGGCACATCTAGTATTTTTAAAAAATTTTAACCGGCTCCTCCGTCATTTTTAATAAAATTTGTAACCAACGCATCTGGTATTTTTTAACAAAATTTAACATCAGCACCTCCGCCACTTTTGATAAAATTTGTAAACGGCTCATCCGGTATTTTTAACAAAATTTGTCTGCGGCGCCTCCGGTATTTTTAACAAAATTTAACATCGGCTCCTCCGTCATTTTTAATAAAATCTAATGGTAGGAACCCGATTTAACCCGATTTAAGTGCTAATGGTAGCACTTAAATCGGGTTCCCGATTTTGTTAGTGTATTAGAGTGAAAAATAAGTGGTAAAAATTGAAAATGATAAGAAATAAATAAGCAGATAATAAAATATTGTTCGTTTATTTAAAATTTTATAACAGGTATTAATTTTTAGTTGATCAATGCAAGACAAAGAAATGCGACAACTATCGAGTAACAAAAGGTTACTAATATGAATATAGAAATAGAGAATAATGTATATAGAAACAGAAAATCATACAAACTCTAACGAATAGAAAAAATATTAGCAATATTCCAGCGCTCATTTTATTATTGCGCACTTTAGAAGTGTAATATAAACGAGGATAGAATAAGTCTTTATGTCACGGTCTTATACCTGCCATGAATAAAATATTACGTTTATTTGAGAAAAAGGGAAGAATTGAACATTGTTGTTTCATTTTGTAAACGTCACGGAGATAAAAAATAGACACAGAACTACAGGTTGTTTCTCTTAGAATTCCTGTCACCAAAACAAATAATTATACTACATGTTTTTAATTAATTATATGTTTTTTGTTCCAAAAGCACCAATGTAGCGGGTATATTGACGTTCGTATCTGCTGTCGCATGAGGGCACGAACGTGACCATTCCCATTTGCCGTTCCTTAACTTTTCGAGAAAATTTCTACTAACTTCTAACTCCGCGCTATTTTTTCTGGTTACTCTCATCTACTTATTTTGTACCCCTTATTGTTGGTGAGGGACTGGAAACCCTATCGGCTCTCCATCTGTTTCACAAAATGACGGAGATGCCGATGCTATATTTTATTAAAGAATACTGGAGGTGCCAGTTGTATTTTTATTAAAAATAACGGGGATGCCGATGCTGAATGTTGAAATCACCAGTGGAAAATTCTGTCAAAACTAGGGAGATGTCGATGCTAAATTTTATTAAAAATACCGGAGGCATCAGTTGTAATTGTGTCAAAAGTGACGGAGGTGCTGATGCTAAATTTTGTTAAGAATACCGGAGGCCCCGGTAATTTTTTTATCAAAACTGGTGGAAATACCGGTCGTACATTTTATTAAACACGACAGCTTACGTTATTGTAAGAAAAAAACTTCATTTTCATGACAATCGTTTTTATTTTAACAATACAGATCTCCCTCACGGCAATAAGGCAGTTTATGTTCGATAGATCGTGTAAGGAGACATATTTCGTTCCGGTGTCTACCTTCAGATATACTATACTATATCCTTGGTAGTGTGCTTCTTGCTTCCAAACTTGCTGAAGGACACAGAGGAACAGATTTTTCCTCTATTAGTACATAGTTCCCTATGTTCGACTTTTCCTCAGCAATTCCTCAAATTTATGCTTTTTCTAATGATGATGATACTTTTCGCGCCTATTTCTGATATTCTCATTGACAGATTGTTGTTTTGACTTGTCGTTTTTTGTCAGCTCTATATTCAGTTGTTGAAATAGTAATTCGTTAAAAATTACCTCCATCATAATTAATAAAATATAACCGGTTGCTCTGGTAGTTTTAATAAAACTTAATATCGGCACTTCTGTGATTTTTGATAACATTTGTAACTGGCGCATCCGGTACTTTTAACAAAATTTATCATCGGCGCCTCCATCAATTTTGATAAAATTTATTACTGGCGCATCCAGTATTTTTAACACAATTTAACACCGGCGCCTCCTTCATTTTTGTAAAATTTATAACCGGCGCATCCGCTAGTTTAATAAAATTTACTATTGGCGCCTCCATCATTTTTGATAAAACTTGTAACCGGCGTCTCCGGTATTTTTAACAAAATTTAACATCAACGCCTCCGTCACTTTTGATAAAATTTGTAACCGGCGCATCCGGTATTTTTAACAAAATCTATCAGCGGCGCCTCCGTCATTTTTGATAAAATTTATAACCGACCCTCCGGATATTTTTAACAAAATTTAACATCGGTTCCTCCGTCATTTTTAATAAAATTTGTAACCGGCGCATCCGGTATTTTTAACAAAATTTATCAGCGGCGTCTCCGGCATTTAACAAAATTTAACATCGGCTCCTCCGTCATTTTTAATAAAATCTACCATTAGCACCTAAATCGGGTTCCCGATTTTATTAGTATTTTTGAGTGAAAAATAGGTGATACAAATCAAAAATGATAAGAAATAAATAAGCAGATAATAAAATACTGTTCGTTTATTTAAAATTTTATAACATGTATTAATCTTCAGTTAATATCAACATATACAAAATAAATAACACAACAATGCATACCGCAAATCTTACATTTCAATTCCTGGAATTTATAGGACATTTTCTTAAATAGATATATACGATAGGTAGTTTTACAAATCATGTTGTTAGCACTTTTTCGAAATTTATAAACGTCATTTAAATGTGAATCGGAATTAACTAATATTTTCGCCTTACAGTTACTGCTGACGAACTTCTTTTCGTTCTGGCAGTCGTTCTTGTTTTCGAAATATTTACATATCTCTCTCACAGCGATGTGGGAGTTTATGTTCGACAGGTCGTGTAAAGACCTTGCGCGTTTGGTCCCTGTATCCACCTTCAGAGACACGTCCTCGGTACTGCGCACCTTCCTTCCGAACTTGCTGAGCGATTCGAAGAGGAATAGTTTTTCCTTTACCGGAACGTAGTTCTCTACGTTCTGACACTTCCGCAGCAAATCCTCCACCTGATGTTCCTCGACGACGGCCACGACCTTTTCCGGCATTTTCACTGGCGAATTGTTGTTGTTCAGACTCGTCGTTTGTTGACAGCTCTCATTGCAGCTGACGCAGCTGTCTTTCGGCGTCGATTCCATCGACAGGCAATCGTTGAAATTCCAGTCTTTTTCACAACGTTTTTCTCTCCCCTTCCAACAGTCGGCTATCGTTAGTATATCTAGGTACTTGATGGCATCTAGCGGAGTTTGTCGAATAAGCTCGATGGCGATTATTTTCACCCATTCGTCAAAGGTCCGTTCATTTGCAGTCTGTAACAAAAATAGTAAAGGTTAATTTGGAAATCTGAATATAAAAGTGTTAACATAAGTTCCTCTTCTCCAGAGAGCGAGGGAGATTTGTAATAGAAATACATTCTTAGAAAGATCCTGTATTAGAATTCACCCAAAAATTATATTCTATCTAAAAGTATTAGCGTATACAATTAGCGTCTCTTTTTAGATCAGCGCCATTGAGTTCTTCCAAGCGAGATACCTGCGGTTTTAAATTTCGCTAGCTTATAGCATTGGATTTGTCCTGTCCCATCCCAGCACCCTTTTTCAGCCCCCTCTAAGTTACGCTGGGTTTTTGCATGTCGGACGATTTGGTTGGGCAATTCCATTCATCCCAATGTTGCCTAACAAATTGGTGTGGCAACTCGCTTTTACTCTTGGATAACTCCAATCGCCCCTGCAGCTGATAATGCTCCCTTTTCGGCCCACCCCGTCTCCTTGAAATCGTCTTTTGGGTCATGGCCCTTTTTTGACCTCCTCTGAAAAAATTTAAGTCGGTGAAAATTCCTGAAAGAGTAGCCAAACAGCTCCTATTTGCTCTAAGTTTACGAGCAAAAGCATTTTTTAGTGAGCAAGACGATTTGAGGAGACGGACAATCAAGGTAGGCTGCAAAGGGTTCGAGCATCCTCAGAAAGTCTTTCTGAGTCACCTCGCCCATGAAAAGAGTGGATTAGTGGTGAAATTTCACTTTTGGCGATTAACTGGCAATCCGCGATGGGTCCAGTGAACTTCGAGAACCTTCAAATGGTACCAGGATATGAAATCGACGCCAAACGACGCCCCAAACCGCATCCAACAGGGATGGAACCAGAGGTGTGGGCGAGAGGGTTGATGTAGGGGTGGCCTGGAGGGTTGCTTGACTTGTCAAGAGTGAAAGCTAACTGTGTCACCCCACACCAATTTATTAATTAGCAATGGAATAAATGGAATCGCCTAATAGAGGTCAGATTATATAAAACCCAGCGAAACTGTAGATGTAGAAAAAAGGTTGAACGGGTGAGACAGCGACCAATAGCTCAGGACTAGTTGGGGGGAGGTCTTAATGTGCGTTATGATAGGGGTTTTACCTGCCAGCGTCCTTCTTAGCCCACCCTGTAGGTCTTTGAATTGCCGCCAAAATCTTGTGAATTCAAATTTCGATATAGGGTTGTTTTTTTTTGGGTGTGGAAGGCGAACATCCAAGTCACCGCGTTGCGACTTCGGGGCATTAAAACCAAACCTATAGGCTTTTGAAATTTACAAACCGCAATTATCTATCCCGAATAGAACGCAAATGGCGTTCATCTAAAAAGTGTTACGCTAATTTTGACATGCAGTTTAGTTGGTCCAGTGGACAGATATAATGTGAGAATAGTGCGTGAAATGTGAGAATAGTGCGTGAAATGTGAAAATAGTGCGTGCCGATTATCTGATCGGTTGTCACTGTGATAAACTGTTTGACACTTTGATAATTTTAAAATGAAACATGTGACAGTTGACATAGTCTGAAGTGTTTATTATTGCAATTATGAGTAACCGTTGGTAACTTATCTCCCCTCCTCCGCCCTCCCCCTCCCGCCAACAATTTTTTTTGACATTTCAATAATAAAAAAGGAGACAAAAAAAAGGAGATGGCCTCTAGAATGTGATTACATTTTTTATTCACCGGTTTTAGATATCAATAGTCTAGTTGTTTCTCCAATTAGTAGGTAAGTATATAACAAATTCCTTCCAAACGTTTATAATCTCCGCTGGTATATGGGAGGAAACTATAATATTTAGGAAATATATTCAGTACTTCCAAAACTTTAAGTATCGCAAAAATCATTGAAATAAGTGGACTACAGATTTTAGTGGTATAGTGTTTATTTTCGACGCATTTTATTTATTTTTTTTTTTTGAATACTTTTAATGAAGTAATGAAATGTTTTGACACTATTTTAAATATTTTGTTCAGATATACAGGTAAAATTTTCAAAATTTGAGAAACTAATTTTGATGGATATTGTGAAGTGGATTTCTCGAAACGACTTTTAAAGCCACCATATAAAAATGACTTCAATGGATGTGAAATGGAAATCAATGGAAAATGAAATCAATACGATTTTAATAAATTTTCAACAATGCCATACACGAGCTGAGTTTAAAAATACATGAGTATTGCGCTTACAACAGAATGAAACAAATTTCATCTTGGAGAGGAAAGTTTTTCGAGACATAAAAAATCCCTCTCTATTAAATTTTGAATGTAATTTGGCTTACTTTTTTTCACATCGTTTAAACATCCTCCGCAAAAAATAATCTGATGGGGTAAAGATCTGGAGATCTTAGAGGCCATTCAATAGCTCCTCGTCTACCGATCCATCTGTTGAGAAAAATCTGAGATCATTCTGTACAGGTTAGGCGTAATGTGGCGGTGCCCTATCTTACTGAAACTTGAAATATCTCGAAAACTTCAAGATAAAACTTTGTTCATAGATTCTGTTGTAGTGTAGGGAAAATGCCCTCTGTCCAAATCCGTCAAAAAAATTTAGGTTGTCATTAAATATAATGTCGATGACGTCCCATCTCAAAAACCTAATTTAATAAAAAAATCATGTTTATAAAAATGCCTTTTTATAAATAAAGGTTGGCCTATCTGACGGTTTTTCAAAACGTCTTTGATTTGTGAAATATTGAATATATTCTTTATTTCATAGATTTATTAGATTGATTTGTGAAATATTGAATATATTCTATACTTTATGTACACAGTCTGTAACTTTTTGGGACCACTCGATGTATGTAGGTTATTTATCTTTTGCCTTTGTATCTCAGGTGCGACTCGTCCAATTTTATCCAAATTTTAGTGTCAACAACCTTAAGTGTACTCATTCGATTAGAACAAACACTATTTTCCTTTACATTGGTGTGTTGT
This sequence comes from Aromia moschata, assembly GCA_029963805.1. NCBI lineage: Eukaryota > Metazoa > Arthropoda > Insecta > Coleoptera > Cerambycidae > Aromia > Aromia moschata. The sequence goes on from JAPWTK010000012.1 coordinate 214,672, forward strand.
TTTGTTAAGGAAGAAATGCTCCTTTTTGGTTGAGATTTGTTTGCAGCAGATTATGTTTGAGTACTTATTGTATCAGTAGTAGGCACTGTACGTAATGTAATGGTAAAATAACATTTGTCATTTCATGAATTTGTCTAGATCATTGACAATCCAGACAACAATGAAGTTCTGAGATCTAACCAAAACTTTTTCAAACACGTCTAAGCCCGTTCCTCGTACTTGAAAAACTTCATATCAGATCCGATTTCTAATTACAATGCATATAGCATGTTTGATTTGTTGTTATACAACTGATATTTTCTTAAATACTGGACATGCGAAGAAAAATATAAGAAAAAAAGTGATGTTGGTGTCAAAGAAAACAAAATTTATGACGGTGGGACCTGATGTTGGCAAAAATATAATGTAAATTATTAGATTATCATTTTACTTTTATGAAACTAATCATTTACATGGTTTTGCCCATATTAGGTGACAATGTCTAAGAGAAATCAATAAAATTTAAACACTAAATATATTCAGGACTTTTATTTCATCCTATCCTTTTTAACAAATTATTACTTTATAAGTCAGCCTCTTGCATCAGCTAATCATCAGTATTAATGACTTTAAGTAAGTAAAGCAAACTTAGTCAGATAGTGAAATATTTTTATATCCACAAATGTGCCGTGGGATAATATTGTAGGAACATATAATGAGTAAAATTACTTTACCACTGTGTGTAATACATACACATACCTACTTATAGTATAGAATATATACATACATACACATATTTTGAATAGTTAATACACATGTATTTTAAATAATAAAGCTGTTCTGTGAACACAGAATGCCTTTAGCCGATAACATAGCCGGTAATTCTCCTAATATCCTCTTCCACTAAGTGCGATAAGAAGTCATAACGAAAATATGCAGACTTGAAACGTGTACAAATGACATTACTATTGCCATTTGAAAATATCATTGTATAGTCATCAATATTATCAACAAATTCATTGGCGTACTCGTTTTACGCTCTACTAGAAATAATTAATAAGCTTAATATTCGAAGTTAACCTATAGAAAATACTTGCTAAAATATCAGTTGCATAATTAAAAAAAGATAGGAGATATTTACTAAAATACATCTGATTTTTTTTGGGATTATCTCAAAAATGATTACAGGTACATCGAATTTGAAAACAAAGTTGAGACTTCTAAACATAAAATCCTCTAAAACATTCTTCATTAAACCATCTTTTTCATTCCCTACGATAACCGACATTATCGCATGCATAACCAATTTGGGACAGACTTGATAGGTATGTAAACACCTGTCATAATAAAAAATCTTACAAATTTTAAGTACTATGAAAAAATTTAGTACAATTTCGGAGAAGCTGATATATGGAAAAAAAAACTAAGTATGAGTCATAAACTCGTAATAAAGAAATGAGCCTTTGGTGAGAGATTTTTTTGGGTTACTGAAGTTCAAAGATGCAGAAATTACTAAATATTATACCTTGAGGGCATTCTAGGGTTTTTTTCTCATTTACTTTACGACGTATTCTTTCACAGGTAGTCGGATTAAGTATGGTACAGGTGGTAAAATAGAGTGCTACAAAAAAGTGAAAGAGCATTTCACACTTAGCAATTTTTTTTAATGTATGTTTGCAATGTATCGATGTGGGTATGTAATGTATCGAAGGCTTATTACATATTCTTTCATACTATTTTTTTGAGTTTGTAGTCATTTCTTTAAATTGGACATTGACATTTTATATTCTAGAGCATTCATCTCTTTTATTTAATATATCGATACCTTTGTCTCTAGTAAAGAAATGTGTACGCCACTGACTAATAATCGGTAATCATCACAGACTTCGGCCATCAGCATCATTAGCATATTCTTCTATCCCTACATAACCCGTATCGGGCACATCTTTTTAATTTTGCCATTGAAATGCCAGAGCTTTTGGTTTTTACCACGAACTAGATCATAATATTTTCTCACTTCACTATTTAGCTCACACAAGTCATCGTCGAATAACAAAAACTCGAGAAAAGAAACCTACATAAATGTCAATAAAAAGAAAAAAAAACGTAATTCATCTTTTCATACGTATGGAAACTGCATCTTCTAGGCCGTCAAAACATACAAACCTTAGTAAGAAGGTTACTTGTCTACTTTCTGACAGGTTTATTGTCTTCGTCTTTTTGCATCCAAAAGACTTCTAAACTGTTTTGAAAACATATACTTTTTTGCATTTTCTCGGTGAAGATGACGTCAATCATAAAATCAATTTATTAGTTTTCATAACTGTCTTGCAGACAGTTTTGAAAGTAGCGGGGATGTTTATAAGAGATAATTCAGGATAAAAACACGTGCATATTATGTATGTATAACCCTTAAATAAATAATACACAAATAAGTTCTATTTGTTACATCCAATGTTAAGTGTTTTGGATGCCTCTGATTTTCATGCCTCTCCAAATGTTATATCATGATAAAGATAAATATTGAAAAAATAAGAGCATTAAATTACAGTGTGTGTAAAGTGTGTGAAAGTTGGCATCATAAGAGAATCAAATGGCTATTATTTTTTTTAATGTAATTATAGGGATGTGTTAGTGCATTTTTTAAGTATACGTACTATTTTATCCAAATGAGGTTATGGCATCATATTGTTTGCCTGTCTTTGTAATATATAAAAAACATGCTAAATTTTCCTCGAAATTTTCAATAAATATGCATTTTCTTCATTAATATTACACTATACCGTGTGTATAAAGTCGACATCGGCCAGTTATGAAAAAGGAGAAATAGAAGTGAGACGACAGATAAGAAACAACCGCACACGCATCGAAGGTAGTGAGGGAATAAGACCGGCCCTCTCACCACCTGTGCTTGTTGTTAGAACGAGAAGTGTAGCATTTGTCCTTTTTCACAACTGGCCGATGTCGGCTTTACACACACTATATATTGTTTTACTAGGTATTATTTTGTACTATAATAATTTCTTAATTGCTTTTCCGTTGAGTTTATGATATGTTATACTAATGCCTAAATTGTTGATAGGAAACTAGATCTCTAAAATCTAGATTTTGTATTTGATTGAAATGTATCATCGGTTTACTTTAAAAACCTCGTATATCTGTAAAATGCCAGCAGACTGAAAACATGTGTCATTATTAGATAGCGTATTACTGCATAACTTCTTAAATTAACTGTCAAGAAACTCTTGCGTAAATAAAGTTTTCAAGTAACTAAATCAACTGGCAATTTTTCGCGAGGTCTAAAGATTTTTGTAATAAATATTACAAGTTTCTAATGTTTTAACAACAAATCAAGTTCGTTAAGAGTATATAATATTTGGCTCAAAAAATGCTCAATTGAAGGCTTCATACTTTATTTAAACGTTTAAAATGTTAAGGTATGATGGAAGATGATATATTAAGGTAAAATATACTAAAACCTCATTTGTTGTTGATTAATAAAATAGCCAAGTTTAAAGATGTACTCAAGCCATATGATATCGTCAAGACTTTGTGGCATTTTCATCATTTGTTTAAAATCAGTGGAAAAAAATAAAAAAATCCGAGGCCTTGGAAGATCTTTTCAAGAACTGGCATCAACGTGTAATTATCAGAACACACTAAACAACTTTATCCGATATTTTTATCATACATTTAATTTTTCTTATTTTTTTATTCCAAATGTCAAATTTGACGGACAAACAATATAGAAACATACCTTCAATTGAGCCAAATATACTTAAAATATGTAGTTACATATCCTAAAATTCCTTTTTCAAAAATTTGTTAATTGACCATTTTCCTCTTACGATAGCCAACTTTTGTAGACACACTGTATATTTATGTAATTATAATCACAAGTGATTTAGGTAGGCGCATAACAAGAGCCATCGATTAATATTTATTTATAACGGAAGACTTGAGATGATATCTGAGATAAAAAGAAATCAGTAAAATTTCAGAGAGGCGTGATCGAAATCAATACTATTTCGATACTTCTATTTTTTTTTTGCAATCGCAGAATGATAGATCTACTCCAAATATGTGTTAGCGACCCGTTTTTGGTTTGCGCTTATTTTTACTGAAGTTATTGACCAATCACAGACGCCAACGACACGAACCGTGATTTGCATTTTACGAAGAAACATCTAACTTTTTCACCAACGCATTTGTGTAGGCACCCAGTAACGTACTTACGATCAGTTACACGTTAGATTGTCATATTTAATTAAATCAGAATTACAAATAGAAACTGTTGCGAAAATTTGCTCTCAACTGAAAAATATACGTCATAGATTTCTAAATTATGTACAGAGTTAGTCATCTAAAATTGAATTCCAGACCCCTTCTCTTAATTACATTGGAACGAAAAAATTCAAAAAAGGTTGTTACACGAATTTTTTTACGAATTTCTGGAATACTTAAACAAATTAAAAAAAAACAAATTAAAATGATGCGAAAAAATAATTTGTTCTTGATTAGAACACCGTGTATTTTTTTTACTTGAACATATTAACCGTAATTTTCTGATAACAAAATTGTGATGATTGCTTCAACTGTTCTCATCAACAGAAATCTCTTGTGTTTAACTACACCTAGAACTAAAATAACATTAAGAAATACTTCTCCATTACAAAGGATATGCACTATTTATAGTGGACTAAAGTTCGGAAATTTGTGCTATAACGCAGGGCTCGACATTATAAAACGCTGTGATAATGAAAGTATAAACCTTATTTTTAAACGCCTTGGAAATTATATACGCGTGTATTTCTTACCCCTGCATACCCACGGCACTGACAGATCCTTCCCGATGTCCCGGGACTCACGTCTGCGCGGTAGTACTACGATCTCATGCGGGAACGCTGGATAGATAAATTCAGTTTTACATGCTTACCGCATGTAAAACTCCGGGATTTTCGAACTCTAATAATGACATACATATATGATCGTATTGATATATTCAACTGCAGTGTTGCTTCTTTGAAATCCTGTATATAAAATTTACAGTATCACTTGCCTTATTGTTATCAGTAGAATTTGTATATATGTGTTTTATTTTTTCTGTGTTTATTATTTAGTGTATTTATTAGTACTATTTTAGTGTATTAGTAGTGTATAGTATAGTACAAACATTTTTGTGTGTAGAATGTAGGAGGAGTCTGCAACAGTGGCCTCGCAGGAACAGTGGTCACTTTCGTGCTACATTTTTATTTATAAAAAGTAGTGGCTGCCACCCACTGCAGAGGGGTCCAAGTAACATCCTTAGAATATTAACGGGTAGTATTTTCAAAGTTTTTTCTTTTTGTATAAACTTAACTTTAAATTGACCATATGTAGTAAAATATAACGAGCGGTGAAAATTGTTCGTAGCTAATAAATACCTACATATCGAAGTGAACTAATAGTGACGATTTATATCTAATACATGTAAGCGTATATTGATATAATAATATTTTGATTATATTAAATGGCTTTTGTAATTATCCATTGTTTCAAAAAACATGTAGTTGATGGTACACTGGTCAAGTAGGTACAGTGGCCACTACTTTATCATATTAATAAGGGATGACTGCTGTACCACCATTAGAAAGAGGACTATTTAGAATGGCTTTAGCAGGTAAATTAAATGATACTCTTGTTTTCTACCCTAGTTTATCCGTGTATAGTATTTGTTAACTATTAGCAGCCTAACTACTTCGCTTTATACATTTCAGTTGTTTTTTAAATAAATTGAATCTGCATTATTACCATTATTATTTTTGTGACATATTTTTAACATAATATATCTTTATTCTAACAAATATTACCCGTTTGCATTGTTTTCTAATTTTAAACGGTAATGGCCATTGTACCATATCCTAACGGCCAGTGTATCATCAGAGGTACAGTGGCCGCCTTATTTTAACTTTTTTGTAACTCCAAAATTTTAGTTAAAATATTATTTTTTTTCAATCTTACAGTGAAAATCTGTAGAGAAGAATGTAGAATTTGTCACCTAGTACTATCAGGGTGAAGAAAAAAGCTTCTTTCTATTATTCTGGCTTTTACTACAACTTTTTTAAAAACGTAGCCACTGTTCCAGACTCTCCCCTACTAAGTAGTTTAGTGTATTTTCTTTTTTGTTTTTACCTATTCTATAATTGGGTTTATACCTGTAGAATAGTGTAAATAAATAAATAAATATATCGCGATTTTTTACGCAAGTAAAACTTATTTTATTTAGTAATATCAAGGCCGCTTTACAGCTTGTAATTTTTCTTGCCATCAATAAAAATATCAGCAATTTTTATTACGCGCAAGCAGATTTATGTCTGTTTGTTGAAAATTGCTCAAATAGACATAAATACGCGTGTGTACAACAAAAGTTTTTTTTTCGATGTTTAGTTAAGGATCTCGAAAACTAACGAAGTTAGAGAGACGTTTAAATAGAAAAAAATTGCAGTGTAATGACACCAAATGAATGCATGTTTTGGTTTTCTAAAAAAAATCATTGGTACCTAACTAGATATTTCGATAAAATTAAATTTCTATGATATCGTTAAATGCCTAAAATGACATTGTACAAGATATGGTAGATATGATAAACACGTAGAGATTCTTGTAAAAATATCATTCCATTTTAAATCTATATTTATACTCATTTATTTCATAATTTAATCAACTGATTTATTATGTCAACAATAATTTTCATGCTGTACCTTTTCTCTGTTCGTCTGTTTCACTGTTGTTAAGGATACACATTCATGTACCTTTCACTTGCAAAGATCTCGTCAAACTTCGTGATTATGCTGGTGCATTTGTATAAAAAAATACCGACAAAATAACCATGACAATAGAACAGAAGGCCTTTCCTAGTAGTTCCTTGTGTTTGATGAACAATTATAATTATATTTTTTTGTTGGTTGTTTAAAAAAGCTGCTATATAGATACATTGAGGTAACAAAATTTAGTCATTACCTTGACAATATTTACCAGAATAAAACATCGAATGAAAAAAGTTAAAATCGAATTTAATTTAGTTTAATTTTATTGAACACCATTAGAAAATTGAATAACTATAATAAATTTAATCAAGTGACAATAATTAGTTTTATGTGTGTTTAATTATTATCAATAATTTATAACAACTTTTTTTTGCCCTACCATGACATAATTTTATTTTATTGGTTTATCAATTAACAACTTTTTTTTATAAAAAGTGGGTTAAGTGGTATATTGTACTCTGATAACTGTTTTTAGGATGAAGTACTATCTGTTTTTTTTTACATAAGTACATGAATTGCTTTTACTTATTAATTTTAATCGAATCGAAAAATTCAAAAAATGATTTCATTATATTTTTTATGAATTTTTAGGATACTTAAACAGATTAAAAAAAAAACACTCAAAATTGTAAGGGTGTGATCCGTTTTTAATAGGACACCTTGTATTGTTTTACTTAAACATATTGTCCGTAGTTTTCTAATAACAAAAATGTATGATTATTGTATGTAACCTCAACTGTTTTCGAGAAATGTATGTATATCATGATATAGAGACATCCAAAAAAAGTCATCAAAGTTGGCCGAGAAAAAAAAGACGTATTTCCATTCTTAATCGAATTTATAACCTTATTTACTTGTCAAGACTGCCACATCATATGACAGCCATTATTTATTTTATAAATTGTGACAGTCACTTGTCAAAAGTTTGACATAACCGAAAAGCTTAGACATGACCGTTATTTCCATCTCTCGTTCATAGCCAGAGTTGATGACGTTTTTTTTGGATGTCTCATTTTGTTACATATTTTATACATGTTTTTTGTATGTAAAACATTTTATACATGTTTTTTGGTAATAAATTGTTGTTATTGGTCGCAAAGGAACTAAATAATTCCTGTATTAGTGGAAAAGGGCAGCTTCTAGAAAATATCTGGTTTCAGATAGATTTAGACTAACTTAAGACTTTCTTCACAGATGGATTGTTTTTCCGACATCATATTCTGAAATTTCGGACAAAATAAGTAAAGAGATATTCGTACCTCTAAAGATAACGGAGAAAATGAGAATTCTCACGAACTCACCCTGTGCATATGAAATGAATACGAATTACACTGTTTTGAACAGCCAGACCTACCAAAATTCATAACGGAAATGCTCCTCTGATTTTTTTGCTCGATATTGAACAATGGTAAACCTTGACAAAGGTTAGGGGTGGTAATTGTGACAATTATCTAATAATGCGCTTAACTAGCTTGGGCGTCTTACTTCCTGACCCCACTGACGCCCGGCCACTATCGCCAGACGGGTCTGTGTCTACCCATTTGGCATTTTGTGTACGTACTATCGCTTCTCGAGCTTATGCGAAATAATATTGAGGGGCGTGCAAACAGATGAAGGTCGTAGTATAATAACCAACAAAAGCACTTCCACGGAGTGCTGGAAACGAAATCAATTTCGATTACTTAGGAAGAGGAAAGGGCAGTAATGGCAAGGAGTCTACGGCTTTTTAAATCGAAGATGCGGGCTAAATTTAATTTTCCTAGAAACCGCATTTTAAATGGACTGCTTTTTACAGAGTTATTTTGGGGAAGTTTACATAAATTTGATAGCAAACAACGCTGACAATAATGCTTTATCTTTAACGTTGGTATGGATTATCAAAGTAAGTTATGTCAGGTGCTTACGAATATGGGGTACACTTAATACATTTTGAACGGAAAAATATACCCATTTCAACTTGATAACTGAAAAATAAATCAGAACTTTTCATTTTTAAATGAAATACCCTGTATATTGTTGAATAATTTTAATGTACATATCGTTCTGAGTAAAAGGGAATCGAATTAAACTTCAAATGAAAGACAACAAAAATTACTTGACAGACTAAAGTGTTAAATATCAAGAATATAGTCCATAAATGGGGTAAGTGATGAGTGATGATCAATTTGCGATATGTGGGTTTTCTCTTATAAAGCAACCACTTGAATAAAAATCATAATACACAGAAAATTAGTTCAAAAACCCTGTTTAAAATATGTGTTCAATATCTTGTTGTAATATATTTGGCTGAGTCAAGTTGGTAATACTGATGTAAATGTCATTTTGTAATGTCAGATGTCAAAAAACGTACAACTCTGTATTCCATGTGTAAATAAAGGCTCAAGTTTATTATCAAAATTGTGCACCCGAGTGTTACTCCACTGCATTAACAACAGGTTATGGGCCCAGGGCCCGTATTTGTCAATCCAGTACCAGAACACAGTGCGAGCCGTATAACAAAATTTCATGAATCATGGCTTTGTCTTAACACCCGCCGATTGAACGACTCCGGGGCCGTGAGAACTATGACAGTTGGAAGTTTGCTGTGCAGGCGTATTTGGAAGATCTCGAGTTGTGGGAATGTGTAGAACCAACGACAACCGAGGGCGTAATAGCTGCAGTTGATCCGAAAAAGGACAAAAAGTGTCGAGCAAAAATTATCCTTTTAATCGATTCAGTAAATTATGCTCACATTCAGTCCACAACCATATCGAAGGAAGCGTGGGACAAACTTGCCGAAGCCTTTTCTGACAATGGCTTAACTCGTCGTGTAGGACTTTTGCGAATTTTAATTACTACACGCCTGGAAAGTTGCAGATCAGTGGAAGAGTACGTGAACACGATTGTCACGACAGCATTCAAGCTATCAAGCATTGGTTTAAATGTGTCAGATGAGTGGGTAGGCACTATTTTACTAGCAGGCCTACCAGAACACTTTCAACCGATGTTAATGGGCATCGAAAGCTCAGGAGTGGCTGTCACAGCAGACGCAATCAAGAACAAACTTCTACAGGATGTTTCTGTAGAACAGACTGAAAAAATCGGGCGCGAAAAACTTTGCAATGTACGGTTATGGTCAGAGGAGCAAAGGACCTTGTGCAGTGAACCGAAACGATTCGAACAATTCAGACAGGTTGCGGAACGATCCGAAAAAAGGGGCCGCGTTGCTATAACTGTAATCGACATGGACATTTCGCACGTGACTGTGACAAGAACAGGAGCAGTGATAAGACTCAGAACAGTGACAAAAACCGGAACAGTGATCAGAATGCAAACAAACCAAAGACAAAAGATGACAGATCTTTCTTTGCCGCGTTTTCTGTGCAATCAACGAAAACTGCTGAATGGTTTTGGACTCCGGTGCTTCAACTCATCTAATAGCGTTCAACAAGTTGGAAAACATTAGACAGGCCGAAAAGTTGAACATAATCACTGCCAACGACGAAAAAATGACGACAGACATTGTTGGAAACATCAATCTGCCAGTGAACATTGATGGACACGAGTCTGATGTGAACGTAAGTAATGTCTACTACGTTCCAGAACTGAAAGTGAATTTACTATCCGTTGGTCGAATAGTACAGAAAGGAAACACAGTGATTTTCAATTCTTCCGGAGCAAGAATTCTGAATTCGAAGCAAGAAGTCATTGCGACAGGTTCAATTGAAAACAACCTTTTCAAGTTAGATGTACCCAAGAAAACCCTGACCCAGCAACAGCATTGATAACCGAAGTGAATGACCTTGACCTTTGGCATAAACGTCTAGGCCATCTGAACTGCGACAATCTGATCAAGCTAGGGGAAGGCATGGTTCAAGGAATCAATTTTTCACCGGAAAAAAATCTTTCCATGAAAAATGTGAAACCTGCGTTCTTGGTAAGAGCCATCGACCACCTTTTCAATCAAGTAGCTCCATGGCCAGTAACTTACTCCCGAACTTGTGCACTCTGACCTCATAGGTCCAATGCAGGTCAACTCCTAGCAGGCTCCAGGTACATTTTGACGTTCCTAGATGACTTCAGCCACAAATCATTTGTGTATTTCCTAAAAACCAAGGACATGGTGCTCAATTGTTTCAAAGCATTCAAAGGATTAGCCGAGACACAAACTGGACAAAAACTCGAGGTCATCCGAACCGACAATGGCGGTGAGTTTTGCAGCAAACAGTTTGCAGCTTTTTGTGAAGACAACGGCATAATCCACCAAACCAGTTGCGCGTTCACACCCACAGCAAAATGGCCGCGCTGAACGCCTAGGACGCACAATTTTGGAACGCACTCGATGCTTGCTGATCGAATCAGGCCTACCCAACGATTTTTGGGCCGAGGCTGCATACACAAGTGTGTATTTGATGAATAGTTCCATATCCAGATGTGCACACAAGACGCCAGAAGGAATTATGGTCTAATAAGAAACCAAGTGTGTCACATTTACGCATTTTTGGTAGCAAGGCATTCGCTCATGTGCCTAAAGAAAAAGGAAGAAATTAGACCACCGTGCAACAGCATGCATTTTGTGGCTTACAGCCTTGAATCCAAGGCGTACAGGCTGTATGACCCTACAGAAAATTGTCTTTGAATCACGAAATGTGACGTTCTTTGAGACGAAAAAGGAAATTCTCTCTTAGAAAAATCAGAAACCACAGAAGGTGAACTAATCTTTCCTAAGATGTTCCAATTGATCGAATTACTAAGGAAGACGTCACAGAAAACGAGGAAGAAAATTTCTCCGTGACAAATGATTCGGAAGAGACACTCAACAGTGAGAACGAGGAAAACAATGAAGAGGATCCAGTCTTTGAACCTTCCCGGCCAATTGATTTTTATCACGATGCAGAAGTCTCAACTAGGAATCAGCGCACTCGCAAAGTTCCTAAAGCACTTGAGGATTTTGAACTCTATGCTGCATTCACAGTAGTTCATATCAATCATTCAGTTCATATCAGTTCAGTTCATATCAATCGTGCTGACAGAATTCAATAGAGAGGCAATGGATAGAGAATACCAATCCCCAGTTAGCCAACGACACTTTGGGAGTTGGTAGAGCTTCCCTTCTGGAAAAAAACCTCTCAACTGCAAATGGGTTTTTCGAACCAAGAGGATGCATCTGGGAACATTGTCAAACACAAAGGCCGCCTTGTAGTAAAGGGCTGCGCACAGAGAAAGGAATATACTTTGAGGAGACTTTTTCACCTGTGGTGGTACAGTTCCATTAGATATTTGCTTGCACTATCTGCAGAGCTAGATTTAGATATAGATCAGATGGATGCAGTCTCAGCATTTCTCAAGGAGACCTCACCGAAGAGATTTACATATTCCAACCACCAGGCTATGAGAACTCTAATAAAGTGTGCCGACTAAAGAAGAGTTTATATGGCCTTAAGCAAGCAAGCAGAGTTTGGAATAGTAAATTAGAAAAATGTTTAAAAAGACATTGGGCTGCAACAATCATGATTTGACTCATGTGTTTATTTCAAGAGAACGAGAAATCTTTGTTAATCATTGCTGTCTGGGTCGATGATTTGTTGATGTTCTCGAATGACAAAAAACTCAGGAAACAAATCAAATCCCAACTGATGCAAACATTTAAGATGACTGACTGGGAGAAGCAAAATTCGTTCTTGGATTTCAGTTGAATAGGGATAGAGAGGCTAAGAAAATCTGGATTAGCCAGCAATCCTACATCGAGCAGATTTTGGACCGTTTCAACATGGCTAATTGTAACTCTGTTTCAACTCCTATTTGTCGAATTGAAAATTCTCAAAAGAACAGGACGAAGACTCAGAAAGAAATCAAAGAGATGGAGAACGTTCCATATCAGGAAGCCATTGGTAGTTTGCTCTATGCAGCTCAAGTCACAAGGCCAGACATATCATTCGCTGTTACTGCTAAGCAGATTCAATGGAAACCCTGGCACTGCACACTGGGCAGCAGTTAAACGCGTGTTCCGATACTTGAGAGGAACTTCTTCTTGAAATTAGAATTCAGCGGTGATAGCCAATCAAGAAAATAGTTGGTTACTGCGATGCAGATTGGGCTAGTGACCCCGATGAGAGAAGATCAGTTACTGGCTATATTTTCCTCAAGGATGGGGGCCCTATATCATGGTGTACCAAAAAGCAGCCGACCATAGCCATATCCACCACGAAGTCGAATACATGGCTATGTCTGCTGCGACTCAAAGCTTTGTGGCTACGAGGTTGTCTCAAGAAGAATCCCTCTAATGACAATCCTACTAGCATTTTCGTCGACAATCAGGGAGCACGAAATTTGGTGGTTGGTTATTATAGTATATTAATGGTGGTTATCAGGCAAGAACCAAACATATAGACGTACGCCACCATTTTTTGCGTGAGAAAGTGCAGAAGAGGAGATCGACCTACAGTACATTCCAACTAATTAGATGGTAGCAGATTCTTTAACGAAGGCTTTGGATCGCCAGAAGTTGATAAGGTGTATTCAACATCAGAGACTCACCAAATAGGGAGGGTGTTGTAATATATTTGGCTGAGTCAAGTTGGTAACATTGATGTAAATGTCATTTTGTAATGTCAGATGTCAAATCAAAACGTACAACTCTGTATTCCATATGTAAATAAAGGCTCAAGTTTATTACCAAAATTGTGCACCCGAGTGTTATTCCACTGCATTAACAACATATCTGGCAAGAAAACGAGGGTATTTCATTTAAAAAAGTTTTTTATGATCATTGGATTCACTCAGGGTTAGGGAGAAAAATGTATTCTTCCCAAGAGAAAACACTGTATAAAAAAAAAAAAAAAAAAAACCAACATATTCAAGCGATTGTCTATTATTTTTATTCTTTGAGTTATAACAACTTTTCTATAATTGATTTCCATACTAAATACATAGTACATATGTATTACCTCTAATGGAATTTAAATTAATGAGTCATGAAATCATTTCTAATTTTTTGAATAGATCACGTGAGCAGTATGAAAACTGGTTCTAAATTTGGTCATCGAGGCGGGCTTAAGGGCTATACTATCAGCACACATTTTTTCCCATTTTTTTTACGTACAAACTATTTAAGAATGATATTCAAAAAGGATTTTGGGGGGCAGGCTTTAAAAAAAAATCAGCTTATTTTCCGAACACACCTCATCGGTCGAGAACTTTCGAAACATCCACTCTACTGTATTATTACAGTTATATTGGTAGTTTTCGTCGGTACAAATGAGTTATACTTTCTCGAAATATATATAGATGGCGTTATTCAATCTAATACACTCGACATCGACATATCCGAACTTCTCCGTTCCGCAATTTCCACATTTCCGAACTCTCCAATTCGGGACAACAGAACTGAACTGAACGCTGGCGCATGCGCAAAAGGTTTTCTGGCTCATTCTATGTGCTTTTCTTTGTTTTTCGAGGTTTTTATGCAAATGTAATACATACATACGTGTAATACATGTTAATAAAAGAACGTTTAAAAAATGTTGCAGGTGCAAGGGGGAGAGAGTGATGCAGGTAATTTTGTAATTCAAAGTAAGGTTTGTTTTATTGAACATTTTGTTGACGTAACCTATAATAATTTAAAACTGAAATGAAAAATGATGAGAAAATATGTATTTTTAAGAAAACCGTGATACAAAACAAACATAATGATACGCCATTTGAAAGAAGTGTTTTTCACTGGTTTGTACAAAGAAGAACTCTTGAAGAACCTGTCTCAGGTGTGCTGCTGAGGAGGGCCTCTGCTGAATTCTGTGACAATCGAAATGTTTAATAACAATCGCATTATGTTTGTTTTATAAAAAAATCTCATTTAAATTTCGCGGTTTTTGTCGTCAACCAATCAGCGACAAGTTCGGTTGTGTCGGAGTACAAGTTCGGAAATATCGCGGGAAAAAGTTCGGAAGTATCGTGAGTTCGGAAATATGGAGTTCGGATATGTCGATATCGAGTGTAGAAGCTGACAGGACGGTACAATAGCCGTATTATTTATATGATTAAATACGTTTTTAGTTCGTAGTTAGCTCAGTTTTTATCCGATAGACATAAAATTTTAATTGTAGCTTCTTATATTATCTATCGAAGTACACACGATTTTTGCGATTGATAAATAATTAGATTTGCAATAAACAATTTAAGATTGATTTTTTTAAGAAGAAAATAAAAAAAATATATAATTGATGTCAATTTGCGAATTTAAAAAAAAGTAGAAACTTGGGTTCATCCAAAGAAAAACTAAGGTAGATTAAGAAAAAAAAGATTTTTTTCTAAGTGGAGTACAAAAACTGCTACAGTGTACGCCGATTTCCTCCTCAGAAAAAAATAGTTTAAAAAAAACTTTAATGCAAATAAAAAATACCTTTGTATAAATAATTTTGATCCATTACATATCGAAAAAAAATCCCAAAAAAGCTTCATTATTCAATGCGCCTGGGTAGTATAACCCCTTAATGTAAAATTAATACAAAGAGAAAGAACAATTAATACAATAACTAAATTCTTTGGCTGGAGAGATTTAATCGTTTTTTTTTCATTTTTATTAAGGATTAAATGAAATTAGTCTCAAATATCTAAGAAGCTTCTAATTTTTCAAAAAAAAAATATTCGTAAGCATGCCAAAGTTTAAATTTTCCAACAAAGGGGAAATATATGATCAAAATAAATACTAGTTATAAAAATAAACGACGTTCGATTGCTTATATGAAAACGACAAATTGTAGTGGCGATCATTTTGTTCTTACACTTCTCTTCGCTTTCATGACCCGTGTTTAAATAAACTAAGGAATTACTTCCCATAATACAACTTTCTTCAAGTTTTGATTTGCTTCATAGAGAGAAACAGGAAGTGTGAATAGAAAGAAGGGCAGAGGGAGACCTAAAGATCGCACTGCACAAAAAGCTGAAGAAGTGACACAAATTTTTAATGAACACCCACAAACTCCTATTCGGCGTTTAAGCCAGCAAGTAAATGTGTCCTACGGAACCTGCAACACAATCCTGAAATGTGACCTACATAATATCTACGATTACCATCTAAGCTCAGTCCAAGAATTGCTACCAGAGAATGTAAATTTCAGAGTGGTTTATGGGCAATTTGGGCAATAGTTTTTATTTCTCTGGTTATGGTAATTCTCAACAAATGAGAAGTTAGGTGGCAGTTAGGTAGCCACCATAGTCCTGTTATCTCCACCGTAACACTTGTCTTTATGGCGACACATTAACAACTCGGTTTTCGAAACCTCTTGCAAAAATTTAGAAGACCTACGAGCTAGACATGAGTTTGAAGCGACTGCTAACTCTCCCAAGTGCTCACAAAAATTTTAGATTCTATGAAAAGAAGAATGAGAACTTGTTTGGAAGGAGAAGGTGGATACGTCACTAACTTAGTTTAAAGGACCCCGCACAAAACAAGTGGGTGAGGGGTACAGTCAAATGGACTGAAAATTTAGTATGTTGTACTTCATGACATCCTGATCAAAAGTCTGAAACGAATACTGCAACGACTGAAAATCAATACTTTTTGAGATACGAAGTTGCAAAGGACTGAAATATTGCAGCACATGCAAAAGGCATGCTTGAGTGTATTGTAACGTTTTATTTATTTCGGGTTCGTGAGGTGTGAAAAATTAAACTCGTACTTTTAAACTAACACTATTTATTTACACTAATTTATTTTTATACAATTTATTTAGAGCGTTGTAAGCCGCGCCGATGTTCAAATAGAACTGTTCCGTCCCGCGTCGAAACCCCGCGTTATATCCACCTATAGAAGTATCGCGTCTCGGCGAGAAGCTTCCGCGCCGATTCCCGAACCATCGGGCAAAAGCCGCGATCTTTCGACGCGGGCGCTGCCCGCGTACGTCATCGACGTTCAGTCGGCTGGCTCATCGAAGCAGGCAGGGGGCGGACTGGCCCAGCGTTCGTAACACTGCCCCCTCCTTAAAGACATTTCGTCTCGAATTGTATCGTCCCCTGGTCCGTGTCGATACCTGCAGAATGACCCATTCTTGCATCGGGAGGTCTGGTAGAAGAAGCAGTCCACAGTCTTCTCGTTGAGCGATCTCCTGGGGTTGTAACAGCATACCAGAATCTCAATTCCAGTAAACCGGAAGAGGACTTCTAGCATACTCCTGATCACCCTCCAATCCAGGCCATCTAGTCCGCTGGCTATCTTCGGTATCGCCAAACTGCTTATGCTCTGGGACAAGAGCACATCCCTCAGCTCGACTAGTGTGTCCCAGACAGTTTGATAAGTTGGTTTGTGGTGCGATAGCTGCTTGGTCACCAAATAAAAGACGGACCTCTCTTTCTCCTGCTCGGCCGCCGTGATTTGAAGGACTCGCCCAACCTCTGGTCTTTGTCTGCGTAACTCCTCCAACTGTCCAAACGCCTTCTTGAAGGTAAGTGCAATCCCTCGGGACATTCGGAGATCCGCTGCCACACAGTGAGCAAGACAGAAGTCAGCAGGAGCCTGGAACAGGTCACGTGGTTCTTCTCGCGTTACACCGTAGCGAGCTTTCTGGCCGTTGGAATGAAGCGACATGAATTCCTCGAAGGAGAGCTCGCCGTCTGGTGGACTGACGTGTCGAACTCTGGCTTCAGCTTGTTCGTCATTGTTTCCAGCGAAAGGGGCTAAACGGTTGAAGTGGACCACCCTGGGTTTTCCTCTTGGCAACTTCTGGATTCGGTAGACTACATCGTTAATCCGGGTGACGACCTCATACGGACCTTCCCAAGAGCTTTGAAGTTTTGGAGATAACCCACGACGACGTTGTGGGTTATATAACCAGACTTGGTTGCCGGGCTGGTACCTGCCATCGTTGGCGTTGATGTCGTAGGTCTCCTTCATGCGGTCGCTGGCGCCCTGGATATTTGAACGGACTCGTTCGTGGATGTCGTCCATTCTCTGGCGTAGAGTACTGACGTAGTCCTCTCCAGCCACGTCGTCCCCTGGTGTACAGCCGAACTTCAGGTCACAGGGTAGACGCAGTTCACGGCCCATGACGATGCTTGCAGGTGTTTGCCCAGTTGTTTCGTGAACCGACGACCGGTAGGCTAGCAGGAACAGGTGGAGAAACTGGTCCCAGTCCCTCTGGTGGTCAGAGACTACTTTGGATAAGTACCGGTTGATGGTCCTATTCATTCGCTCCACCATTCCATCTGACTGCGGATGCAGTGCAGTTGTCCTCGTCTTACGGATGTCGAGTGTACGGCACACATTCTGAAACAGAATCGACTCGAAATTTCTCCCCTGGTCCGAATGTAATTCCAGAGGTACACCAAATCGACAAATCCAGTCCTTGATGAGAGCGTCCGCCACAGTAGAAGCCTCTTGGTTTGGAAGGGCATACGCTTCTACCCATTTGCTA
The DNA here is from genome assembly GCA_029963805.1 of Aromia moschata. Classification (NCBI taxonomy): domain Eukaryota; kingdom Metazoa; phylum Arthropoda; class Insecta; order Coleoptera; family Cerambycidae; genus Aromia; species Aromia moschata. The sequence continues at coordinate 232,844 of JAPWTK010000012.1, forward strand.
AAATAATCCATCACGACGACGATGTATTTATTTCCATTATCCGTTTCCGGAAACGGACCTGCTACATCGATGGCAATTCTTTCAAACGGACTACCCACGTTGTATTGTCGCATTGGAGCCTTCGGGTGCCGTTGCGGACCATTACTTGCAGCGCACACCACGCATTTCTTGCACCACTCCTTCACATCAGTAGTGCAGTTCACCCAGTAGAAACGCTCCCTAACTTTTCCCAGCGTCTTTGTTACTCCCAGGTGTCCGCCAGTGCTTCCATTGTGGATCTCCTCCAATACCTCTGGCACTCTGTTTCTGGGGACTATCAGTTGTTTTCGCTCTTCGGTACCATCTGATTTCTCCAGAACGCGTTTTAAGAGTCCATCGCTTAAGACGAGGGAGTTCCACTGAGCCCAGTTTGACTTTACGGTTGGTGAATACCGTGACACCTCCTCCCAAGTGGGTTTCCGATCTTCTTTCTTCCAATTCACAATTGGTTTCAGATTCGGGTCATTCTCTTGGTCTTTCAAAACCTTTTCCGACAGCCAATCATCGTTCACCGCCGTCGTTCTGTATACTAAGATGTCCTTTTCTTCTGCCCGCTGACAATGTTTGCAATCCTCAAAGCAGGGTCTTCTGGATAGCGCATCAGCGTTGCGGTGAACTTTGCCTGCACGATGTTCGGTGTCGAAATCAAATTCTTGGAGTCGCTCTATCCACCTGGCTACCTGTCCTTCAGGATTCTTGAACTGTAGAAGCCATTTTAGCGCCGCATGGTCCGTTCTCAGCAAGAATTTCCTCCCATACAGGTATTTATAGAAGTGTTCGACAGATTTCACTACCGCCAGTAGCTCCCGCCTGGTAACACAGTAGTTTCGCTCAGGTTTCGACAAGGTTTTACTGAAGTATCCAATAACCTTCTCTTGGCCGTCCTGAATCTGAGACAAAACTGCTCCCAAACCTACATTACTGGCATCGGTATCCAAAATGAATTTTCCATCTGGGAGAGGATAGCTCAGAATAGGTGCACTCGTCAACGCTTCCTTTAAATGTCGAAACGCTTCACTGCATTCATCGTCCCATTGGAACCGTCTTTCTCCTTCCGTGAGTCGAGTCAGTGGCTTGGCAATATTGGCAAATCCGGGCACATATCGACGATAGTAAGTGCATAACCCGAGGAAACTTCGTAGATCATGCTTATTGCCGGGTACTGGCCACTCTCGCACTGTTTTGATCTTCTGGTCATCCACTACCACTCCTTGACTGGAAACAACATGGCCCAGATACCTCACTTCCTTCTGGAATAGATGACACTTTTTCGGGCTAAGCTTTAGGCCAGAGGTTCGCAAACGTTGAAAGACCTCCTCCAGATTTTTCATGTGATCCTCAAAGGATTTTCCAACCACGATGATGTCGTCGAGGTATACAAGACATGTCTTCCAAGAGAGTCCTTTTAACACAGTTTCCATCAGCCTCTCGAAGGTTGCCGGAGCGTTACATAATCCAAACGGCATTACGGTAAACTGCCATAGTCCTGTACCCAGAGTAAACGCAGTTTTCTCTCGATCCCGGTGTGCCAACTCTACTTGCCAATATCCACTCTTCAAATCTAGGGTTGAGAAAATCTTTGATCCTGATAGAGTATCCAAGGTGTCATCGATTCTAGGCAATGGATAGCTGTCTTTCTTTGTCACGTTGTTTAATTGACGGTAATCCACACAAAATCTGGTAGAGCCATCTTTCTTCTTTACCAATACAATTGGTGAAGCCCACGGACTATTAGATGGTTCAATGACTCCATCTTTTTCCATGTCCTGCACGATTTTATCGGCTTCCTCGCGTTTGGCTAATGGCAATCTTCTTGCTGTTTGTCGGATGGGCCGAGCGTCGCCCGTGTCGATTTTGTGTCGGATTACATTTGTCCTGCCCTTTCCACCTTGCCCATCATCGAAAATGTCTGCGTACTTAGTAATCAGACTCCTTAGCTTCGTCGTTTGATCACTTCTCAAGGATCTTGAGGAAGATGATAGGAGGTTTGCTAACTCGCCTGTAATCTTCTTAACTGAATTTTCTTGAGCATCTAATTTTCGAATGACGGAGGAAACCGAAGAACAGTACCCTAAAACGATTCCTTTTCTTAGATTTACTGGGTGGTGATTAAGGTTCATTATTCTCACCGGTACTGTTTTCTCGGTCAGCAACAGAGCTTTTCCTACAGCTATTCCTCTTGCTACCTCGCCGTCGTGAGATCTTGGCTCAAACATCATTATGTTTCCAACACACGGGTTACCGTCCAAATGAGCGTCCAAGATCATTTCACTTCGTTCTGGCACTGCCGTATCCTCTGCCAGGACAACTCGAATTGTTTCCTCCGTCTTTCGATGTAGTATGATTTCCTCACCATTTATTTTCAGAACATTATTCTTGAAGTCCAGTTCAAATCCCTTGGTGTTCATAATGTCCATTCCAAGAATAAGTTCATCCTCAATTTCAGCTACCAGTGCTCGATGTTCAAACGACACGTTTCCAATGACAATTGTGATGTTGGTCTCACCGCGAATGGTAGCGGGATCTCCAGTTGCAGTACGTAGTCGCCAGCTGGTCGGAGTAATTCTTGCTGCTGTTCCAGCAATATCTGGTCTAATGATAGTTCTCGTTGCACCCGTATCTAATAGCAACAGTCTTTCTTTTCCATCGACTAGTCCATCGACAAAAACACTATTAGACGGGTGTTGAAGAGATGCTACGCGTGCTGTTTTCTTTGGGGCTTGCTTCTTAGAGGTTGACGATTGCCCCTACGGTCAACCTCCTTTAGTTTCCCCGACGAGGGTGACGTTTCCTTATTTCTAGGGCAGCGACTACGGACATGTCCAACCTTACCGCAATTCCAGCACCGAATTTGCCTCTTTTCCAACATGCCCTCGACGACTCGCCTAATTTCTGCTTCGTTGCAGGTTCCTTCTTCAACACCTTCCTCCATCCTACGGACCTTAGCTTGACCTCTGCAACTCTATTTAGCAGCTTCGAATTCCAAAGCTCGCGCCAAAGCATCCACCAACTTGCTGGGACGAGCGAGAGTCAGAGCTTGACGAGTCTCAGTATCACGCAGACCGTCTAAAAATGCCTGCACGGCTAGTCGTTCCATGACGTTCTCCGGCGTAGATGAATATGCCAAACGAACTAACCGCGCTATGTCCGCTTCAAATTCCTGCAGAGATTCGTTATTTTTCTGACAGCGGTTCTTCAACTGCGAGTGGTAGACATGCTCGAGATGGGACTGACCATAACGCATTTCGAGGTGTTTAACTAGTTGATGGTAATCATCTTGTTCTTCCAGAGAAAGCGTCTGTAAAATATCCGTGGCGTCACCACGTAGCGCCAACGTCAGCGCTGTAGCCTTCTCTGCCAACGACCAACCATTTGCCCTCGCTGCAGCCTCAAATTGTCGTAGATAATTGACCCATGAGCTCTTACCATCAAACTGTGGTGGTTTCATACGAATTTTCGAAATTTCCACAGGACTGCTCAATTCGGGTTTACTCAACCTGTCGCTGTCGCTACCAGGTGACTTCAGAGAGGTATTGACCATTTGTTGTTATTCCCCACTTTCTAAATTCAGCGTTGCAATTTTTCTCTCTACTTCTAGAAACTTATTCTGGAATTCTTCTACGGTAACTAACTTATTTTCAATTTCCTCAAATTTTCCGTCCACATATTCGCCTATTTGTTTCTGGAGGCAACTAGAATTTTCCATAATTTTCTTTTCTAAAGTTGTATAATTTTCGAGTAGTTTTTTATCTAAGTTTTCTAATTTTCCAGATGTCTCCTCTAGCTTCTGTTGTAGGTTACTACCATTTTCTATTAGTTTCTGTTCCATCCCTCTTAAGTTATCAGAATTTTCGACCAACTTTGCTCCATCCCTCTTAAGTTTCCAGACGTTTCTTCCAATTTCTGTTGCATTTGGGTGGCATTTTCTAGAAGCTTCTCTTCTAAATTTTTCTCCAAGCTTCCAGACGATTCCTGGAGTTCCTGTTGCATTTTGGTGGCATTTTCTAATAATTTATTTTCCAAACTTTGCAACGCCGAATTTATATCGCCAGCAATGTCGAATAAATATGTATTAGGGTTTTCACCTTCATTTTCCAGAGCTTCTTTAAGTCTATTTTGCAGATCGGCCTTTTTCCCTGTCGTCTCGCACTCCCGTTCTTCGAGTTCTCTTTTCAAATCCGCCACTTTAAGGTCCTTCAAAAATACCTGTCTTGAAGCCATTTCACTTAATTTATTTATCGCGAATTTATTTATTTAAATGTCTTTATTGTTCAGTTTTTTTCCACACTCACACCGGACACCAATGTAACGTTTTATTTATTTCGGGTTCGTGAGGTGTGAAAAATTAAACTCGCACTTTTAAACTAACACTATTTATTTACACTAATTTATTTTTATACAATTTATTTAGAGCGTTGTAAGCCGCGCCGATGTTCAAATAGAACTGTTCCGTCCCGCGTCGAAACCCCGCGTTATATCCACCTATAGAAGTATCGCGTCTCGGCGAGAAGCTTCCGCGCCGTTTCCCGAACCATCGGGCAAAAGCCGCGATCTTTCGACGCGGGCGCTGCCCGCGTACGTCATCGACGTTCAGTCGGCTGGCTCATCGAAGCAGGCAGGGGCGGACTGGCCCAGCGTTCGTAACAGTATTATATCGTACAAGGAGTTGTTTAACACTATTATTTTACAACATTGATATTTATGAAGACATTTTCACTCGATCATTAAGTTCACTCGAGAATGACATTGAAATATGAAGGCGAAAATCAAGGTCAATCAAACTCTATGATATTGGATTATTGGGGTTAAGAATACACCAGTTTTTTCGTTTTGATTTTGAATGACCTTGAAATGACACCTAGTTAACCTTTAGGGATTAAGTAAACACCGAATTTGGATTCAGCGACCCCAAAAACATATACATCTACTTTCTCGGATTTATATAATCGTTTTATCTTCGCTTGACCTTGACATGACCTTGATAATTTGGATTCAGCGACCCCAAAAATACACACATCTACTTTCTCGGATTTATATAATCGTTTTATCTTCACTTGACCTTGACATGACCTTGATAATTTGGATTCAGCGACCCCAATAATACACACATCTACTTTCTCGGATTTATATAATTGTTTTATCTTCGCTTGACCTTGACATGACCTTGATTTTCGCCTTTGTCATATTTCAAGGTCATTCTCGAATGAATTTAATGATCGAGTGAAAATGTCTTCATAAATATCAATGTTGTAAAATAATAGTGTTAAACAACTCCTTGTACGATATAATACACTCAAGCATGCCTTTTGCAGGTGCTGCAATATTTCAGTCCTTTGCAACTTCGTATCTCAAAAAGTATTGATTTTCAGGCGTTCTGTCCATGAGGACTTTTGATCAAGTACAACATACTAAATTTTCAGTCCATTTGACTGTATCCCCTCACACACTTGTTTTGTGCGGGGTCCTTTTTCATTATTAGGTTCTTTGTTGTATAAGTTTTTTTACTTAAATTATTTATTATGCAATGACAATGGCAGTAATGTATTTTCTTAATAATAAAAACTTGATTTAACAGTTCTAGGAGTAATAATTCGACATATGCAACACCGATTGCATGGCATACGTTGGGGCATTTTTTTTATCTTACGATACTTACACATAAAAAAATATAAGTACGAAATCGAATGTAACAGCTATTCAGTATAATTGGAAATACTTCAAAAAATAATTCAAAGCCGAAACAACTGCAACCCCCGTATGTAAAATAACTATTCAGAAAGATAAAATAAAGTTAATAGCTATTTTAAGTCGTACTGCTTTACGCATTCAAATGAATTTTAGAATTATCCAGTAATTCTCTGAAACTCGCTGAAAAACAGTTAGCAGTTGCAAAACGGCACAGTAAAACCAATTAACAATCCAATTTACGTTGCGAATATGATTAAATAATAGTAAATTCGAGTAAGTACACTGTTCACAACAAGGACAATATCAGAGGACAAATCAAATCCGCGAAGGACTTATGCACAGTGCGGGGCACTTGTGCAGCATCGAAATGAACAGCACATTGGGGAATATTAAAAGCTTTTTGTGCGAAAACTTCGAAATTTATTTCCTCTACGCCGAGAAAGAGCGCAGTTATGGATTTTTTAGATAACAGCCTTCTAGCTCAGTAAGCTGAATGTTGTTGGGAGAATATTAAAGTGAATCCTCCACGGGTTATAAGATTTATAAATCTAGAACACTGAGCTCACTATTCTGTTTATGCGAAGCGTTATTGTCAAGAACTTAAAGTCCAAAGGATCACTACTCACACTTCTAATTTTTAAATACATACTAGACTAAATCTGTAAAAACACTGGGTTATATTTTTCAAAATGTTTGATTGGATACAGCCTTAATGGCCGTTATGAATTACATTTAATTTATGGCCTTTAGAACCATTATGACTATGTATATTACCTCTCATGGACATAGATAATTTAAAAATCATTTGACCTATTTTAAATACTTCCTTCTTTAACCACCACATCCCCCCACCCCATTTTCAGCGATCCTATACTTCCACTCCACTTCCACAATGGTATACATCGAATTCAGAATATATTAGAGGCAACGTGTCACGTTTGTCATATTATCTGTAATAGGGCGGCTTGACCAGAAGGATATTTGAAATTTCTGGGCACCAAGTTCAGCTGTTTTAATGTATTTTAAAAGCACATATGTGAAAATTTCATCGAAGTAAAGTGGATTGTTTTATTTAAAAATAACGGCATAGGCAAATCTCAAAAATCTAGTAAAATAACGTTCGGAAGTTTAGCCTTTTGCAAATTTTTCATCAAGTCCGGCATAGAAATCAGCTCACTTCTACAAGCCCAAATACTTTTAACGAATGGTTTCGATCAGTCACCCTGTATGTGTACGTACAATTCTTTAAATGAAGAGGAAACTAATTTAAATAAAGCAACTTACAATTGGTTCATGTTTTGTTATATTTTGATATATAATATGAGCGAAAAGGTTAGTAATATAATATTCAGACGCATCCCTGTCATGTGTGAAGCCGAAGATATGTTGCTTGTTTAATTTTACTAGTTTCCTTGTTTAACCTGTGCTGATTAATCGATTTTTAATTTTGCCGTAAAAAAGTCAACTTTTTCGAAATAACATGTTACGAACGAATAAACAAAAAAATGTTTTATCAGCGATTGTAATGAAATAAGTAAAAAAATGATTTAATTTCAAGTTGTGTGAATGAGTGACATTCACACCATTACCAAATTAGTCCAGTAAATAAGCCGGAAAATACTGTAAATTCAGGAAAAGTTGATAAGCAGCTCCGATTTCAAAAATTTTTGTTTGTACGCGTTCTTTAGACCCTCAGAAACATTCATCACCACTAACATCTGTCTTGCTATGAAAGATGAAAAAATATGGTAGTTTTCCCATCCCCAAAAGCTTCCCCAATAGTAAAAGTGATAAAACATTTTAAAAATTCAAAATTTCGCCTCGAAAATCGTCTCGGGGGTTTTCGGGGTCGCTGATTACGAATCCAAGGTCAAAAATCGAGTGATGGTGGTTGCACCCCCATTAAAACCACCCATAGAAGTGACAGAGATAAAAAACATTCGAGAACATTTGAAAAGAGTTTATATCAAGTGCACTATTGGATAGGATTATTAGTAGATTCAGATCACAATAGAACCGCAAAATTAAACCCAACTGATCGGGGTTGAAAAGTTATGGACGGCGTCCTGTATCCCATAAGAATGACCGAACCACCCGCGCCAAAAAGTATTATGGATGCAATAACATGTGGATGTCAAACTGGTTGTGGTGCAGCTTGTGGTTGCAGGAAAAATGGCGTATACTGTTCACAAACGTGTAAATTTTGTTACGGATCTAACTGCACTAATTGCGAGCCACCTGCAACTACTAACATTACAGAGGATGAAGTGGTTTGCCCGGCTGAAATGATAGTAGAACAAGATATAAGTGAAGAGGAAGAGACACCCACCAATACTGCATCAGCAATGCTCGAAAACGACTTTGATTACGAATTATGTCAACTATATTTGTAGATTGTAAGCTCATTTTGTGTACTCAGTTTTTTGAAATTAAAGAAAACTTGAAAATTATTGAAAATTTATTTTTTCAATAATTTAACTACATTAAAACCAAAATTCGCGCATATCATATTGAGAGTTTGAATTGTTGTTGGGGTGGTTTTAATGGGGTGCAACCACCCTCACTCGATTTTTGACCTTGGATTGAAATAAGTAAAAAAAATGATTTAATTTCAAGTTTTACTCATTCACACCATTACCAAATTTGTCCAGTAAATAAGACGGAAAATACTGTAAATTCACGAATAGTTGATAAGCAGCTCCGATTTCAAAAATTTTTGTTTGTACGTGTTCTTTAGACCCTCAGGAACATTCATCACCACTAACATTTGCCTTGCTATAAAAAATGAAAAAAAACATGGTAGTTTTCCCACCCCCAAAGCTTCCCCAATAGTAAAAGTGATAAAACATTTTAAAAATTTAAAATTTCACCTCGGAAATCGTCTCCCGGGTGTTTTCGGGGTCGCTGATTACTAATCCATCCATTACTTACAATGTGTTATTCAATTTTGTCTCGAGAAATTTTTAAGTGTCTCCTATTTTATTTCTATTCTTTTGTACGTCAAATTCGATAAAAAAATTATTAGTTCGTTAATATTTATATTAAGATTGCTGGAAAACATTTTAGGTACACTACTTTGAAAAGTAAAACAATTATGAGTGACCTTTAGAAATTAAAATATTGATTTAAAATTTTCAGAATCGACATTTTGTTCAACCTACAAAATAATAACATGACGAGGAAAAAAAAATAAAAAACAAAAAATTCAATTTTTGACGATTTTGGAAATTTTTAAAAATCTTGAGCGACCTCTTAATTTTTTTTTTGAGCTGATTTTTTTAAGGAGGCGTTTATAACATGATAAATTAATATATTTTCACACGAGACACGAATAAAAAAATATTCCACTTTTTTGGGCCACACTAATATACATACATATTGTAAGTGATCTTAAATCAGTAAACAGTAATGCACTATGGATATAACAAATAGTCAAATCATCGCGTGAAGTCAATACATAATTTAAAAAAAAGCAGCTGGATGTTGGATACGGATGAATTGTATACGTATAATAGATTTTATATAGAGATTTTTCAAACAAGCCGTACCTAACATTTAAATAATTTCACGATTCACCTTCTTTAAAATTGTTTACATAACACAGAAGATACGTATCTACTTTCATCTTAAAGACTACTATTTTCGTCTTGGTGCCGGTGTTAACGGCGGAGAGTGCAACCTTTCCATTGTTAACATCTCTCGGGCGATATCAAACAGCGATCTGTGCTGCAATTTTTTTTACTTCCACATCTCGAGGCTTTCATCTGTAATTGCATAATTAGGGAGTAGTAATGGTCATCGTAAGCCGAACTTTTAGAGCGGCAACTTTCTAATACAATAATTGAAGCGACAGATTGGTAACATTTGTTTTATGTTCTAACGGGAGTTAATTTATGTGTAAGCAAACGAGAAAGCATTTAGCTCGCGGAATATTGTAAAATACCAGAGAAGAATGCAGTGTTTAACAATCAATTTCGATCTTTAGCAGATGAAGCATAAAAAAAGATTCCTTCAATTTAATATATAATATAAAGATTCTTTCAATTTAGTATCAAAAGCTCGTTTAGTTGATTACTGAAAAAACTACTAAAAACAGTTAATACAGAAGTAATTTGCCATGGAATGTTATTAATTAAACGTTGTTGAACAAAAGATTAATCCAATTTTCATGTTGCTATTTATTATTGTCTTTTAAGGGTGATTTGTACAGCTACTTTAAATAAAATAACATAGGTATATAGATTATCCAACAATACCTTATTTTTATATGATAATGTATACCTAAGTGTTGGCAACTACCTACTTTAAGATTGATAGATAAAGGACCAGACGTTTTTCACCTGTTTCACATTCAAGTCAGTTGTTGAGTATGAAGATAATTACAAGAATCGTATCATCACTAAACCATACATCAACTGAATCACAAAAAAATAGTGAATGCAACCTCCGTTATTTTAAATTGTTTTTTGTGATAAACCTTGAGAGAAGACAGCAACTTTTATAAAGCTATTTCCACTGTGTAATGATTAAAAATGTTAAAAACATTTATTTTGAATACTTACCGTCCTCAACCCCCTCAACACTCCACCCTAGAAAGCTAAAACTTTTATATTTTCAGCCTCCGTTGTGTTATAAATGTTTCTAAAATTTGAAGTGGATATTTTACATCGTTTTTGAATATCTATTGACAAGGAAAAAGTATATTAGCTCCATTTATCTCCCATCCCCCAAACTTTATTTTTTTGTCTTAAGATACTTCCTCCTCTCTTGAAATACCCTTAAGAGCCTTCGCTCTGGTCTCGAATAAGCCGGAGTTCTTGAGCATCTGTTTTCTTCGCTTTGTTGCCCCAACTATCATTTTGGGTAACAATTTGGTAACAATTTTTCTTACAAACGCTGAACTATCAAACTTTGTATTCATATATTATAACCCGTTGTCCTTGAATAGTAAATATGGATCATAACGATCATATGAGTCATAAAAGTCAAAAAGGTCATCGATTATACTATGACCATTAAGGTCACAAGGGTCGTACAGGTTATATCTAAATACATAACATTTGTAATATCACACTTTTAAGAGTGTCACCTGTTTTAGTGGTGTAGTTTAATTAAATATGGAAAATGGGATGTGCAGTGATGGTTTTTGGCAACGGTTTTTAAAGTATCTTTCACAGCTCTGTTCGAAACGTCTGACAGGAGTGTCCACACACGCGATTTAAATATGCCAATACGATAAAATGATAAATATTTCAATACAAAAAATATATTTCGTATCAGTATCCGGAATCTATTTATACAGGGTGTCCCCGGATTGAGTTACTTATAGGTGAAATGGACAAAAAATTTAAAAGTTGAAATTAAAAGATGTCATTCTTTATAAAAAGTTTTGCTTGTATAGAAACGTCCAGAAAGTTTGTTGTTTGTTCAATTTAACATACGGGGTGTTCAAAAATAGCAAAAAAAATAAATAATAATGAAGAGTAAAGTATCTTAAATATTAACGCTATGTAAAAAAAGTTATTAAGAAAAATTGTTTGCAATTAAATATAATACTCAAATATGAAAGCATGGCCTACTAGTCAATATTAGGTATTTTGAAGAGATTCTGCAATTTGTTATACGTTTGAAGTATAGCCATTTTCCTTTAAAAAAAAATGTGTTTACTAAAGGCGCAGACATAATAAGAAATCATAAACCCCAAAAATATTATTTAAACATTTATTTAGAAGAAACAGCACGTCCAGATAATCATTTAGTCAATCAACACTGTAGTTAATAGGTTGTCTTTACACTATTTCTTCTCAAAGACCCTAATTAGAATATTTGAAATTCCAGTAAGCCATCAATAAGGCAATTGTTATTGTTTGATATTGTGTTTGACAAAGCGCTTGAAATTTCAATTATTGATTTTTAATTCCAAATAACGCTTACTTTACAACATAAACTTTATCTTATTAAATGTTATGGTATAGGTACCTAATATTTATATCGTCATGCAATTGAATTGCTTCATGAAAAATATCCACAAGTCGAAATTAGCCGTCGAAGTTTGAAAAACTTTCTAAAAAACTATCTCTAAGAAAGAGATCAGCACAAATTGATATTAGCAAGACACACATTCAAAGAATTTTGGTCGAAAATAAGTTTAAAGCTTTCAAACCGAAAATAATACACACGTTGGAAGTTGGTGATGATGCACGTCGATTGGATTTCTGTTTAGGAATAGGAGCGAGGCTTACTGTAGATATGCATTTTCCGATGAAAGCACTTTTTCTACCAATGGAGTGGTATCGTCGCAGAATTGTCGTTTTTGGGCACAAGAAAATCCTTCTTTTTTCAGTTACTTCTAGAAGTCAAAATTTCAAAAAAGTGAATATGTGAAAAGTGAATGTTCGGATCAATCAAGCAGTGGCCCAAGGAAATCATGAAATGATCCACTCGACTATACTGAACTGAGAGAACACTAACTGAACGCTTGAACGAGACTGAAGAGGTGTATTGAACTTGGAGGCCTGCATGTAGAATAGTTGTGGTGCGTGAATAATAATTTTGCTGTTTTTTCAAAATAATTGTTGAATTTGTTTATTAAAGCATGATTTCTTCAAAATAAATGTTTAAATAATATTTTTTGGGGTTTATCATTTCTTATTATGTCTGCGCCTTTAGTAAACATATTTTTTTTAAAGCAAAATATTAACGTATAACAATGATAAAAATTGGGGAATCTTCAAAATACTTAATATTGACTAGCATGCTTTTATATTTGAGTATTAAATTTAATTGCAAACAATTTTTCTTAATAACTTTTTTACATAGCGTTAATATTTAAGGTACTTTACTCTTCATTATTATTTAATTTGTGCTATTTTTGAACACCCTGTATGTTAAATTGAATAAACAACAAACTTTCTGGACGTTTCAAGACAAGCAAAACTTTTTATGAAGAATGACTTTCTGTCGAAAAATTAAATTTTTTGTCCATTTCACCTATAGGTAACTCAATCCGGGGACACCCTGTATATACAATACAATGTCTTTACAAGTAGAAATCAGTGGGAGTAGCATATCAACGGTGTCCCTCTAGGAATACCCACAACGTGTAAAAGAGAGTCGCAAATTGCCCTTCCTTCACTCCTTGGCTGATTGGACTCAGATTTTTAATCCACTTATATACAGATTATACTATAATTCCCTTTGGACCAACAACAAATTGATATTCAGATATGATCGCAACCGTGGGACGTCTAAGCAATTACAAAATCATTTACCACTTACCAGGGGCAATAAAGCGCCTGTTCGCACTTCAGCAGTTAGTTTCAATTATTTAATTATTTACATGCGCGGGAGGCGAATTAAATTTTAATTTTACGCGGACTGCACGGTTTACTTGGCACGACGTCCTTGCAGGACTCTTAAGGCACGCCAGAAATGTCGCGAGTAGGACGATGCGGAGGCCGCTGCGTTACAGAATTATCTTAAATTGAAGATAAGATCGCTTATTACTTACGGCCGTCAGACGTTTTAAGAAATTCTGAAATAAGATAGTGTCGTTATGTGTGTGAGAGGCACTACTCCTAATCTGATCTGAAAATTAATGACTTAATAGTTGACGCAGATATGTTTGCATTTTGGTGGTAAACTGAGAGTGGACAAAGAATGAATTTTAAGTGGTAATTTGATCTACACGTAATACACTATATCGCTGGTTCAACGCAGAAATGGGATACTTATTTTTCATGGGATACCTACTTATTTTTACCTAGCAAAAATATGATATAAGAAGAAAGTTGTGTTTTAGTTAAAAGATGAGTCCCTGGAAGGCCGATTTTTGGCTCTTTTACTATATTTTATTTTACTAAAAACTATATTCGAATTAATGTCATTCCAAAACAGTCGTATGAAATATATTCCGCATAGTTTTTAACATATTACCACGGTATATCTTTGTTTGGTTGCAGTGGTTACGTCTTAAAAAATAATTCAAAGAACTTCACCCATAGGGTCTACCTGAATATGGTCGACCATCAGTACCAGAAGATGGGAAGTTTAATGTTTTGTTTTACGGTATACCGTGGTTTTGTTTAGGGTTGGAGCACACCGTTTAGACAAATCACGACAAGACAGGTTTAGACAAGTTGCTTACGTTGATGTTTATGACGTAACACACACCATTGCCATTGTCATTGCAATGCCATTGCATGTTTCACCTAAACATGTCTTGTCTTGCTTTGACTAACCTTTGTGCTGTGCGCAAACCTTTATGCTGGGTGTATACCAGTTAATCAAGACAAGGCAAGGCAAGGCAAAACAGCTTTAGACAAGCTTAGTCTTTGTTGTCGACGTTGATGTTTATAACCCAACACACATCGATTGTTTGTTGTCATTAAAGTGCCATTGCATGTTTGATCTAAACGTGTGTTGTCTTGCCTTGACCAAGCGGTGTGCGATCAGGCTAGCAGTGCAAGGCAATCCCAACAATGCACTGAAGTTGCATCCCAGTTTAATATAGCTCCTTCCACTGCTCACATGCTAATAACAGCCAATAATGCTCATTATTAGATTCGTCTAGTTTTTTCTAGGTACTTTTTGAGAATTATATTGTTGGTCGAACTCAATTTTATGGCAGCATGATGCTGATTATGTAAAATTAGAGGTTTGTTCTGACAAAACTTTTTAAACGAGTAGGTTTAGTGGCACTTCCAATAATGATAACGCAGCAAAAACAATTATTGTTTTTATTAGGGGGCCAAGAATCCCTTTTAGATGATAGAGTAGCATACTCAACACCCTCAAAAACTTAATGTTTGATGTGATATTGGGGATGAATGCGTCCTGGGTCATTAAAATTATATTATTAATAATATCTGGAGATATGCCTCGTTTTTTTAATGAATTTTTCCTTATGCATACATATCTCGGCCAAGTATAATACACTTTATTTTTTTAGGTATATATCCCACGATACACGTGATATATCCTATAAAATACAGTCGAGAGGTGACAAGAAAAAATACAATACCGGTTAAGATCTCATCAAAGAACTAAACAATTAACAAATTTTATGAAAATTAAGGTTACTAATTTTGTGCAGTGGCGGTTGGTGATATATCAGTTAGCCATATCTTGAAAACGACGCATGGGACCCACTTCACTTTTTAAGTGATGACTATATACCTCTTACAGAAAGGATTTATAGTGACAAAACCGTCAACAAAGTTTGCGAAAAAATTTTCAAAAAAACGAGTTTTTATTTGAAGTTGAGAATTTGCAGTAATTTTTTTTTCATAATCTAGAAACAAATACAAGGAGAGGTTTTTTCGATTTGTTACAAATTTTTTTTTTTTTTTTTTCAAAAAGTTATAGTCATTTTAATTTTGGGAAACAAAATGTTCCTATAAAATTAAAATTAAAATGGCCATAACATTTTGAAAAAAATATATTTTGTAACAAATCGAAAAACTTCTCCTTACATTTGTTTCTAGATTATGAAAAAAAATTACTGCAAATATTCCACAGAGCGTTACTGAGATCCCAGGGAGTGCTCCAGGTTTTTTGAAATTTTTTTCGCAAACTTTGTTGACGGTTTTTTCACTATAAATCCTTTCTGTAAGAGGTATATAGTCATCACCTAAAAAGTGAAGTGGGTCCCATGCGTCGTTTTCAAGATATGGCTAACTGAAATATCACCAACCGCCGCTGATTTTGTGTAAACCTCAGAAAACCGATTAAGTATGAAAACAGAAGTGATTTACCTGTAAAGTTAATACTATGTTTTGTCCCCTACAAAGCGAGAGACTATTTGGCAATGGTCCAGCTTGAAGGCTCAAGTGCCTGAGAGGCAACTTCAACGAGGTCGGTCCGTCCTCCCCGTGAGCAGTGGATACGTGCAGTTGACCACCTCTGATCGAGACTCTCCTAGGCCACCAACTCCTTTCGTTCCCGCATTTCAGTAGGAGATCACCTGAAACCGAAAACAAGAGTTATACATAAGAATCATACTAATCTCGTTTTAATTCAGAAATCTACTGTGAAGTGTAAGTACTGAGAGCAAGTACAGGCAAAGTAAGTAAATAGCACAAATTGATTAAAAAGCATAATATATTAGTTTAATATATTAGTTTAGCATAATAAGTTTAGATCTTAGATTCAAAGGCAGCAAATCCAGTTGGTTGATTGTAATTATGTCCAGTTTTTATCGTAGTTAAAGGTAAATGAACAAAAAGTAGTGAGTCATATACGATGTACATATGATACAATGTATATTTAAGTAGAAAATATTTTAGTGCTCATACTGTGGGTTTCTTAATGATATTTGCCTTTTGTACAGGCTAACAACATTTTTGGTATGATAAAACATGGGTCAGAATCCTTATTTACATTGTATGTATTCGTCTAATTATTGTAACTTTGTTAGTAAAACTGCCCCGATTGTTACGCTCCTAAAAATTGGCAAAACTGCACGTCTCTAACAGAAATATACATATATTTCTTATTTATGAATTAATTCCTTAAACATTAACAGAGTGCTTAGGAATTAACTAATAAATTAAGTTCATTCTACATAATCAACTTATACAAAATTGTTATTCAAAATTATTAATCTACTACTATATTAATTATCTATTTCCTTACAATAGATGTAACTAAACTAGAACTAAAACACTTTTATATCAACTGACACATTACAATCTAGCGAAGCTGACTAAACAAATTGTATTTTTATTAAATCAGTAGAAGTATATTTAGTAATTCTTTATGTTGAGGTACGGAAGGTTCTCAACGTCAATGATCTTATTGTGAATGATTTTTTTAATAAAATTACCAACATGGCAAAAGACGAACGTAAGAAGAATAAAAGACGGATGCGGTAAGGACTTACATATCTCTCAGATAGAATCATTAAAAGACAATGCACCTTATACAGTTAATATCGGAGCAAAGTGCATGTTACAAAAGCTGAATACCATCATTTTCATACACTTATTGTTATTTGTAAATTAATTTCCTTATGCAATTACGTATAATTATTATCTTCTTTTGTTTTTAATTGCGT
This sequence comes from Aromia moschata, assembly GCA_029963805.1. Classification (NCBI taxonomy): domain Eukaryota; kingdom Metazoa; phylum Arthropoda; class Insecta; order Coleoptera; family Cerambycidae; genus Aromia; species Aromia moschata. The sequence continues at coordinate 249,627 of JAPWTK010000012.1, forward strand.
ACATAAAGCGTGACTGCAACGGTTTCACTTTCTTGTGTGTTACCCGCATGGAAAGTTTTCCTCATTAATAAAGTGAAATAGTTCACAGCTTAGATATGATTTTTATAAGCTTTGATGATTTTATAAGCTTCGATACGATTTGTTTAAAAAAAAAATAACAATTTTTTCATTAAGGTTTCCAATTTGCTTCCAGTCTAATGTAACCAGCAAGTCAAGAATGTATCAATATAAGCAAAATCAACAGAGGCAATGAGAGCAGTCGATGAAAGCGGTATCAAAATTAGACCATTTCAGAAAATGATCTTTCCTTATGGCATACTATACTTTGTGGCTTATAAAAGTTACATATTGCAGTCCATAGGATAATATTTAATGAAAATATTGTGTCACATTAAAAAATATGTATAGATCATTTCCATTTTTTTGTTTAGCCTGTTTTACAGCCTAAACAAAAGGTTGGAAAAAAGGTAATCTGAGGTGAATTCGAAACCCAGATACACTCGTATAATGTAAATTCAAAAGCAAACTAAAGAAACGAAGCTGTAAGCTTTTCTGTCAATCAAAATACATCTAAACAAAATTGTCTACAATTCTGTTGTCATTTCCTCAGTATGAAACACATAATTTTTCGTTAGTGCGCTTATTTCAGATCCATTATTAATTTCAACTTTGTATTAAATTCCTTGGCTAAACAGTGGAAAGAGCTGCAGGGTGTTCTAACATAGCTACTGTCTTGATGTGTCTGTCAAGATGTATTCTCAAAATGTTTTTTCAAGTTGAAATTTAAAGTTGTTGTTCCCTTTCTTGGGTCTTAAGCTCTATATTTTTCCTTGGTATTGTTTTTTATAATACAGGTTCGAATATTCAATTATTTATTTATTAGAGAAAATGTTTTTTTTTTGCTTCTAATGTATTGAACTCTTAACATACCCATTCCGGGAATTTCCAAAAAATAACACAGAACAATATGTAGTTAAAAGTAATTAATTATGAGAAATGGCCCATGTGGCCTATTAACAACTAGAACAAGTCTGTATTTTGTTTTGTCTATTATCGACTTTTAAAGATTTTGGTGTCATAATATCTAAAAAAACTGTATTTTTGACCAGTATGACACATTTTATATATTCAAACCAATGCCTGCTGGTTTTCTGTGATGAGTTTAGGGAGTCGAAAATTGAAAAAAAGCCTTAGGTACCCTTCTTTAGCAGATAAACAATGGCACCACTGTATTCGGCATCCTTCAAAACTGGGGGATACCAAGTTTCGTTAAAAAATAATACTTACAAACAATATTTTTGTTTGGTGCCTAATTTAAAAAGTGGCCATTCTTCTAAAAGTTATTTTTCATAATTTTATATAATTAACATTATACATAGGGAAAATTATACATACGATAATCATGTTAAATATTCATTACTTACATCAATATGTTTATACAGTCACGTATTCCATATCGTAAGGCATTAAATTAAAAAGGGAAAGGAAAATGTGCATAGTATATATGAGTATATTTCATAAAGGTGATATCTTAATATATAAAATATTGTCAGGCGTTTAGGAAAATGCTGAAAAACGAAGCATCTGATCACAAGCACCTGACGAATGAATATCACAGTAAAAATTGAACACCCTGTATAAGCTTAGTGGTCTAATAATTAGTATTAACCATTATTATCATTTTTGTACAGGGTGTTCTTCTGTAGGACGACTAACTTGCTTATTTTAAACGGAACACCCTATATATTTTTACAAATTTGGAAAGAGCACATTTTCAAGAGAACATTTTCACAAGAACAACTTTTATTTCATTTAACATTTAGTACGAATCGAACACCCTGTATTTCAGTCAGAGTTACCTAACTTTCAGTTCTATTTTTTTCTCATATCAATATCATGGGGTAATAAAATTATAAAATTAGGAGTATATGTTCGAAGAAAATCTTCGGTTTACACTATTATTTCACAAAAGAAAAACTTTTCTTCGGTTTACACTTTATAGGGCAAAGCTCCAGGTTTGCTGCTGCTGTTTTTCAAAAAAAGAATGAATGCTAAAGGTGACGGCTGGGTATGTTTCGAACAATTTTAGTGAAAAGTAGTGATCTAAGGAATTCCTGAGTAAAAAAATGTTTTTTTATTGTGAAATATATAGTAAAGGTAACTACTATTCCTATAAATACCCTATAGACCAGTTGAAATACCCTTGTATAATAAGTAATGTATAAAAATACCCATGTTGGAAAGAGACAAACTCAACTCTTCCTTTGATATACAAAACTCAGCATTAATATTTTTTGGTAAAACCAGGATGGTTACAAAATTATTTCATCATTTTTCTTAGTTATTATCAAACTAGCCGTAAATGTATAAATGTACAAATTTTAAAAGTATAATTTTAAATTCTGACATGCAAATCGTTCAAACTAGATAATATCTATATAAAAATACAGGGGTTCTTAATGGGCCACACTTTATGCCGTACGTGAAACAAGCCGAAATTCTTTTTATATAAAACTATATACATGTATAGATTACGAACACCCTGTACTGTTACTGAGTTGAGTATGAGAATTATCGTACCTTTACAAACAATTCAATTAAGAATATATTAAAGTTATTATAAATCACTAACTTAGGTAATTGAGTACATAGTATGAGACATATTACAACTTTCTAATTTTTCTTTCAAATAGCATTAACATACTTCTGCCTAATTAACGTTTTATATTTGAAAATTATTTACTCACATTACGTGATTACCTGTTAAAGACGAATCTCGTTTTCATCCTAGTAATTTTGGTTAAAACAAATTAAGAGATGTACGTGACACAATACATCTTTTTATTGATAAAAATTTCACATTGGTAAGACTGGTATTTTAAGAAAGAAAACAAGAGATTTTTACATATTACTGAAATATTGATCGCGATGCGACAATATGTTTCGTCAACCCAACGCTGAACCAACACCGCTATTAATAATTGCTAGTTTTTTTTAGTTTTAATTCACCATTCTTGGAGAAACCAAGATCTAAATAGACTTTTCTGTAATAGTTTCTAAAAAATAAAAGATTTAAATGAGAATAGTACATAAATATGTGCTGTTACAAATTCAAATTCAAATGTTTGTTATTTTTTTCTGAGGAACATCTCTGACAAGGGGTGTCTATTTTGTTAAAAACATAGGTACCGGTTAAATATTCGCGTAGGTTTTTTTCTTAAACTTGGTTGGATGTTATATATACGAGTATAAGGCCAAATACATTCAGAAATGCTGGACCTACACATTGGCGTAGCCACGGGGATTTATTAACCTTCTTCAAGAATTTTGATTAATAACTTGTTTACACAGGTAAATACTAAATGATATAGAAGTCATTGGTAAATGGAATTAGTATACATATAACTTCATAGACAAGTTCTGGCTACACCACAGGACCTGCATATGGGTGTCTCAGGTTTTTATCAGAATTTTATAAAAATAGTGATTACAAAAATGTAAGTAAAAAAGTAAGTAAAAAAATGTATGTGAACATAGGTCTGAAAACGATTAGTTTTCGACATACAAGGTAATAAAATTGAGTTTTTTCTTGAATTTTCTCTCTATTTACTCACTGACAGTGAGAGGTACAAGGTTCCAATTTGACAAGTGACGTACACTAATGAAAGCTCAGTCATCAATAAAGAAACGTTTTAATTGCAGAATCAATGTAATGCGTACGGAGGCTCGGTGCCTTCATTTTAAATCAGAATTTCTACGCCAATAGATTTTCTTTAGATTTGACAGGTTCCAGTTATTATTTGAAAAATTGCAATTAAAAAAAAAAGGGAACCACAATTATCTTCCAAAACTTTTACATATTATTATTTTTCCAAAAGCATATGAAATTTTTTACGGATAATCACTTTTACTACTAGTCTAAGATCCGCACTAGAAACGACCTTCACCCATCTGTTAAATGGATGAAAAGTATTTTATATCAAATTTAAAATATTAGAAAATATATCTCGGGTGGGTTGGCTAAAAAATTCCTGACCAGACTATGATTAATTAAAAATTGAAAAATGACTTTTTTATTAAATTTTTCACTCATGAGTTTAACGAAAAAATTTAATACCAACCGAAAGTATGAAGCCTATAGAATATACAAACGTTGGGTTGTCTATTTTTTTTCCTGGCGTAACTACTGGGTTGGCAGGTATAAACAGGTAAATCGGTACTAGTTATTTTCACCTATTTGTCTAATAAATAAATCTTATATCAAAATAAGCGCTATTTAATTGCGAACACGGTGATGCAGGGTTGCCTGTAAAAAATCTGGCCTGAATGACGGTTGTCGAGTTTTGAAAGGTGAAATGTGAGTGGTTTTAAAGGAACATTTTATGCGAGAGGAAACTTGTGACAAAGAGGTCCGAGCTAACTATCCCGTGCGATAGAAGAGGACGCAACATTGCAGCTGCGCGCGACGTGACCGCCAGATGAAAGAGAGCGCGCATGCTATTTATTCATGCAACAGAGAAGGATAGTGATATATTAGTAAATACTAATCATTATTTTGGAGCAACTGTCATTAGAGTTGAGAAAACAACGATAAATATTTAATATATTAAATATTAATATAATATAATATCATATATGTGGCATTACAATTTATCGCGTGCCTAATGCCAAAAAAGGTATATGCTATATATAGGTCCACTGTAGGAACCAAAAAAAGCATATTAAAAATTGTTTTTGCTTAATCGCTTTGAAATCACTTCAAAACCTCAACTTCGAGATGACAGAAAATGATGACGAATGTACTGAATTCGAGGATCCAACTTTCACTTCTGATGAATCGGATACAGATTAGTAATTATTAATTGGAAATTTTTTCAATAATTTAATTTTTGTATTTATGTAATATTGTAATAAAATTTTTGTACGAAGTACAAGATCCTTAGAGTATGTTTCTTACCATTTGGTTTCATTTTAATTTTTTGACTGTAAACTTTGTGCATTTCACACAAAGCAATTAAGCAAAAACAATTTTTAATATGCTTTTTTGTTCCTACAGTGGACCTATATTATAGCATATACCTTTTTGGCATTAGGCACGCGATAAATTGTAATGCCACATATATGATATTATATTATATTAATATTTAATATATTAAATATTTATCGCTGTTTTGTCAACTGTAATGCCAGTTGCTCCGAAATAATGTTTAGTATTTTCTAATGTATCGCTATCCTTCTCTGTTGCATGAATAAATAGCATGCGCGCTCTCTTTCATCTGGCGGTCACGTCGCGCGCAGCTGCAATGTTGCGTCCTCTTCTATCGCACGGGATAGTTAACTCGGACCTCTTTGTCACAAGTTTCCTCTCGCATAAAATTTTCACCTACTTTCACCTTTCAAAACTCGACAACCGTCATTCAGGCCAGATTTTTTACAGACAACCCTACATCACCGTGTTCGCAATTAAATAGCGCTTATTTTGATATAAGATTTATTTATTAGACAAATAGGTGAAAATAACTAGTATCGATTTACCTGTTTATACCTGCCAACCCAGTAGTTACGACAGGAAAAAAATAGACAACCCAACGTTTGTATATTCTATATGCTTCATACTTTCGGTTGGTATTAAATTTTTTTCGTTAAACTCATGAGTGCAAAATTTAATAAAAAGTCATTTTTCAATTTTTAATTAATCATAGTCTGGCCAGGAATTTTTTAGCCAACCCACCCGAGATATATTTTCTAATATTTTAAATTTGATATAAAATACTTTTCATCCATTTAACAGATGGGTGAAGGTCGTTTCTATTGCGAATCCTCTACTATACAAAACCCTGAAGTCCTGAAAAAAAAAACTGGGATATGTATATGTAATATGTCATTTTTTTATAGTTCACAATTCGTAATATCATAAAATGATATTACGAATTGACCTGACGAAAACCTGATATTGATTTTGACTTAAAATTTTGTTTAAAAAGTTTCAAGAAATCAAGATTACGGTTTCTTTGAAAGAGGACAGGACATTCTTTTTAATTGTAAAAAAATTTAAAAGAGCTTTTGTTAAAAAAGAATAAATAAAAATAATGTATCCAATCAATCTTTTATTGAGTATTTTTTACATTTGTTCCCTTTTGTCCTGACAATTCAAGGCCATATTTACTGTAAGTAATCCTATTTTTTTTTTTGGATGCCTTATTTCTAGAATTTCTGGTATTGAATTACAATAGATAACAGCAACGGGATAATTTAGACGTAAACAAAAACTATTATAAAATTGCTAAGGAAACTTCCTGAACAAAAAATAGTGATTGCACAAAAGTATCACAAGTACCTACTTCAGTGTCAAGTGGTTCGACCTCCATTATTTCTTATGCAAGTCTCTATTAAATTTTTGTAAATAAATTCAAAAATATATAATCAGGATCTGAATTTGGAACGAGGGTTTTTGCCATGTTATTTTTCACATCTCGTAATGTGACAAGTTTCGATGTTTTAATATTCGGGACAAAATTGTCGTAATGATTTTTTTTTTATAACAAATGTAGGAAAACGTGGAAAAATTTATCGTGAATACGATTATTTATTAAGCATCGTTTTTTTTTGCACCTAGTAAAATCTAAAATCTACTGATATGAAAACGAAGCAAAATGACAAATGAAAATTGTATGTAAAGTGGGTAACACAGTCAACATGATTTTTGTCTCAGTACTTGTTTAGGAATTGAGGAATTTAGTGGGAAATAAGATACTGTTTATTGAAAAAAAAAAAAAAAATTAAATTAAATAAATAAGAACACAAATTCCGTCTAAAAGAAAAAAGCTTCTGAAAAAAGATAAAGTAAAACAAATCACTCCAGAAAATACTTTTAGGGGCGTAGTTTCTTAAACCTTCAAAATATTTGCTCAAAAAAAAAAAATAGCAAATTTTTCTATAAATAGAACCTTATAAATTTTTTTCAATTTGATCCGTAATCCAAGAACATCTGTGTCTACTTTAAGGATAATTTATTATTCATAACTACGAATACATAAACTAGTTGATATTATATTACAATAAATTATAGCAATGAGGCAGTTTGCATATGGAAAAAAATACTTTAAAATTCCTAAGGTCACCTCTCAACGATAGCAAAAAATTGTCAGCATATTAATTGCTTTAAAACGTATCTGGTGCAATTTCGACCTCTAGTATTCCTTAAAAAAGTAAAATATATTTCTATGACACTTCTTACAAACGAATCGTTCAGGGTCTGAATTTTGAAGCCCAGTTTTTGTCGTGGCATAGATTAGTTTCTACTAAACGGCAGACGGAATCAGTGAAATGTAAAATTAAACAGAAACTGTTTCCTAGTAATACACGCAATTATATGAACGGAACAGAAGCGAATTATATCAGAAAAAAATGGAATTAGCTTAATAAGCATGTTAGATGCGTTGAAACACATATCGATTTCATTTCGAGAAATGTAAAAGTATTGCTCGTTTGTCTTTTTCTGGCGCTTTTTTCCCTCGGTCTCATAACATGAGAAAGTTCCTAAATCACTAAACGTTGTGATATCTTAATGTCTTGCTCTCGAGAGCAAATGCCTGTTCTATAATTTCTGCCTCAATACGTTTTATTTGCTTATTATGTTTAGTCATAAAAGAAATGTAGCTCGTAAAAGAACATCTCGGCAACGACACGACAACGTATCACAGCAAGCTAACAACTCGTCTCCTATTTACCTGAAAAGATTGTCTTGCTATACGACTTTAAGATCTTTACGATGTTGAAATAATAAAACTAATGATTAATAATATTATTGAATAGTTTCTCGAATAAGCTCCTAATACTGCGCAATCGAAATATTGTTATAGAATGCTTTCGTAAAGTAGTATATATAATTCATAAAATTGCCGGATTTTTTTCGGAAAAATGGTTCGGACATGTCAAAAAATACATATGGTTATCAATCTAATAGATCAGATTAAATAATGAACAACGTAGAAGAGTGTGGTAGAAGTATGTGGTGGCGCTGCGATCAGACGAGTAACAATCAGCTTTTTACCGATTTGTTACGTTTACGTACGGGTGATCGGGGCGATAGTTAATTTGTGGTGATTTTGTTTAGTTTTAGTATTTAAGGTATAATTTAAGTTAAGTTAATATTAAATACTCAGCCAATTTCGAAAATAGGCGAAAATGAACTGTTCTGTCAACATTTTTTCTGCTATGACAATTGTACACACAGCAATTTGTGTTGTATAGTTTTTTTAGATATAATATTTTCGCTTTACGTATAATACAAAAATTACACAATTTCAAAATATTCAAGCTAACGGCCGAATATAAACCCTTGTAAACTGACCAAAGTCACAGAAAACTTTTTTATTCATTCCACTTTTTAACACAACAATTTGTATTATGCACTGCCTAGTGACATTCACATATCTATCACCGATATTATTTTATCACGAATTAAACAGTAAATTTAAGAAAAATAACTATTTTCATCCAAAAATACATACAAAGACACGCCGACAAACAAATGTAAACAAACTTGTTACTCGTCTGTAACAAGTTCACCTTTCGGACGCGAGAGGGCGTCTAGTTAGCTGAATTCGAGAATAGGTTTGCTTTGGCATTGAAGTCAGTTCATCTTTTTATAACATACAATATTACGTTAAAGAAGTTACCTCAAACATGATGTGTGTTCTTCACCCTTCACCCTTATATAAGAGGTGTATAAATAAAAAAATGTGACCGATTTTTTTAAATTTGTATTTGAATTAATTAAATAAATTAATATAATTACAATTTAGTACTGTCTCCTTCAAAATAACTTCCCTGGGAAGCCACACAGCGCTGGACACGATTCTCCCATTCCTCATAGCAGTGCTGGAACTCATATACTAGATAGCGTTCAGCTGGTCGGTTACAGCTATTTGAATGTTTTATATGGTCCCAAAATGACGCCCCTTGAGGTGGTTTTTCAATCTCAGGAAGACAAAAAATCACAAGGACTCAAGTCAGGCGAATATCCTTATCGCCTGACTTGAGTCCTGTGTGGCTGAGGAACCACAGGAAGGTTTGTACTGGGTAAAAACTCGTTTACTGAAATGGCTGTGTGACAAGGCGCATTGTCGTGATACAACATCCAGATGTTCTTGATGGATTTCAGAATGACCCTTTTTTGAAGTTCTTCAAAAACCTCTCTGTAAAAGTGTTGATTTACTGTTTGACCTGGAGGCACAAACTCTTTGTGGAGTTTACCTGGCTAACAAAAAAACAAATCAGCATGCATTCTTGCTTTTTTGGGTCTTGGAAAGCTTGAAGTGTGTCATTCCATGCTGTCGCGCTTGGTTTCACTCTTAAACAGTCACAAAGAACAAATAAATGGCTCTAACAAGTTCAAACTTGTACTGAAGTTGCATTACATGTTAACTTTCTGCCGTTCCAAGTCCCGTCTCCGCACAGTTGCTAGATCGGGCGCTACGTTGCCAGTCTCATTACTTAATTTACATCGTATGTAGGTACCTATTACGAATGCTTGTAATTAAAGAGGGTACCTGAAAACCTCAAGAATGTATAAACTGACAACATATACTTCATTCATAAAAATAAAACATAAATGAAAGGTTACTTACTTACCAACCCATACAAGACAGCAATTATATTTCAAAACATATCAAAAGTTTAAAAACTATCGTAAATGGTCTGCATTAGATACAATTGACCATTTTAATAAATTTAAAAGCTCACATAGTAAGACCAAATATAATAACAAATAAGAATAAATATTTACGTTATTAATAGAACTTTTGCTTGAGGCTTACACCGGGCGTAGAATAAACAATGGGCGAGCAAAATATTATGGAAAATAAAATAATTGTAAATTAATAGTTCCATGCTTCTTGTTTTTAAAGTTATTACCGATGTAAAACAAGTGCATGTGAGCGTCATGAAATATTCATCGCAAGTCGATAAAACGAATCACGTGAGCTTTGCCATTAAATTTAAATATCCGTCTATAAAAGACATTCCCAGTACGATGTATTTTTGACACTGACGTTGTTGGTTCTTTGTGGTGCTTTCTTATAGTAACATACAGGATGTTAAAATGGAATATGGAGACTCACAAAAATGAGACAAACATTGAATACCTTAAAGGTAATAGTTACTATATTAATTACTGTGCAAAGACACAGTTTGATAATGGGGAAATATATAGAATAACTCATAAAAGGCGTGAGTTGTTGGTCGTCCCTCACTTTAGTAAAGAGTTCAAACGTGTGCAATGCAGTGCCTCATTACTGTTTTCTATTTCTGCATCCATTTGCTAAATTGCACTTGGCGCTACATCCGAGCTTCCGTAATAAGCTCTATAAAATGCATACTTCTGCCACTCGTATGTTGCAACTCATATGACTTATTTATACTACAAAGTATAGCTGTGGCTTCTATTAGGCTTCGATTATAAGTGGTTATAAATAAATCGGAGCTTTTAAAGTACAGAACTAGATAAATCAATGTTAAATGGAATCACGGAAATAGTAAAAACAAGAATATACAGTAAATACGTAAAGGTTCAATTCAATATTTGCCAAAAATTATTATGCAAAAATAAAAATTGAAGTGTCCAAGGATTTTTCCAAAATATTTTTAGTTTGGAAAATATTGACTTACTCAAATCTTCGCGTCCTCACTGTATAAAGTAAAAACGACAATTTAAACAAATAATAAAAAAGAAGAGTTGTACTCCACTGCTTTTTTAAAGTTAGCAACACTTGCACCTTGATTTTACTACATGGAGATATCCAGTTCTAATTGTTCGTTGTCCTACAGAACTTTAAATAATTATATGGAATGTAAACCGACATTTAGTATTTAGATAGATTCTTAAAAAGAAACAAAAAATCTAGACACGTTTTGCAGACCACAAAATACAAAACTGTACTCGATGTTCGCATCTGCGCACTGTGTTGGCATCATCAGGATATGGTTAGAACTAACATTAAATCTAAGTATACATACATCGTGTCCAGAACGGCCAATTATCTTGTAAGGGTAATTTTAAATCGAGAATTGACTTCTATGACAGTTGTTAGGTTTTGAGTGATGAACTCGACGGTGAACTTGGATTTAACATTGTTTTGATACTTCTGAACCTGTTGAAAACCTAACAACGTTTATAGGAATAATTTTTAGATTTAAAGTCACCCTCTCGGGGTACTTTTTGAAGATGGCATATATCAGTACCTAAATCATATTATCAGTATTACCATATACATATTTTTCGTTGAATAATAACTTTTGCCCTTGTTTATCAACCAGAAGAGTAGACTGTTGAATACCGAACATGCTACAATTTTTTTTGTGCTACAATTACATCTAATATTTTTTATGTAATTGAAACACCTAGCTGTCTGCTATACTTTTGAATAATTGAATGTCAAAAGCATGTTAGGCTGCTCATTTTTCCGTTCTAGTGTAATTAAGTGAGTCATAAATCATTTAAATCTAGTTGAAATTCGTCTTCTTATTTGATTATAATATTCTACAACTCATTTACTAAATTTCCGACTTTTCCTTACTATTTAGTTCATTTATGTAGGTTATCTGGAACATTTTTAATATTTATTTTTTTGAGATATCATAGTTTTCATTTCATAGAGATTATCTATAATTATATTAACGCAACATTGTTCTGGTTTCCGCTATATAAATATCAGGCAATAATTAGATTATACCTTTGTCTTGTCAAATAAGATCAAATCCAGCTGTCCTAATCCACTGATAACTCAATGTATATCAATACTAATCCTATTTATTGTTAGTTTATAAATAAAATATACCATACATACTATTTGTGGGCCAGTAGACGTTAAAGATATGTTTAATATATGTATGTACCTGTTAAGAACATATGATTACTTCGTTTTGGAAAGCAAGTATCAAGTTTCAGTTTTTCTATTCAAACCAAAGCCTAACAAATATATTGTTGAATGGTTCACAGAGCCAACTGGCCATAGTAAACTGAATTTTAAAATCAAAGGTATAGTAAGCACTACTTCCTTTGTTTTTTTTTTTCAAGCAACGCCATAGTGTTATATTTATATAAACATTGGAGAATAATAGGATTTTTTACAAATCCGCTTTCTTTACAAACGTCAGAAAACCGAGTGGGTCGAAAACAAATGTTCCTCATTATCCTTCATCTCCATTCTGCCCTAATATCCTTGCTCTTGTTAGCACTAACGACGGAAGCCGCCGTCCCAATCAAAAGTAAAAGTTCACAACAGTGCCAACTAGACATACAGTCAAATGAGATGCCACAATTAATATTCTAATCATGCGCTTAATCTCTGCTGTTGAATTGTGGAAATTAGATCGTTGTTATTCAGACCGCTTGACATTGGCCTTGGACGGACGAGCCGCGTTTTAACATAAAGGTACAATTACGCATTTTTTCAGCGTGCAAGCGCGATAAAAATGCCAGATACTTAGGTTAGTTGGTTAGTGTAGTCGGTATGCCAAATTAAATTCGAACAAAAACCGAATCGTGCCTTATTGTTTGGACGATGCAAAATCACGATAAGTTATTATATTTATTAGTAAGGAGGAGGGAATCGAGAATTGCTACAGGGTTGTACTCAGTGATCAGCGTTGTTGAACTAATAACAATCAATAATATAACATATGTATATTGGTTATCGCTTGATCCTTAGAATATAATAATATTAAATTGACTTTTGTTAAATTGTAATGATAATCACTTATGAGTAGCAGTGTATGATTTCTAAATACCATTTTTTAATATTTCCATTTCTTAAAAAGTTATAATCAAATGCTGTGGTCATAATAGCCTATGTTTTTCAATTCTCAAAAGAAAGTCATAATTCACAAAAAAAGAACTGTTATGTTTTCACTGATTTTTACCCAAAACCAAGGTACAAACAAAATGTAAGTAATTCTGCTTAATGTCTCATTAATACTTAACTTACAACACAATATATAGGGCGATCGGTCGAAACCATTCATTAAAAGTATTAGGGCTTGCAGAAGTTTGTGCTTTTTGAACATTTGAACTTAAAGTAATATGCCTCTAGGTAATGTCAACAGCATCATTACCGATGTTACAATCTGCGTTACAAGTTATGTGTTTGTTAGAGAGATTTAATATGCTTTTACATCAACTGTGAGACGACATCTCCAGATAACTTCTCTAAACAGTTTCCTTCAAAGATACACATTGTTAATAGTCTTAAATTTTGTCCAACAGTGCCATTCATAATTTGTTTTCGGATTGTGATAGTAAAGTATCTTGAGTTGTAAAAAAAATCCATTTTTTAAAATTCGTAAATGAATTATTTATTAATCCTGATATAGATACAACTTAACGTACATAATAATAATGCTAGTAAAAGTAGTTCAACTAATAAAGTATGTTAAGCTTCTATTTTTTAAGCTTCTTTGAATGCCCTTCTCTTTACATGAGCATTCATTGTTACAATTCGGAGTATTTTTTTGTGAATATGTTGATTTTAACGGTAGCAACCTAACACCTGACTCCGGTCCGGCTACGAAACTGCGAATCCTCATCTCATCTCCTGTTATTATTTTTTTCTTTGGCACGTTTGGGAATATACACGTGTTTACGGGATGCTTTAGAAACAAAGGCGGATAACCAACAAGCCTAATTACGCATCTGCATGTGGCTCGTGGTGTGATAGGTACATAAATCAAGGCCAATTTTTGGAGCAAAAAGTAGAGTTTTTATTGAAAGCGTCTAGGATTAAACGTGATGTCAATAGAACAGAGAAATTTGCAAAATCACTCCTATTTAGTATGAGTATAATAATCAATGGGGAAGATGAATCGAAAAAGTTAACAGAGATGGAATATCGTGGAACCAATTCTTCATTCTTCCGTGAAGTTATTTGATTATATTTTTGTATTATTAGAATAGCGGCACTGCGAATAGAGCTAATGGAAATCACCTGAACGTTCAAATCATCACTGAATACATGAAACATGCCATATACTTCCTGATCGTTTTTTTTAGCGACCTTTATAGTGGTGCATGGTGAAACATTACCATTTAGTATTGAATCAGAAAGAAATACATGCATACCTACTATCCACAATTTTTCTATAACTGTCAACCTGATAAAAACTCGTCAATGTTTTACTAGAAAAATGGGGACGAATATTTATATGCATATATATATAATTGTTTATTTCTCCTCTCTTATCACTATTAAATGATTTATGACATGATTAATGACAAGATTAATTATCAAAATATAATGATTAACAACAAACATGGATTAAGAATATGCAGTAATTGGCAGTAAACATCTATTATAGATTTAGTATTATTATGCCCGACTGAACTCAAAATCTAAATAGACAAAATTTAGCGCCAAACGAAGCCAATATTAAAAACAATATGGTTTTCGTAGTTTCTTTTTTTATTTTGTCTCTTACAAACAAAAAACTAGAATTATTTAAGGTTAATATCTTAGAATTAAGAAATTGAAGTTTCATGGCGCCACCAGTGTCATAAAATAAGATGTCTTTTACTGATTTTTTAGTTATTAATAAATAGTTTTGAGTTCTGAATCCTACATAGTAGGAGTCACCATCTATATAGAATAAAATATGATACTAGAACAAAGAGTGGTTTTCAAGTCATTATTAATAGGTAATAAGTAGTAATTTTATACATAAAAAAATACCAATATGGCGTAAGTATCGTTTAAACCCTCATTTATTACAAATTAATGGTATTTTTTGAAACTGAATTAATTTTGTAATGGTAATTTTAAGTCAGTCAATGTGTCAAGGCTACAAGGAATAATTTACTTATTTTTAAACCTTGTGTACTTATTATGTATAACATGAAAAATAAGTTAATATATAGATATTGCGGATAGTACGTATTACCTTTGCGTGATTAAATATTTGTTGTCCAATATGAATAATTTCATTTTCATGTAGCCGCTCCTTAGAAATATATAATCAACCAAACAACTACGCAAAAGTTGTATCAACCAATTTAAATGTATAAAAGTACAAACATTCTTAAAAATTGATTTCCATTGTTTATATTTTACGTCTGTATGTAAGAAGTATCAAGCTCAAAAATATCTATTTCGTAGAAATGTGTGAACTGAAAGGGTATAAGTAGTGCTGCCCCCGCACGAATCAAGTCGACATTTTTGCCATAAGTCGGTACTCAGGTGAGATTGAATTTCCCAAAAGGTTATACTTAAAAAAAATATATGAAAGTTATGGGGTTAAGGTTAGTATATGGGGGACAGATAAATAAAAAAATAGATTTTCTCAAGAACAGGTGAACCGATTTTGACGAAAAAAATGTGTTATGAGTAGGGTTCGGAAAGTGTGCTACAACGCAGGGTTGCACTATACAATTCTATGATAAATAAAGTATAAACCGTAGATATTTTTTAAGCGCCTTGTAAATTATGTACGCGTGTATTTTTTGCCCGTACATATGTACGCCACTAACCGTGCCTGGTAACACACGCTGGGACTTTCCCATGACTGGATCAAGGGAAGCCTACATGCAATTTATCCATATAGTAATTAGTATTAGCCCCACGCGCGACGGACGAACGGTAGAACGCCGAGTTTAAAATAATTTTATGTGTTGTGAGTGACTAACTAATAAAAGTGTGTAGATACGATTCTAAAAGAGTGTAGATACTATGTATTTAGGTACATATTATATATTAGACTGAAAAAGATGATTGAAAATTGCGAGGTTTTTATAATAGACGGTTCGTGTATTTGTTGTAGCTCTTGCAATCGTCGATATACATACATATATTTCGTATACGCCAAGAGTGTGAACGACATTTAGATTCGAATATCAGATATTTCGCCCCCGATATTGATAGCTAATAAACGGGTTTTGCAAGCGGCTAAGAGTATAGAAATAGTAACACGTGCTTTGTCCTCTGCAAATGTAAAAAATAATAATGTACTGATATTAGTGAAAATAAACAACTCTTGGTCATACAAACAACTATGCGAAATTCTTGAAAATAATGTGCGTGGTGTGTCGTCCTCTGTCCATGTGAACTATTTTGAATTTGTAGCTTTAACTTCAGTAGATGTGGAACGGTAATTTTCCATCTACAGCCAAACGGATATATGCCAAATCGCTTACGTTTAACGAAAAAAAAATGCCGAAAAACTACTGATTGTGGCAACCTCTGATCAAGCAATGCAGACAGTCGATGTTTCTGAATGGCACAAGCATTATTATCACATTATTAACATTTTTACTCCTGTCTTTTTGGTCTCTCCATACCTGTTCATCCTTCCGTTGTAGCACATTTTCCGGACCCTAGTTGTGAGACTTGATTAGATAATGTTAGAAAAAATGTTGGAAATTATTTCGTATACAGGAAGTGCATATATGCATTATTTCTTACACTAATTTTGAGGTACGATTATTTGACAATACAATAAATTATTAAAAAAAATATTTAAACATGTCAACTACTACAGTATGAAAATACTATTTCACTTTGAACTAACTGATTCTTTAAGATTATTTGGTAGACAGAGTATATAAGTCTTCAAAAAAATATAGTATTTACATATGTATAAATCCGGCTAACAGCGCGGCGGCCCAGTGGCGTGATGCACGCTTTGTGCATGAGTCACAGTCGGCTGAACGCGCGGCGGGCGATGCGTGTCAGTTTATATTTACCGTTCTAAGCGTTTACTTGAAATCGCGTATTATTTTTACGTATAACGAAAATGTCGCCATGGAAGGGTAGAAAGCGACCATTCGCTGACAGAATGCATAAATTTATGACGCGTAGGGTTATGGCCCGCCACTTGGATCTGCCGGCTTTATTTATGTAATGTAATTATGTAAAAATACAATACAATAATTATGGAGTATAATAGACAAATAATAGAACAGTAGAAACAATTGCAAAAAAAATAGTACTGCAGAATTAAATATCTAATTATGAGTCAATAAGTTTTGCTTTTAGACCATCTGTTGAATATTTAAATTTTAAATAAAAAATGGTAGGATATATAAAAAATACAATAGCAAAATTAAAGTTTAATTAATAAGTAGCTTTATCTATCTTAGATATAAAGTATATGTATATATAATATATGCCGGTATATTGTACTTTGTTTTTATATGTACCTTAATATTTTTTTAACGGCTTTAAATTAAAGTGCTGTTAAACCGGCAAAAGAATTCAGACATTACAAAAAAATTCATAAAAAACTGACGAGTGAAAGTTTAAGGTTAAACTACATTAAAGATACATATGTATGTATTAAAAACACACCTAGGTTTCGTCTAAAGCACTTAAAAATTATTATAATCGAAAAAGCAAAGTATTCGTAGAATAAATCAAAAAAGATTTAGAAACGACTTACTTGAAAAATATATTATGCTTTTAGAGATATGGATCAAATAGAGAGTAATACATGAAGTGCTGCTTGAAATTTACAGTGCATGTAGGACCCTGCTATTTGAACGGAAATTTTGCAACGTGTAATCTATATGTGTAATCTTATGTGATAGATATACTTCAAATACTTATATAGGTACATGAAATATCAGTGTTAAACTATATGTATGCTATTTCTATAATTCGCTAACTGTAACACAAAAATATATATTTAAGTAAAATCCTTGAAATTGTGATTTTTTTTTATTTCATTATTTATTTTTTACAATTTTTACTTTATTATTCCAATTGTGACCTTAGTTTTTTATGTTAGAAATGGGATATTTTGTTTTTGTTTTTTGTATTATCTGGTATTTATAATATTTATTATGACTTATCATAACTCTAATAATAACAGGTAGGGCAGGGAGGGGCTAGTGGAGCATAGTTACGTAGGTTAAGATTTATATGTTAAGACATGTCAAGAACAATCACCACTTGTTATTTGAAAGCACCTATATTATTTGAAAAATGGCTCGAATGAAGTACACTTATAGATTTTCGTTGGATTTGGAACCTTGACTTGGAAGCTAACTTGCTTAAAGTCCATATACACGTTGTGTGTATTGTAAAAACAAAGTGTATTGTACAAACATACTCGGAAAGTGTACAATATATGGCATAATTTATATTGCACAATATATTACTGTTACACATTACTGACTATAAAATGCCCCAGAGCAATTGCACAGATCTTCAACAATTCGATGACTGAAATTGTTTAAGAAATAAATCTGTGAGATCCTATGTATAAAGATTGCTAAATATAATAAATATGTTATATAAATAAATATCAATAATTCTCCGTTATTAGAAAAAAATTTGCATCCCACGAGAAAGTGCAGATTTTTCACTTATCTTTAACAGTTACATGCACACTATATTGCATCATTGTAAAGGAAATAAAGAACAATAAAAAATGAGCAAAATATGTATAGGGTGTTCTATTTAACTTTATCTCATAGCTCAGTTTCTGAAACCCCAATTAAAAAACTGAGTATGCCAGTAAATTCTACGGAAAGGTTGTTTACTGGAACAATCTATTTTTTATAAACCCTATATACTATAAAATATCACCAATGGATTATTGTTTATGTCAGCAAAAGATAACGAGACACTTGCCTAAAAATGCCTAAACTTTGCGTTAACTTCCTTTGTCAATATAAAGACGGTCATTTTATGTGGTAATTTTAATGTTAAAAGGAAAATAATAATTATATCACGAGACAATTTATAAACAAGGTTTTTACGTTTTGTGGTTTGATGCGTACCTATTTTTTTGTCATTGTAATTATTTCTTCGCAAAACAGCTGTGAAAACTATTATTAAATACGAATTAAGTAGTTTGAAAGCGACAACAAAAACTATAGTAGGATGAAAATTAACAGTGTTAAAACAATATTAACGTCGTAAGTTGATACTAACAATAAGATATCCCTATGTACATAATAACGATAGTTTAAAATAAAGTGTTTTGGATGTTTTCTTTTTTTCCGTTTCCGCTATTGAAATAAGTAAACCTTCAGACCATTCTTTAATGGGATATTTTAGCTTGATTTCATTATATTTATAATTCATAATGTAGATAATTATGGGTCAGTAGTCAGTATTCCTTTAGGTAAAATAGTAAAAAACATCTTTTTTATAAACTCAAGTCAAAATACAAATGTGAGAGAGTTATCTACAACCTTAAAAATGATATTTGGCATTATTTACAAAGTTGGCATATGGCGACGCAATACATAGGCAACTCGTGTAGCATGTGATGGGAATTCCCTCAATTTGATATAATTTCAGTAGTCCGGTGATAGCTGGAGCTGTTGTACAACCTCCTCTATACGCAATACGTTGAGTAATGTAATTTCATAATAAAATATGAAATACCATTACCACTTCAAACATGAGAAAAAATAATAGTTACTTTCGTGTATTATACTCAAGATGCGTACGTCTCTGTGTTGCTTTCCGTTTCTGCCAACTTTAGTTATTTATAACAGCGCTGTTATAGTTCTCATCCAATCAGGATCTGCCTTTTTAAATAATTCCGGTTTCCTATTGGATGGAGCTGTTAACATCGCTGTTATAAATAACGCCTGATTAACGCTGTTAATATGGAGGCTGTTGACAGACAACACAGATCAGATTTTTAGAAGTAATAAATTAATTACGAACTATGTACATACATGTACAGTGGGGAATAATGACTAATTGAATAAAAAATTATTTGAATTCTGAGGATGCAAATAAATTTTGTGAAACGTCGACTAAGTGAAAATTATTTTTTTTTTTTTGGAAATATTTGACCTCATCTCACTAGTTACACACACAACTATAACAACCTGTTTCCCTTGTAACAACTATAGTTACAAGGAAACAGGTCACTAATCCTACATTATTATTAATTAATCATATAGACCAAATTATGTACCTTGTATATACAGGGCGTTTCATTACTAAAGGGACACAGTAAAACAGGATTTTTCGGGTAAAAATATTGCGATATAACCAAACTTACCTCACCTGTCCAAAAGTTAATAGTAACTCAGAGAGAGGGTGTCAAAGTTATAATTTTATTTTCGATTTCGTAAATAATTTTTTTTAAAACCATTATTTCTGCACAAAATTTAAATTTTTTTGAAGCGAGGAATTTCAATGTGTTAATAATTTTGACATAGATGGTAGAGTACATTCAAAACCGTTGTAATTTTTTTACGTGTTAAGAGTATTTATGTTTTTATTATAAATAACAATTATCTCATCATTTCTATACAAAAAAGATGTTTCTGTTAAATGTCGATCTGAGTAACCGTTCTAGAGATATTTGCATTTAAAGTGCTCACTGCAACTATTTAAACAATGCTTAGGAGGTGTATACAATTTTTATAGCAGGCTTTGAGTAAAAAAAATGCAAAGAAGACACATACAAACTCATATTCTATAAAAACATTCTTGCAGTTCGTCAACGTTTTGGTTGTTTTTAAAGGGGTTTGAAAGGGTCTTCACAGACCCCTTTAATAACAGCCACCACTGTACGAAATTATTAAATAGGAATTGTTGTTTAGCTGTGGAAGAGCCAGATTTGCATTTCAAAAGTTGACAATTTATTTTTGGCGTTTACATAAGTTTCCTTTTTTTTGCCGTTTGGACTTGTTTTCGCCTTTACGATTGTTCGTGTTTATTTCATTATCATATTTTGAATACTCGTATATACTATGACAGTTGAAAAAAAATTGAATTATTTTTAACGTTTATAACACCTCTTCAATTACTACTTCAATATGGAATATTCATTGTTAATTCTTCTTACAAATTGTAATTGAAACGGAAGATGAAACAGAAAGAAAACTTAAACAATATTTAATTATGAATATAAAGAGTAGAGGCAAAAGTAATGTGAAAAGAAAATGTATGTTCGTAACAGCTGATTTTAATTCACTTATTTTATCTTTTGGTAAAATGAAAATACTGGGATATTTTCCACGAACACTGAATACTCTACATGTGTTTCGCTGTTTGTGGAAAGAATCGTAGGTTTCTGGTTTGTTGTTGCACTGCATGCCCAAATCCCCTTTACTTCACCCCTTCAATTGTTTGGCAAATCAAAATGCTAAACCAAAATTTATTTTAACTGAATTGAAATCAACCGCCTACCATTGGAGGCAATACACAATAGCAATAGATTAGACAGCATCAAACTAATTTATGAATCTTGCGAAACCTGTTCCAAATCCGTAGAAATTGTAATATTTTTTTGGTGGTAATTTTTAACAAGTAGGTTAAACCACAACTGATACTGCAAACGAGAAGAACATCTGTTTAGCCTGAATATAGGAATACATTAAATATGAACAAATTAGCACTTGAAAATGTGTACAAATTTTCACTCGGCGCTCTTATACAAAACGTTTCAAATTCTATTGTCGACATTCAAGTTTTGTAACATACGAGGTGTGTAAATTAAGTAATGAGATTCGCAACGTAGCGCCCGATCTAGCAATACTGCGGAGACGGGACTTGGAAGGGCGGTACGTTAACATGTAATGCAACTTCAGTACAAGTTTGAACTTGTTAGAGTTATTTGTTTGTTTTTTTGACTGTTTTGGTAAACTAGTTTTTTCTAGTGCGTTTTAAAAATGAGTGACATTAATTTTGAGCAACGGTGTGCTATCAGGTTTTGCTTCAGACTTGGACACAGCACAGCGGATACTTTTGAAACACGCCTACAGAGACAGTGTTTGTTCAAGAGCCAAGGTTTTTCGTTGGTTTAAGGCATTCTCAGAAGGAAGAGATTTCCATCTTTAAAAACCGATGAAAATATCGATAGAATACGGGAACTTGTGCATTCAGATTGTCGGTTCACGACAAGATTGATCGGGGAAGAGTTAAATTATTCAAATTTTACTCTTGATAAACACACCACTGTTCGTCAAATTTTGACTAACGAATTGGGGATTGGAAAAATCTGTGCAAAAATGATTCCAAAAAAACCTTTTGCAGGAACAAAAGGATATCAGGAGAGAAAGGTGTTTTGACTTTTTGGAATCGATTGAAAATGATTCCCATTTTATGGGACGTGTCATTACTGGTGATGAGACTTGAGAGTACGACCCGGAAACTAAGCGCCAAAACATGGCGCAATGGAATGGTTCAGCTCTCTAAGACCCTAAAAAGCAAGAACGAGCAAGTAGAAGATCAAATGCATGCTGATTTGGTTTTTTGATATCCAGGGAATTGTCCACAATGAGTTGGTGCCTCCAGGCCAAACAGTAAATCAACACTTTTACAGAGAGGTTCTTGAAAAACTTCGAAAAAGGGTCATGCGTGTGAGGCCAAACATTAAGAACAACTCACGACAATGCGCCTTGTCACACAGCCATTTCAGTACACGAGTTTTTTTGTAGTCAGTAAAAACATTCCTGTGGCTCTTCAGTCTCCTTATTCGCCTGACTTGAGTCTTTGTGACTTTTTTTCTTCCCAGATTGAAAATTCAGCTCAAGGGACGTCATTTTGGAACCATAGAAATCAGCACTGCTATGAGGAATGGAAGAATCGTCTCCAGCGCTGTGTGGCTTTTCAACGAAGATATTTTGAAAAAGACAATACTGAATTGTAATTCTATTCGAATAAAAAAAAAATAAAGAAATCAGTATCATTACTTAATATACACACCTCGTAAATACATATAAATAATATTTTTACTGCAAACGCGACGCTGAGAAGAGCTGGATTGCTCGGTGCTGCACTAAGAAACACGTAAGTGCTCCAGGAATTACAAAGTGCATTAATAAATCTTATCTGAGACAAACAAAAGCTTAACATAGTTACAGTCTCTAAGTTGTTATGAAAGTTAATACCAGCTGTTGGTATGCATGCAACAGATAGCGTCATATGGTGTACCTACTGTTTGTTGTCTTAAGTAGGTAAACAGTCTTATTGTCAGGTAAGCGAGTTAAAAATGCACATAAATTGCTTGCATTAGGTAACTGAACTCCTCCTGCGCGATGTTTACCGTCGCGGTTTTTATATACATAAACAAGTAAAACGATAAGACTCTCACTTCATACAAACATCATTAAAGAAGCTTAAAACGTTTCAAAATTCTGGATTTTAAATATAAACAGATTTCGTACACTATAATGCAGCTTTAGTGGACGGGCATTTGGGGCATAATCCCTTAATAATAAGAAAATGGGTAAACTGTTGCTAGTGGGTCGATCCAGTATACTGGATTTCCCGTCCGGAGGAGTAACGCTAATGTTAAATTTTTCCACTTTGAAAAAATTAAACTACTCGACTTAGAAATGAATAGAAAAAAATTGTCCCAGTAAGTTTTGACATCGCTCTTCACTAATATATTATTAGATTTGAAATTCAAAATGGCGGATTCATAATGGCGGATGCAAGTTTGTAGAGGAGTTTCATTATAATAATGAAAGTATGTAAAGGAGTGATTTGGGGTTAATAATTGTGAATCAGACTTCTACAATTCAAAATGGTGGATATAAAATGGCGAATTCAAGATAGCGGATTTAGGATGTCAATTTATAATAGAGAAATTATAGAAATAATGAAACAATATACATCATTGACTTCGATTACGTAAATACGTAATGAGTAATAATTTTAAATTTTTATAATTCAAAATGGTGGATTCAAGATGGCGATCGAGAAACAAAAAATCACGATATATGAACTTTTGAGTACATATTTTCATCAATATTATTAGATTTTCCACTCCTTTTCGAAAACCGTCACTTATTGAGGTCGATTGAAATTGCTTATCATGTAACGCTGTAAAACGAGAAATTAACAGTTTGAATCCATAAAACATCCATCAGAATATTGTCATTAGCAACCCCCAAATCGTAATAAATGAATGATGCCAAAAATAAATAGATAGAGATTTTATTCCACAAATGATTGAATTAAAAACTTTTCGTCGTCATATTCGGTCCACCATCTTTGGTCAATTTTTTAAATAAACTGTTGGTTTCATAATAAACGATTTAAGAAAATGAGATTTTTGTCCCCCATATTGGATCCGCCGTCTTGAATTTTCAAAATCTGATATCAGACTCGTAATCAGCGATATCAATAACAGATGGACATATATAGTTATCAATCCAAATTCTAGCAAATTTAAAATTGTTGTCCTTACAGGATTCGTCCGCCATATTAGATATGCCAGCTTGAATTTTTAAAATCTGACTTCAGATTCGTATTTGGCCACCCTAAAACTCAAAAATGATGATGTTTGAATAAAGACGAGGAACCTTTCTTTTGAGCCAGTATACTGGACTTTCCGTCTTCTAAATGCTAAGATACAAACTTAAAATTTTGAACACTTGTGTACAATATAGTCATCTGGAGCTGACTAGATTTTGAGCTTAATCGGTTAAGAGGCTAAGAAGGCTAAGGTTAAAATAATTCGAAAACGCTTCAAACTATTCACCATAAACTTGATATATTCATATGTACATGATGATTGGGAATAAACTGGACCTGTGATTTCGTACCTCATACATTTAAACCAACTAGGTACTGCAATTTCCTTGGAAACTACATACTATACCATCTTTTTCAAGTGCATATATCTCAAAAACTATCAGTAATAACCGAGCAAAATTTTATGTGGCTGTACTCAGAAAAAATGCGGTTTTTGTAAAATATACGAGTGTTTCATTAAAAAAAAAAACAAATCAAGTGGCCGTGACACGTGAATTTTGTAACGGTGTATGCAATTAGTTCTATATTTAAAAATATATAAACAAACACAAGATTTTCATGTTCAACTTTTTATCTCAAATATTAACGGGGAGGGTCCATTGTCAATCAATCTGGTACATATAATATTATACACACATACTCGTACATACACGAGACTCAGGGTGAACAGCGTACCACTCTTGTAAAATTTAGGTACATCTTTCAACCGTTTTTAATGATATTTTTTTACCTAAACATAAAGCATTAAAAGTTCTACCTCACAAATTAATTTTAATTATCAAGGCTTCTTATGGTCTTTTTTTCAAGGTCAAAAATGAGAGAGAGAAACGTTATCAACGACTATACCACTGGATTCGGAAGCCCCAGATGTGCCTTTTAGCCTCATCAAAATGTATTTATCATTAATAAAATATTTCCAAAGTGAATACATACATCAACTGCACTTGTCAACCAGAAATATATGATTCTTTATCCCTGAAAATTAATTAAAAAAACTTGACAAGTGGATAGTATACAAAATATGCTTTATTTAAGAAGTAGGTACATTTCAATATCGAGAAAGATTTTGAATATTTTTGGGAAATTTTTAATAAGTATATGGTAAGTGTACCTCACTATCATGTTAGTTTTATTCAATTACCTATTCTTACGAGTTTCCCTTCATTACAGAGACACATTTAATAATATTATCAACAAATAAGTAAGAACAATTTTAGTAAGAAGATAATTTACTTGAATTGTATAGACGTTTCTAAAAAATTACAGAGACGACAATTTCGTTGATTTTTAAAAAGATTGTACGAATAATTTATTCTTTATTACATTGTAAGAACCTTTTTTTTTCTATGTAGGTAGTACATATTTTTCAGCAACAATACAAAGTAACAAAATTATTACAGCATAAAGATTTTATCTAGTTTAAAGTCTATATATTAGAAAGCTTCAGGAAGAATTAAGGGACCAGCATATATACATTAAAAAAATAATAAGGAGAATATAAAACCGCTCCCTCAAATTGTGCCACCAAGCGAGAATAGAACAGTTCATGATCAGAATATATTAATTTTGAAACTTTACCTCTTTTATTATTCTAGTTGTGGAAGAAACTTATATAATCCGCGAATATTTAATGGGCGAAACAGGTATGCTAACTGTCAAAGCAGAATTTTGAACAATGACGTTATACATACATATATCCTATATGATTTGTGACATTATCCTAAAAATAGGTAGATACGTAAAAAAGTCGCCTGTTACAATGCAAATACAATAAATGCCTATTACATCTTCTGTTTGTACACGCACAGATGAAAATAAGAACAAAATATGTATAGGTATAAAATATACATACGTATGTTGGTAATAAGAAATACAATCTAAGTATATTCGAATTTTCGAACATTGACAAATAAACGATAATTTCATCCTCTCGTAAAGAAATTAGGTCGTCAATATCGAATTGACATTTTTTCCGCCAAAGTTCACTTTATACAAATAATATGAAGTTTTTAATTGTTTTTTTTTATCATCATCTTTTTCACAAAAATGGCCAATTATTATTAAAAAAGATACAATAGGTTGGCAACAATTTTCAATCGGTAGGTGATGCTGGAATTGATGCACAATTGATGGACACTTTTATAATATTCTATAATACTATCTTTGAAGAACTAAGTTCACGGAGCTTAGATAGACAGATTGAAAAAAATCCTAAACTCCCATAACAGCTTTTACAACCAATTACAATAGTAATAATGAACAAACATGTTTGGATGCTCACATTTTACAACGACACTTGAGGTTCATTAATTTTTTTTAGAATTTAATTCTTCACGGTAAAGTGTACAACAACCATGTACTTCTTCCAGAATACAGTTTTTTTTATGGTTATTTACCAGATAAAACGTGTCATTGCCGTCATTATTTACACGCATTTCTAACATCCTAGTATATGGTTTATAATTCATACAGTTATTAATTCTTGGCGAACACAGTTTCACTAATTTTTCAAAAAAAAAAAAGAACAGTTTCATAACGTTGCAATTAAAAGATGATAACGGATTTTCTTGGTATGTGCACCTCAAACTGGTATATATTAGTGTTAAAATCACTAACAACATTAAATGACGTCCTTGTTAGTTGTAACAACAATTAAATAAACTTATACGAGTATAAAGTACAGTGTGGTCATTTTATCTTGATAACATTTTAATGCGTCATAACATAACTAAAGACTCCAAGTCGCGGAGATGAACAGGTTCGGATTTCGTTCACTAACGTGAATTCTATCGCGTGCACAGAACTGAAGACGTTAAATATGAAATTTAGCTATTCACCATAAAAAGTGTGTTCCTTCACTCTCACTGTATATTATTTTATTAAATATATAAAAACTAAATACACATTAAAAAAATAGACATTTATTATAACCAGTGTTCTACTTGTTTACCTTTTTTTTTTAATGCAATTTTTTTATTTTTATTTTATTCCAATTCATATTATCACGCCACAAATATTTTTACATTGTTTAAAAAAAAATTGTTATATTATTGAAATCAAAACAACATATGTTTTCCATTTAAAAAAACTAGAGGTTTGTATATATCTTTTAAAATTGATAGACATTCGTTTTTTATGAAAAAAAAAAATAAAAAATAAAAAAACACTGCTACTTGATTTTTTGGAGAACAGTACCACCGTCACCGCCGTTGCCTATTTTGCTCAACTCCCCAATTTGGCCGCCCAGCTCGATCTTATGCGGCCGCGGCTGGACAAAGTTATAAAACTGCACGATAATACGCGTCCCCATGCAGCAAAACAAACACACCTTGAACTCTTGCAGTTAGGTTTTAAAGTTCTGCCCCGTCCACCGTATTCACCAGACCTTTCCCCCATTGACTATCATTCTGTACCCCCACCAAACATTTAATAAAAAATAAATCATTTGACGATCATCATCATCTACAAATAGTCATACAGAACTTTTGTTGAGTTCTGGGAACGCGATATCCGCAGTCCGTCTACTCGTTGGCGACAAGTTATAAAGTTGAAAGGCGCTTACATTCTGAATTCCTCCTGTTTATGAAATAATCATATCTGAACATATCAGCAAGGGTCAACACGTTTGAATCAACCCAAAAGTTATAACGGCTTCTTGTACAAGAACTATTTTTAAGAGGGTATGCGTTGTGTCATGCACAAAATAGTCGTCAGTTTGATTCATGAGTTATTAGTATTTACATACAAGTTACATAAAAAATGTGTTTTTGCAAATTTCACAATTTTAAATATATAGATATATATTTAACCATTCATATGACATCGTACGACATAGTTCACAAAACTCGTTCAGAAATTAAAAAAAAAGGAGAATCCAAAAATGGAAAATATACAGAAAGTTCCATTTCAAAAACTTTGATAACTTGTGGCATTTTTGAAGCACTCCATACATTTGATTGTAAAATGGTTGTATGCTTTTTATTATATGAAATCACTTTTCTTTTTAATATCTATTTCCATGTCAAACTATTTTCGAGATAATTAAGTAGTTGTAGGACACCGATATACATATGTAGACACATGTAAGTTCTGACAAATGTTGGTACCTGTTTCAAGCAGTGTTTGTTCAGATAATGAAGGGCAATAAATATTAAGCGGATAACGTTTCCGCCAAAGAACTGCCCTAGCGTGAAATTGGTCGTTTCTCAATGGCTGAAACAACATTTTTACACTTGTTACAAAAATAACACGTGTCCCACATTTAGGGGTGTAGTTCGCTGTCGCTCTAAATCACTTGTTAAGGCCTTTATATTTTTTCAATAAACCCAGACGGCGACGGCAATATTTTAGGACTGAAACTTTAAGTAGGGTTAAACCAACTGCATTGATGAATTGTTTACGAAGCAATCGAATCCATAATTATGAAATTAGTAATTATTTATCCCTCTAAATACTTCTTAACTCGTGTAATATACACTGGAATAAAATATTTTAATATACATCTCATTATAATTAATATATTTAATTAAACACACCGTCAAAAGTCTTGGACCCCCGATGCTTGGACCCCCGATGTTTTGTATTAGTAAATAATTGTTTTTAAACATCGAATTTGTTTTTCAAAGTATGTATTTTCTAAATGTATGTTCTGAATATATCAATAATTTTTAAAGATCTAGTCAATTAAAAAACAGTGGAGAACAAAATTTGCAATTTTTAAGAAAATTTATTGACACAAATTAACAAAACATATGTTTTAACAAAGTAAACTACAACTTAATAGTCAGTATGACCTCCCCTGTTTGTCAGTAACATGTTCACACGCCACGTGCACTGACACGATCAAACGGTTGATAATTTCTTGAGGAATATTATTCCATTCCTCTATTGCTGCTGCAGTCAACTCTTCCGCATTTTGGGGTGGGTTCATGCGTTTGCGAATTACTCTAGAAACAAAATCCCACATGTTTTCAATAGGATTCATATCTGGGGAGTCAGTTGGCCAATCTAATCGTGTAATATCTCCCTGTTCAAGTACCTCTTGGACCGTTCTTGCGCGATGTGGCCTTGCGTTGTCGTCTATGAAGATGAAATTGTCACCTAATTCGGCGCGTAGGGGATAAATAATGGGCCTGATAACACTTTCAATATAAACTTGACTTATCATATTCTGATCTATGGAAATTAACGGCGTATGGCGATTGAACATGATTCCTCCCCAAAACATTACTGCCCCACCATTGTAGGGAGCAGCCTTACGGTGAAAATTGAATCTCTCTTGACGACCTGGCTCTCTCCAGACCCTTTGCCTATTGTCATCACTCACTAGTCCAATTCTGGTTTTATCTGTGAATCAGACCCATCGCCACTGTTGCAAAAGCCAATAACTACGCTCCCGTGCCCACTGATAGCGGGCAGCTCGATGTCGTGGTAGTAGAGTGGGCACCCTTAAAGGCCTTCTTGCACATACATTTGCACGATGGAGTCCTCTTCGAATTGTAGAGGTTGGTTTAATGTATTGGTAGCTGAGGCAATTGCTGAAGACTTCTATGTGATTCTTCTAGCTAATGTTGCACACATATTCTACTGATGATAAATTAGAGGACATGAACAAGGCCAGTTCAATACTGTTGTGCCAAAATCTGATAAAAAATACTACAGCCGTACTGCTGAGTATTTTATTGAGCTATGTCTGGCCTAGTATTGCTTTAGTGATAAACTGAAATGTCTGTTACAGAACTATAATGTAGAATATCGATCGATAACCATTATTTTATGTTGTCAAATTTGTTCTAGTAGACCTCAAATTGGCGTAGTAGAACACTAAATTTTAAATTTCATCTTGAAAACATCACACAAGATCTACACTAGGAGTACCATTCTGTACTCCCTGCATTTTCCATAGTTTCATATCAAAAAAATAAAGACTACAAAATTGTCGGACAAGTGAATGACAGTCCTATGTAAAAAAGTCATAGATACTTCCTTCTTGTACAATCCTATTAAAATGATCAAATTGATCGACGTTCGTAGATGTGGCTCATCTTACCATTTCGAATATCCGAATTTCAGTGGTTTTAAAACTGAAACCTGTTTGTTCATAATCATAACCCTTCAAAGTCGTTCAGTTTTATTGAAACTGACATCGATGAAGCCCTCACTATTTTTTATGCATTAACAAAAACAAAAAGATGCATTACTTTTGATATTCAATATCAAATGTAGCTGAGGTTTCGATCCTCCTACTTTAGTGCAATCAGCTAGCGATACGTTACATAAATTACTTTTAACGTTTTATAATTGCCAAGTTAGACTCTCGTAAAAAAGTAAGAGATTCACCATTTACGACAGATCACCTAAAACAAAACAACCTTTGTTTCTTTTCTATTCTTTTAATTATACCTATTACCTGTTTAGTGTTTATAAGGAACGCGAATAATGCTGTCGGTGTTCAATTTCACGCTATCAAATCGACCTTAACGTGGGCGCGAAAACAGATACACGTTAATGTAAGACATTAGGAACATTGAGATCATATTCAAATTTCAATGCAAAATAATGCCTTTAAATTAGGTTAATAGTAAAACGTATGTACGAGTATTTCATTGCACCTACTTGAAGTTACGGTATAATTACTATTATTAAACTATTGTTTGTTGTCGCAACTGACGTGGGTATCAACTTCACGACGGATACTTTATGCAAGTTTTTTAACGCCGATCAAAATATGCAGTTCCAGTGGCGGGTGCTCCTTTCAAATACACTAATCAAAACGAAAAAGGAGCCACTTCTTTCTTTTGTTTATTTTATATGTGCCACCAAGTACAAAGATAAAACTATGTGTCCACTTAGTACACATATTCCAGTTCCATATTCCATTCCAGTACACATAGTCCAATACATTTAAATAAAAAATAATTGTAATACAAAGTTATTCCAGTAAAAATATATCCACATTTCTAATAGTGGCTCCTTTTTCGTTTTGAGTAGTGTATTTTACACATTACACTTTTGTTATTAAGTATTTCGTCTGTTTATAGCATGATTCCTAGAGCTGGGCATTTGGCTGATTTCTATGTACAAGGTGAGCTCGCATATAATTTGAAATTGTATTATTGCGACCATTTAAAGTGAAACAGATTAACTAGTATTCTATAGAAGCCAGTAATATACCGTACAGTGGTTATATTAAATCTTGGTTAATTTGCTTCAGTTTATATGATCACGATAACACAAATTCATTTTATATGTGACCTCACCTTGTACATAATAATTTGTCAAATACACAGCATTAATTATTATCCGTTTATTCGACGATTTATAAGTATAATAAAGTGCATTTAAATCAGTGGGGCGACTCACTTCATGTGAGCCATTTGTTATCATGGAAAATACGTAAAAAATCCCGAAAAATCCGAATCGGCCCAAAGATCTCACGAATGCGGGTAATACAGGTAGCTTTCTCAATGCATCCGAGGGCTTATTTTCGCTGAGCTGACAACTTGGGTGCTCAAGTTCATTTACGAGATAAAGAAATTTAGCGTCAATTTACAGTAGATTTCGAACTAGATTTGAAATTCTGCGAAAGGCACCAAAGGTCATCCTGTAAAGAAGGTCATAAATGTCATATTATGAGGTATAAAGGTTATAACGGTTAATATGGCCTGTGTGACCCAAGGGCGTAGCAAGTGGTTATCTTTGGGGGGAGGGGGCGGCGCTCAATGCAGATGAAACAAAAAAAGCCAAAAAAAAAGTCAGTAGAGGCAACGGCAACAGAAAGCCCCCGAGTATTTTGGTGTTTACTTGACCCTTTGGGGGGGGGGGGGGGGGGCGATCGCTGCAGATAAAACAAAAAAGCCAAAAAAAAAAGGTCAATACTGCCAACGGCAACCGCATTCCCCGAGTATTCCGGTTTTTACTTGACCCTTTGGGGGGCTACGCCCTTGGTGTGACCACATATTGACCATAAAGGTCATATAGGTCAGTAAGATTACCTATTATTTATGACCTACATGACCTATGTCATATAGGTCATAGTTGTTTGTATGCTTTGGTTACTAAGTATTTTTTGTTAATATTTTATTATTTTAATTAATAATTTTAAAGTTATTGATACTGTAGTACTTCGGTCATCGAGTAATATTGAACTTGATAAATAAACCTGTACTAATAAACCTAAAACGTAGGCATCTGACACGTCAACAAAATTAGGGAAAAGCACAAACTACATTGAGGACTCATTATCGCTTGCAGCTTAAGTTTCAGATTTTTGAGATAGACGTATTCATGTTCCATGATTATTTTGATTAAAATGTCGATGTGTTGAGATATATATTGCTCACGTATAACTGTTTAGAACGAAGGGCCTTCCAAATAAAATTATTAGCCGCCACTGATGTGTTTGTATGTACATAATGTACACACATAGGTACACTTGATCTCTGGTTGAAAGCGGAACCTTGATCGTATTCTCATTTAATTATCGATGTGGGGAACGGTTTCAGGTGCATGTTGCTCGACGTATGTGCGTGCAAGTGCATGTCATGCGAGTCGATTATCAAGTTGGGTGGTTGAGGTTTAGTTTTTTGATCGGACTTGCCTGTACCTACTATTTTCTATACTTTAATCTGGGTAAACAAAACCCTAGTTACGCTTTCCGCAATACTGAAACACTGTTACTACACTGAAGGTTTTCGTTTCGCCAACCACGTTAGCATCATCTGGAGGTAATCGAAACTGATCTTTAGTGTATACGGTAGACAGGGGCACGTTTACGCGGGTTTTTTTCAATTAATTTTCTAATTTTTATGTTTTAACTTAGGAAATTTTAGACACTGTGGTTTTATAAAGCAGTTAATAAAGTCAAAATTTGTGTATTCAGTTGTTGTCCTATTTGTGTTTTTTACCATAAAAAATTTTTTTTTAGGTCCAAGTCTGTTGGGGTCTAAGTCTGTGTGTCATCAAGTGGGGCACGTTTACGCATATTATAAGTGATACCAAGGAATAAGTGAAATAAATATTTAATCAAATTGAAATGTTTTATTTATAACTTAAAATACTGTTTAAAAATACAAAAATTGAAGATAATTAATTAAAGAACATTTTATAGACTAAACTGAAAACATAGGGCTTATTGCTAATTAAAAACAGAAACTATTTAGTCATCTTCATCATCACTGTTACAGTTTTTACAAACAAAAAATAAAGTATTTCCTTTTGCACACTTGTCATGGTACCACTTTTTACATCTAAGATATTGAACCCAGTCTTGTCCTTTTTTGGATTGGTTGTATGGTTTCAAACAATAAATACACAGCCAGTTTTCATCTTCGTCATCAGATTCATTCACTATTTTCTTTTTTCCAGAGCGTACCAACTTTTTCCCTTTTGCAGTTTTTGGCTTCATACTTTTTCCTTTGCTGTCTTCTTGTTCTGCTTCCATAGAAACTAGTAAATTTGTACGTAATTTCTTCTTTTTGTTTTGTTGTGCCTCATTTTTTCTTTTTCGCTTCTAACTGCTCTTGTCTGAAGGCTTCATTAACGGGACTATCAATTAGGATTGCGGACTTCCTCTTTTTCTTCCCTTTCTTGGTGCCAAGCCTTGGTCCTGCCTTTTCAAATGGTCTCAGTTGTTCAGGTGTTGGGTAGTCCATATGTGACGAAGTGGAAGGTTTACTGGGAGAAATACTTGGAGCATCGATAGGCATATATAAGTCTCAGATACTTCTGCTGCACTGCCGCCAGAGGCGTTAGTAGGCCTATTAGTAGAGGGCGATGTTGGTTCTACTCTGTCACTCACGTATGTAAGTGTGCAGAAAAGGTGCTCCGATGTCAATGCGTAAACGTGCCCCGTCGCCATGTATGGATTTATTTTTAACGTGCAACGAAAATTAATAACATTTCTGTTCATACAAATACAGTTCTCAAAAAAGGATAAAATTCTGCTAATGTTCATATACCTATTTGTTTATCCTTAACTAAGTATTATTAGTTCACAATAAGTTTCAATAAGCTCAACACAAAATTTACTCACCTTGACAGAAAACAGGTTATCCTTTCCGCATGCTAGACCGAAGCTCGACTGACGCTCAAAAACTTGTGAGAATACCCGCTAGGGAGCAGAATCAATCTGTCATGATTGGTGGCGCGCCAGTTATAACTCGTTTCGGAAAAAGTGCACTGCGTAAACGTGCCCCATTCGTAAACGTGCCCCGGTCTACCCTACCGTATATATTCTGAAATTAGTAGCCAGTCAAGAAAACAGGAGGGAAATAAGAGCTATCTGAAGGATAGAATAAGACAGACGTAATTTCCACACCTATCAGACACGTCCCACTCAGCGGTCGGGTCAATGATTACGTGGTGAGGCGATTCGCATCTGTTCGCTCTGATTTCTGTCACGTTACGTTAACGTCTGCGTCTGGCTCACTTAATGGATCTCTCTCTTCACAGGAATATTTAGTTTACATATGACATACCCTATGAGTGCCAAAATTTCCATGGCAATTTGATGAACCGTAATTTGAGTCTTTGTTTATTGACAATGATGGGCTACGCTATATTAAATTATATATTCTGTAAATTTAGTTAATAGGTGTACAAATAAGTTTCCAATGTCAAATTCACCGTTCTTAAACTTTTGAAATCACTCACGACAACTTCTCTCACTTAAGGCAGCCTATGCTTCTACAAGCAATCGATACGCCTCAGCTGCAGATTTCTTCAAATTGAAGAAGTAAATCAAAAGTTCCAGCAAATGACGCTTAATCGGCTCAAAACTCGACATTTTCGCACACAAAAGAATATATTATACTGATAAAAATCACTAATATTTTAAGGTTACGTTGGTGCCTGATGTCCAACCTTACGATTATGACGTTTACATCTGACAATTTTAACCATACCTTACTGGTGGCGCCAACTTTTGTCAAACGGCGGAACCCTATTTGCACACCTTTGGTTCTTTTTTGGTGATCTTTTGGTTTACCTTACTTTACTTTTACTTAAAACCTTTCCTATATTCTTGCCTTCGCAAGAGTTTAGTGCGAATATTATTAATCACTGGTATTGACTAAAAATTACTTTTATTTATTTAAATGCCATTGTCTTGTAAAATGACTTTTATAGGGCAGTCCCATTCAAAGATACTAACTAGAGAGACATAGCAAGGATGGACCAAGGGAAGTAAACCAATTAATTTAAGGTTCCTGGAAAAATGCTCTTCGTTTGAGTTATGTTTTCCAAATTGGGATCCCCATCTCTCCAGAACCCTTAACTATACTCAATAGAATTTAGTATCTGGTTGTATTATGTTAGAGGGAATTATTATTTTAATTATATTTTGTATAATTTTACGGAATAAGTTGCGTGTAATATTAGAAGAAAACTATAAGTAGTTTCTATTAATTTTACATTAAAAAGTACACTCGTTACATTAGAAACACTACATTCGCTGACTATTACTATTTAACATCTGGCTTAGTATACCTGTATTTACATACAATATTATACAAACAAAATTAACATCAAGAAATAATAGCCAGATCTGTTAATTACTAAATGTATTTATTTTGCGATTTATAAAATAAGAGACACTGGATTTTACTCATACTTATGTTTACTTTTACATTTCTTCTGTCGTAGGATTTGTATATTAAATAATAGTTATTTACATATTATATTAGCATATGCCTTTAGTGGGTATTAATTGAAAGTGCGTTGGTATTCTGAGTGTTGATGATTATAAACCTATGTGTATAGATAACCATATCTACTAATTAATTGAAAATAATAAACAAATGTACCTCCTATTCTATATACCGATGTCCATTTTGATTTTGAGATATACCGAAAACTTGTTAAGTACTTCCTGCTTGAAGGTAGCAGCATAAAAATAAACACCATTGTGATTAGAAAGCTCGAAATGTATAATTTGTTGTCAAAGTCTTCATACACTGACGTAAATCCTAAACGCCAAATTAGGTGCGCTTTACTTTCGTTACAAATAAATCGTTAAAATACACTTATCTAATGGTTATTTAATGGCTTCATTCCATTTTAAAGAAACAAATTAATATACATCTTCTTATATGTATGATAGATGGTCATGATTTTTATATAATATGTATGTTTGTGTCTGTAAAATATTATAAAATGATCTATAAAATTATATAAACAACAATGTTCTATTTTTAGAGAATATAAAATTCACTATTGAACTAAATGCTTAGAGAATGTAAAATTCTTTAAAGTAGTTCAAGATATTGCGATGATAGTGAAAAAATATGTGTTTTACCACTTTGTTTCACACTAGTAAAAAGTTTTATGGACTAGTAGAAACTTAGATAGCTAGATAAATTAGAAACTGTTCCATACATTGTAAAATAACACATTCTTAAATCAAGTACTTGCTCTCAGTACACCACATATAGGTACAGATACATAAGTTTATGCAATATCGCATTATTTTCGAGAAAAGAAGCGAATTATTATTTGAATATTTATTATTGTAAACGCTCTTTAGAGTTTTATTGTAATTATGTGACGCGAATAGGTATCAAGTTTTTTTTATCATATCCATATGCCAACATATAATGTTTAACTTGAACCCACATATTTTTTTTAAAAACGATAATTAACTGTAATACTCGCCCTCATTTCCTAGGGGTTGAAAGTAAAAATGAAATACACAAAACGCCACGAAAGACAATTAATTTTTTTTAACTTGAGTTGAACGACCCTTTCCTCTTTGTGAGCTGTTAATTCAATAAGATTTAATTAAAATATTAGGATTTAAAGGAAAGTCGATAAACATTTTCCAATAAATTAATATTTCTTTAAGAATGTCTTGGACCGTATAATTGATTTTCAAATTAATTATGAATTACATTCCAGTTGAAGAGTCAATAGTTGGCGAAGAAGGAACGTTTTAAACTTTATTGATAATTTTACGTACAGATCATAATCATAACCTCAGGTTAAGTTGGTTTTTGGAATTGATGTTTGGAATTTAAATATTTGAATATTTTTAGTTTGAAACTAGACTAAACTTGACTGTGAATACTGATGATTTCTTTTGAGTCAAATATCCATCGTCAATAGATCTTTTAAATTTAAATTTAAATTTAGATTGATTTTTCCCTTTTGATTCACAGAAATTTTAGCAATGGCTATGTAACAATATGCCTGAAACTATTTGTATACGTATAGTTAGAACAAAATTGGGAACAGTAATAAAAATTCGCGATTTCGTTTATATTTAAATTGTTTACAGTTGCCATGAAATATCTAAAATAGTATTTTTATGGTTCAGTTTTGGCTCGTAAATAACACTATTATAACAATTATGTTCTCTTATA
Source organism: Aromia moschata (assembly GCA_029963805.1). Lineage (NCBI taxonomy): Eukaryota > Metazoa > Arthropoda > Insecta > Coleoptera > Cerambycidae > Aromia > Aromia moschata. The sequence goes on from JAPWTK010000012.1 coordinate 287,212, forward strand.
TAGACATGAAATTTTTAATTTCATATCTATATAAATGGGTTAACCATTATATTTACGACTATGAAAATTTATGTTTTGCCCTTGTTCTTGAGAATTGAAAATTTCGCATATAATTATCCTATAAGTATAAACTTTTTTTAATTAGCAACATTACTAGGGTACTGAATGTGAACCATAATAGATGGATAAAATATAGACATCCAAAAAAAGTTTCAAATCTAGCTATGAACGAGCGAGATGGAAATAGCGGTTACGTCGAAGCTTTTTGGTTATGTCAAACTTTTGACAAGAGGTTGTCACAATTATGAAACAAATAATGTCACTTAATGTGACAACTTTGACAATAAATAAGGTTATAAAAAGATTAGAAATATGTGTTTTTTTGCTCTGCCAACTTTGATGAGTTTTTTTTTCTGGATGACTCGTTATTATTAAGGTTGGCTTACTGCAACACGATACATTGGCATCTTGTGCAGCGTGTGATTGAGGGGGTTACCTCAATTTAATTTGATTGTAGTACTCCTGTGTCAGCCAGTGCTGTTGTATTAACGGTAACTTCTTGTCACGTCTGTAAATCCCTACAACCGCGTTCTAGATGAAAACGACCTACTAAACGAATTGTCGTGGTACGTACCATAGCTTACAAACATCGACAATTGATGTGTTGAGGCTTTAAAAGTTTTCTAACGGACTGGGTAACATCCTCGTACTTTCTGCACTCTGGTGACACTCTGGTGTACTCTTGTAGTTTTTTATTAGCTTGTATCAGTGGAAATATCAGTTTAAGAGGGTACAATGCAGGTACTATTTTTTATAATATGTTGTCTCATCAGAAGATAACCAAAGACATTTATATTTAAATTTAGATTTTATTTTCTTTTCCACCTCTTCGCGTACTGAAGGGACATGCTTACGTGCCGTTTTCGTAGTAGGCAACTTCAATACGGGATTGTTTTTATCCCAAAATTCCTGAAATGGTTCCTTATCGAGTAAGCGAGGTGATACATTACAGGTTATTCTTTGTTCTATTTCTGTGTTCTCTGGTGTTTATATCATTTTTACAGACTATTTATAGCACATACAATTTTCTCTATCGAACTTTAGAAACTATAATACCATCGAAGAATAAATACGGAAAATCACAGATGATAAACTTATTTACTTTGTCAGCGAATGGTCGTTTTTTTAGCCTTGCACAAATTAGATATTTTTAATTATCTAATAATTAATTGTTACATATTTATAATGAATTACACGTATCACACAACAAAACGCGCGCTCCCATTTCTAAAACTAAACTCTATAAACAAGCTGATGTTTTTTGATTTTTGATGATTTTTTGCACATGTCACTAAAGTCTAGCGCGACGACAATTTACATTTTATAAGAGGAACAGTATGGATAGTAACACATAATTTTGAAAACCCAGTTTGCACAGAAAAAAGTTTATTTGAATCTGATAAAAAGTATTTTTTTCATAAAAGAATGTTCCTTAGATCTTAAGAGTCTCCTCTGTATACGAGCTGGAGTAAAAATTTACAATTTTTTTAAAAAAAGTCTCGCTGACGTTCGTAATACACAACATACATCCATACCAAACGGGATGAGATACACAAATACGTTTTTTATTAAGCGAATTCCACTCTCAATTTAGACGCTTAAACAGATGTGTGAAGTATGCATTAACGATTTTTTTTAAGTAGAACACTTCTGCCTTCTGTGTAACGGGTGAAATTATTAATAAACACTTCACAAGAGACATTGTGCTTATAAATATGGTGCATGTCAGGTTATACATACAAGTGTTATACATGAAAATTATTTTAAACGCTTAAGTTTTCTTTCCTCTGTTGATTATTCGTTAAACAAAACGTAAAATTAGAGCTTGTCAACGAACATACTTACGTATGTATTTAATGATTATACATATAGAATTACGTACGTGTATATTACGTATTACGAACTACGTACGTACATATTTAAAAAATAAAGCTGGAATTTAAAAGTCATTTGAAGACCAAGTTCTGTTTTTCAACTAGAACCCCTATTTTCGCCACTGATAAATATCGATAGAAATAGAGACTTTTATAGACCATGCAGGTCGGATTAATCTCAAGGCATCATTTAAAGGTCATATTTCAAAAAGGAGTGGTAAAGAAAAAGTTAAAAAAATAATATTGCAGTCTAAGGACACCACAGAACAGAACGCTTTTTTGAGAATGAGAAATTGGTGAAATAGTTAAATACCAATAATGTTATTATTTTGCACTTGCCCACCTAGATACCCAGACTTAAACTCCATTGAGAAGTGTGGGGGTTTGTTAGTTAAAACTCTTATAAACCGGGAATACCTCTGGCAAGTCATCAAAATGTGTGAAGATATTATACACCCTTGAGATTTTACACCCATACACCCATACGAGGATTTTAAAAATATGAATGCTCAGAAGACTGGAAAGTGTGGCATCCAATTGCCGCACAATAAAATATTAATATCTTGAAAGTGAAACAGTTCCACTAAAAAATATCGGACTGAATTCGTTTCTGTCTATATTCTTCAGATGTTAATTCTTTATGAGCAGAAGCATAAATCTTCAAGGTGTTTAAGATGTCTGTGTGTTCTTCTTTGAGATCTCACATTAATGTTTTTAGGTTTAGAGCAGTGGCCATTTAAATTAGATCAATGTCTACTGTATGTATTAATCACCTTGCCTTCTTTTTTGATTATTATTTATTTTTTTATAAATAAGTTGCCCAGTACTACGCAACTTCTAATTTAATACACTAAAATTCAGTATAAATTTCCATCACGCTTAAAAACTATATAAATACCTAATATTTTGATGACCGCAATAGTATTAATGTACATAAACCACATTACAATATCAGTAGAATTTTGTTGTTTTGATAAAAGCTGATAATTAGATTAGAGTTAGGCTGCTGAACTCGTTAAACTAATTTTTCATTATCATGTTGTGTAACTAAGGATGAAGGCGTATGCAACATGTTTTCTCTCAGTATAAATCTACATACAAGCATTTTTACATTACAGAGGTAAATAAACCTATATAACAAGATTATATCAGTATGCAGCTACTTTTCTTGTCACTAAATAAAAAGGTTAGATAAGAATAATAAATTCATATGTTGCATAGTTTACCAGACATCTTCACGTCAACTAATAACAATAAATCTCTATTTATATGCCCATTCATAACAACAATAAAACGGAGGGGTTATGTCTTGATAAATTAAAATAAAACACATGTTTAATTATCTGTTTTTAATAATACATGCCATTGTTGTTACCATTTAAAAATGTTACTGATAATTTCTGTGAAAAACATACATGTAATCATCATAGAAGCGCATTGGCATATTAAATAGGTTCGTTTGTAATTAGTTAGAATTAAATTAGTAATGTCTCTGTCTTTAAACGGATTGTTGGCGAGTGAATCAGTATTTTAATAACTACGTTCTGGGAATATTATTTGTGATTATATGCAAATTTTGAGGTCTTTAAAAATAGATACTAAAGGAAAACCTTATTTATGTTATGTTACGACATAACTGGAAGTTTATTAAATATTACACATGTTACATTTGGGATTGTTTCAATTTTAGTTTATTATGTAGTTCTATACAGGGTGCTTCACAATGAAGCACACTGTACATTGGCGTATTTATAGTATACTTAAAAGTAGGTTCCACCTTTCGTAATTATGTGGTAAAATTATAGTTCAAAAAAACTAAAAAAAAAACACGCTTTAATGGCAAACCGAACTAAAAAGTAGAAAATAATTTTTAAATATCAAGAGCTTGTGTTACAGAAATAGACAATTCCAACAATCAATTACGACTAATTAATTTGGAATAAGATTAAAATAAAAATTAAATTATTAATAAAATAATTATAGTAAAAAAAGCGTGAGGTGCAATTTAGTATATTTTCACAATGACTAATATTATAAACAGCTCCTACTGAAATAATTGTAACATTTACTATCAAGCACCCACGCTTTTTTACTATAATTGAATTATTTTATTAATAATTTAATTTTTATTTTAATCTTATTCCAAATTAATTAGTCGTAATTGATTGTTGGAATTTTCTATTGCTGTAACACAAGCTCTTGATACTTAAAAATTATTTTCTACTTTTTAGTTCGGTTTGCCATTAAAGCGTGTTTTTTTTAGTTTTTTTTGGAACTATAATTTATTTTCTTATTTTTAGTCTCAAAACGATATCAAAAGTAATTATATAACAAAAAATTTCTCAAAGTTCTTGCATCAAAATCTTTTTCCGAATTATAAAATTTTTTAATTTTTTACTTTCTAATTTATGAATTTACGAAATTTTAGATATTCAAAACTTCAAAATTTTCATTCAAAATTCTCGCCAAAATTTTAAAATAAAATTTCTTTGAATTAAAAATTTTTCCAAAATTGTTAAATTTTCAAATTTTTGAATTGAAATTTTTTCCGAAATTTTTTTTAAATTTTTTTTAATTGATCAAATTTTTATTTTTATTTTTATTTTATTATATGATTCTATAATCCAAAATTTTGTATTTCGAATTTCTTTTTTTATTTTAAAATGTCAATTTTTTTAAAATATTTATATTTCAACTTTTTTCATTATAAATTTTAAATTTGGAATTCTGTATTTTTTAAATTTTTTTTAATTAAAATTTATCGTTTCAAAAATTTTTTAATTCCAAAAAATTTCTTGTTTCGTAATAAATGTTTTTTTGAGTTTTTTCATTCTTTTTTTTCAAAATGTTTAAATTCAAAATTTCTGTTAAAGTACAGTTTCGTTTCCGTTCCAAGTTTTTCAATGTAATTTACAATTTATCTTGAAGGTTATTGATTTTTAAAAATGAATTCAGAAAGTTATTTATTAACTATTCCTATTATTTTTTTCCGCAAAATTAAAATTATTTAAAAAAAAACTTAGTGTGGTCCATTGTAATACGTTTGACTTAATAATGTAATCATTTCAAAATGCATGTAGAAACATTCCGTAGTGACATCTATGGTACCACAATCGTACCATTAATTTTAATTAAATATACTCGTGATAAGAATTCTTTTTTTTTATTTATATCGGTAAAGAAGTATGTCATTTACCGTCGTTCTATGCATTGTATACACTTAACCTGCAAACTATTTTAAATAGTTTCTTTTTTTTATCCTGATGATTCTAGTCAGGACATTAGAACAAAGTTATAAAATAATTGTATTGTCATCAGTCCTTGACCCCTGTGCAAATTTTCAAGCTGATCAGACTTCTGGAAATTGGTAAAAATTACGCTGAAAGATTCCGTTACATACATACATACAGGTGAAGCTAATAAAAGCGTGTTAAAAACACCTTGCCTAAGGAATCATTGCTTCCACATCAAATTTTTTTACATTCAATTAGACTAAACACGTTTAATCTTGGAATGATAAAGATCACCTTTATGACCTATGGGTCATAAAGGTGGTCTATCACCTAAATCAATTACTATGGACATTGGTCTGACAGGTCATATAGGTTTACGAAGGGCGTATTAGTCATAAAAGTTATATAAATAGATCATATCCAAAAATCACATTTTTAAGAACATAAAACAGAAGTTTTTAGTGAATTTGTTTAATTAAAAAAGCAAAAAATCACCTAGATGTGGAAGTAGTGATTCCTAAGGCCTTAAACAATGACTAACAAAGTGGTTTTACCCTTAATGACTAGAAACCAAAATAGCAAAAGAAATACATCATTCCGTTTAAAGTAACGAGTTTAGTAAGCATTTCAGGTAAATCCAGACGTGATGGAATGTCGCCATTATTTTAGATGGGTAGAGCATCTTTGAAAATACTCAAATCGAAGTTGCAGCTCCATATTATATGCAGTTATGCTGTCGGAGACTGTTTTAAACATGTTCGTCTATTAATAAATACTGTCAATCTTCTTAAAACTCTTGTGGAAAAGATTTTTTTTAGGGTAATATTGCTTTTGATTAAAATGTTTTTGTTAAGACATTATAGAATTTTGTGTGGCCACTATGTAAGAAAATATGTTTGATTTGTGTTTTTGTCTGCCATGAATATCTGAATGTCTGACCAAGTGTACCAACGGCAGCAGTCGCGCCAATTAAATTATATAGGCGCCTCACGATATGCCGAGTGGTTATCCCTATCTGTCATCCTTACTGTTCGTCATACTAGAACCGAGACATTTTCTCGGTAAAACGAACCCCATCCATGATTAACGTGTCGAAAATAAAGTTAGCAGTTTGCGAGGCTTATCATATTTATTTAATTTGAGTAAATCACTTAGAACATTTGTTTATTTTAAAAGATAAGACGTCGAAAATAAAAGTGGTTTAATCCGTCAATTAAGGTTACTTACTTGTTACAAACGCATAAGCACAACCTACTTGTAGTAATTCAATATGAATTTGACTACCTGGTACTATGAAGTAGATATGAACACAGAATGATAGAAGTACATCATTATCTTTAAATATCCAAGTAGAGCCAAAAATGCATTAAACTAGATTGGCCCAACATCCAATGTCCTTGAAAAGTGAAAGTCTGGTTTTTAGATCGTTCTTTTACTCAACTGATAAATGTATAGATTTTTAATAAAATGGCTACCTTACTTAAAAAATGTCAAAATTTTGGATTTGAACCCCTTCTTCTACTCGTAGATTCAATTATAACAGCGCTGTTATAAATAATGCCAAATGATACTTCATAGGCCTGAATGTAAACGTACACTGTTAATTTAGAAAAATACTCTGTTTCTATTATTTGAAATATATTTTCAGAGCTTGAGAACAATATTAATGTCTTCTAAGTAAAGTATTGTGATACTAAGAACAGCATTTTCTAGTATAATATTTACTAGCGACCTGCCCCGGCTTCGCCCGGTTTACGACATTAGAAACCTCTAAAATTATCAGTGTTTCTCTACTATATTATGCATGTATTATACATATAAACCTTCCTCTTGAATCTCTATCTATTAAAAAAAACCGCATCAAAATCCGTTGCGTAGTTTTAAAGATTTAAGCATACATAGGTAGTAGAAAGATAGGGACAGACAGCGGGAAGCGACTTTGTTTTATACTATGTTATGATAACCTGATTGTCGAAACAGAAATATTGTATTGTGTTAAAATAATAATTTACTGAGCATAGACCTATAAGTGCTAAATACTTACTAATAACTTTTTATCCATCTTAATGAATTATGATCACTCTAGAAGTGTCATAAAAAAACTGATGTCATTAATTGCATTATACTGCATTTACTAAAGCAGATTTACGACATTCTAAATTGAAGTAAATACGCATAAAGAAAAAAACAAAAGCAAATTCAGGTAATTGTGACATTCGTAAAGATCATAAAGAAAGATCAAATTATGCAGTTTTATAAAAACGTACACAGTATGTCAGCGATTTACTCATCTAAATTAGCTTAAAATACAAACATAACTAAATGGATTAATGATAACTGTTATTTCTCGTATTTTTGTAATACCTTACCAGGCACGAAGAGTCAACTTTATGAAAAAGTCAAAATAATGTAATAAATAGAGCCCATAGATAAATAATAGATTCCAGGACCGGTCTTGACGCGACTGGAATATTGTTATAACGAACTATACAAAAAAAAACGTCATCAATGAACGAAATAAATACAATTGTACGAATACGAGAGAAATACAACAATACTATGAACGAGAGAAATACGAATAGCGGTTATGTTCATGTTAACTTTTCCAAATGACTGTCACAATTGTAAAATAAATTGAAAAACAGTATTGTAAAAGTAAAAATGTCGGGACAGCGTCCGTCACCTGTTACGGTGGAGTGTTGGATAAATAATTTTACGGAAGTGACCTTTAGTGGTAGTGAACTGCATTGTACCGTGCGTCTACTGACGTGGCACATAAAAACAGATGTTTTTCAGCATGTTGCTACAGACAAACATAAAGCTCGTGTAAGTGGTAGTGTGAGTGCGCGAGACAGACAAAGACAATTTAACTTGGATTTAGTCAAAATGACGGTGGCGTATAATATTCCAAATTAAATCATCCCGAGTTCAGTTCAAGTTGTCCAGAACGCTGTGAGTGGAAAGTACGCGAAGTTAAAATAGTTTACCTACTATGTTGTAACATCAGTTACTGTGTGTATGCAAGTTTTGTGTCTTGTGACTATGGTTCCTTTGGCGATTAGGTGGGCTACAATAATCACTATCACATGTATAAGGTGATACCATGTTTAACATTTCAGAACGCTTTAATAGTGGTATCCTGGAGCCGCATCTGGTAAAACACGGATCTATTATTAACATACTAACTCTAGTAATAAATATGCATAAATAACAACAAAAATGTGTTACGTTAGGGAAGTAGGAACGAAAACATTCAACAACTGACAATAATGTTGGAAAACTTTTAACTTGCTAAAAAAAAATGGAAAACTTATTACACCTGACACCTTATACAACTGACGATTTCTATGCGTTTCTCATAATATTGAAATAATGTAAGTATACAAAGAGTTTTAAATTTCAAATTGATATATCAAACCTATCTCGAGTTATCGTGTACACAAGAAAAAGCTAACAGACAGACAGGCCAACATTTTGACATTTTTTTTTTCGTAAACTTGAAATCTCGATGTTTCAAAACATTTTAGGCATATTTAGTCAAAGTAATTTTGGTTTCTCTTTTTAATGAAACAGCTCCGAATATTATTTATAGTAGATTTAATATGAAGTGTTTGAAAGCGAAATATGACTGAGAAATAAGAAGACAAGTTAAGATTTGTAATGAAACAAATTTTAATATACCAAATCGTTTACAACACGAACACTAGCAACTTAATGGTTTTAAATCCATTTCCTGTAGGTACCTCGTTGTATACTTTACAAGACTGCTATTAACAGACCTCTTACTATTTAATGTTACAGACGCAAACCTTGATCTATTACCATACTGACTTGTTTCGTAAGGTTTTATTTATTGATTGGCTACATAAGTAACTTAACAGAGGAAGAATAGAAATAAACACTTTATTTATGCTTATAAGGATTTTTTCCTTGTTTGTCCATAAAGAGTGGTAAATGAAGAGACCTTATCTAGAACGAAATTTAAGATGTTCAGTGTCTGGATCCTGAACTTATTCATTGGTAAACTTAACGTTTAAACTCGCTTTTTATTATGCATTACCTTGAACTAGAAAAATTATATATGCTCATATGCAATTATGTAAGAATATGTAAAGCGGAAGTTAGTTGCTTCAAAAGCTAAAATCACTTTAAAAAGTAATAGGCGTAATTTCCTACGTGAGATTACAAAATTAATGGATTCGGCAACTCTACAGATCATTTCACTTTTAAAACTTCCTTTAATCGTAAAAAGGGTGTTTTATAACCCAACAGGAACATTTTTGTGACTACTGTTTTTATCTTACAACAATTCTTATCTTCCTTAATTAATACTTGGAACTTTTGGAAAACCTAAATAATACAGCTGAGTAATACTGAATTTAAAAATACAAAATTTCCATTCATAAATAATATAAATTTATTATATCATTTAACAGAATTTATAGCAATGTTTACAAGCTTTGAGTAACCAGTTTGAGTTACCAATATTTTGTTCATTTTTAACGATGTATTTTTTTCTCTTTTTCATAACCAACGAAATACATACAGCTATGTGCAAAAAAATAGCACCATAGTGAAATACCCAAATTAACTCCATAATCACGTATTGACTGCTCTGCTATATGCATTCAAAAGTGTTCTCAAGATATTTGTTTGAGATCCAGTGAGTTTCTGAAACTAATGAAGTCCGGAAAATTCTCGTTTCGGTAGGGGAAATCCCTGTTTTTATAAATAAAATCAATATTGACCTGTGTAAAATAATAGCACCAATTCAGTCTATGATAGCAGTTCGACGCCGTAACACCTAAATATATTTCAGCATAGAACAATGAAGTCAAAGGTAAAAATAATATGAGCCTATAGTAAACATCTGAATTGAATTATAATTTAATTTAAATATTAAATGGGTCGTGGAATACATTGCATGAAAGAAGAACGTTTGTTCATAAACAAATTATTGGCTAAAGGGAAAACATACAAATGTATTAGGGAAGTGGTCGGATGTTCTAATAAAATGATCAGTAATGCCAAGAAATTTAAAGAAAAAGAAGAAAATAGAGGCCGAAAGAAAAAACCATCTTTAACTGATGAAAGAAGCATCCTAAGACTAATAAAAAAATCCTTTTATAACGTCAACTCAAATTAAAAAGGAATTAAATCTCAATGTAGACACATCTACAATAAGAAGAAAGTTCATAGAGAAAAACTGGATGGCCAGAACTCCTAGGAAAGTACGCGTTACAGCAACAAGAAACATTTTCGTGACAGAATCAAATTCGCTCAGGAACATTTAACCTGACCTCTCGCACAATGGACAAATATCCTCTGGACCGATAGAGTCGAAAATTGAGTTATTTGGGTCTCCAGGCTGTAGAACATTTGTCCGCAGACCAACAAGAGATGAACTTAAACCCAGTATACAGCCAAGACCGTTAAACATGACGGAACAAAAATTAATGTGTGGGGATCAAGCCTACGATAACCGTTGATTAGTCTACGTTGATATAATGAGAGAAGTAATGTTGCCCTATGTGGACTGGAATATGCCTCTCAGATGGGTCTTACAGCAGGACAATGATCCAAAACATATCAGCAGACTAGCAAAAGGCTTTTTTGCACAAAATCGAGTTTAGGTTATGGAATGTCCCGCTCAGTCACCTGACCTGAACCTCAATTGAAAATCTTTGGGCAGATATTAAAAAAGCTGTTTTTAAAGCAAAACCGAAGAATACAGCAGAATTAAGGTATGCTGTGCAATCACGGGGGAGGCTATTCCATTACAGCGTTGTCAAGCGCTGGTTGACTCTATGCCACGGCGTTGTGCTGCTGTTTTGAAAAACAAAGGTTATACAACAAAGTATTAATATGTTACAGTTTAAATTTTTAATTTTATTTGATTCCTTGTACAGTAATTTGTATGTTTCACTAGCGGTGCTATTTTTTTTGCACAGTAAAAACTTGAGATATTATAAGTTAACTGAATGTGCTACATTTATTTTTAGTTTATTTGGAACAATATGTTATATATGTATAATGTTTTGTTATATCATACCTTTTTTGTAATAAAAAGCTAAACAGATGCAACTAAGGCTTGCCTTTTATATTTCATGTTTTTAATGTAAAATACAGTCGGTGCTATTTTTATGCACAGAGCTGTATATTTGGTTCATCGTGTCAAACTGGCCTGTGGTGTGTGGTCACCTGTACTTTGTTCAACCTTCAAACCTTGCAAATGTCATGTAAATAGGTTAAAAAGTCTGTGGGGCCTTTAACAGTCTATTAATCCAACTTATAGAACATTTCACTCCTGGAAGTTATTTTTACTTGTAGTATTCCAACTCGAAGAACTGTGTTACTCCAGATCCTCCAGAAGAGTGCCCAAAATATGTATGTTCGATAAGATTTCACGTAAAATTAGTTGATGTAGTTCATTCACCCTAAGTAGGTATATCAATAAACGTGGCAAAAATATGACATCATTATAAACCACCCTGAGTAAAAAATATTAATGTCTAAGACCAGTATTTTACTTTTATGGCCTAAGAATAAGTTTAGTTTATTGTTTTTCGCTTTGAGTAACTTATGAGTCGGAGTTATAACATGGATACTATCCATTTCACAACTCTTGCATAAGTTTTCATCTTTGGTCCACTCACGAACCCACAAATTTTACCGGCCGCTGCGATTAGGCATCCAGTGAGACCGTTCATCACCCCGAATTTGATCCCTAATCCAGGTAAAGCACATTCTTAGCACTTTCTCCGCCGCCTCTAGGCGAAATCGATTTCCTGGATGAGCAGTTTTGCAACTTATGGCGCATTAAGGCGTCGCTAATAAAAAAAAAATAGGGCATAACGTTGTCCTCTTGAGGATCGCTTTGTTTACGTGATCGGTTTATTAAAATATTTCCAATACGCCGGTTCCCGGCTGCTGGCACAATATCGAGTAAGGAAGGCGTGATAAGGTTATTTCGGGATTTTGTTCTCGAGGAAAATGTCTGCCATTACGAGGTCATCGATCGCTCCCGTTTTTCACAATGAAAATTACAAGCGTATTGCTCAGGATATTTCCGAAATTTATGAAAAATAAAACTGTTATGTTTCAATTACGTTTTTACTTTTATAATTTATAGAGAAGTTTGATGACTCAGTGGTTTCCGGATATTGCCGTGTATGGTGAATTTCCTTTCTTGACGTTTCGTCGATTATACTGTCGGCAACGAGCCATCGTTATTTGAAAAATATTTCATCATTGATAACACAGCCCCACAAAAAAAATTGGTCAAACCCAGAAGGTAGACCCTCTCCCCCATGTATTTTGATGCGCTGAAACCGGATTATGACATTAAAAATTGATTTTAAGAATTGAATTTTCCTCTAGCACCACCTACGGGTTAAAATTGAAGTTTTTATAAAAATCTCAAATTGATGTATTCCTACGTATTCTGCACTAAAACTGATCAAGACAATAAAAAATTATTTCAACCACTCAATCACCCCGTGGACCACCCCATTAATCCCCTGTACTCCCCCTCCCCAAGGGGTCAAAATTTCACTTCTTATAAAAAAATTTCTTTACAATTACATGTAAAAAGGCATTAGAGGATATGTACATTTTAAATTTTTATTAAAAGCGCATTTTTTCCTACGGCGCTCGCATAAGGTGGTGCTACAGGAAAATTTGGTAGTTGAGTAGAAATTATTTTCTATTGACATGTCCTGGTTTAGTAGACCAAAATACCTCATGATGTATAAGTTTTAAATTTTTATAAAAAAGTTCCATTTCGAACACCTACAGAGGGGATCTTAAGAGGGTGCTAGAAGAAAATGGTAAATGTCATATTCGGTTTTAGAACGCTAAAATACATAATAATACACATAAATTTTTAATTTTTATAAAAACTTCAATTTTAACCCCTCAGGACGGTCGTAAAGGGGTGATAATGGAAAATGGTACAACTAAAATCATTTTTTATTGTCATATTTGGTTTTAGAACGCCAAAATACATAATACATATACATTTGAAATTTTTATAAAAACTTCAATTTCAACCCGTAAGGGGTGCTAGCGGAATATTCAATAGTTAAAATCAATTTTTAATGTCATAATCGGGTTTCAGCGCATCAAAATACATGGCGGTAGAGGGGTCTACCTTCTGGGCTTGACCAATTTTTTTTTGTGGGGCTGTGTTATTTTTATTGAAAAGGAATGTCCTTACTTCGATTTGGATTAATCTCTATGATGAATTTTTTCAAATAACTCGAGAATAGGTGACTCGTTGCCGACCATTGCGTTCGGGCTCTATTCATTATATATCTTGGTGTTTCCTCGTTTCGTTGGTCACCTGTGTTCGTCATGACTATTACTGCTTGGTCACCCTAAGCAGCACGACAATATTGATCCAATATTGGTCCAATATAGAAGATATATAGGGCCAAACTAGTTTCCACATATCGGGCCAATAAAAAATGTGGACTTTTTGGAATATAGACCCAATATATTTTTCTAATATTGGGCCTATAAATTATTATAGGCTATATATAATATTGTCCAAAAATATTGGACCAACAAGTTATAAATATATTGCCCTAACTAAAATACAATGTTAGGCCAACATTGACACTCTTTATTATACCAGTATTTGAAATGCAAATCTCCTCTTCTGGTTACACTAATATCCAAGATATCACTGAGTTAAAACTATAAGGTTCTGCGTTATATGTAGCATAGAACCCTATAAATTTAACCCAGCAATATCTTAACAAAATACCTAACTGAAAAGAAAGATGCCACCTGCTTTTTTAATATTAAAAATAGTAAAAATTTAAGAACAGATTTTTCTTTTTTGAAAAAAATGTGTTACTTACATTTAAGATCCACTATTAACTTTCCTCATAATTTTGTTATTACTGCAGGATAAAAAATAAAACAAAATATATAAGGTTCACCAAACTGTATTAAAACATTCCAACTAATTTTACAAAATACTATGCATACATTTTGCATTATGGTTACATTATGCATAGATGCATACATTATTCATCTTGGTTTGGCGTTTCAGCTAAAAATAAATAAATAAATGAGTATTATGTCGGTGACACACATAATTACATGACCATGGACATATAACGACATATAACCAAGAAAGGATTGTTTGCATTTGTCTTAAGTCATACATTCATACATTCATTAAAAAAATGCTATTGGCAACAGCACTTTAATTATTTAGAGACAAATAAAAAATTGTATACAAAATTTGTATTGCATTATTTTTTCCAACACCCCTGAGGTTTTGCCACTCCGGTTGTAAAATAGTTCTTCACTGTAAAAATTTGTTTAATATGTATTGTAGTATGCCAGAACGTTAGAACATAAACAAACACATAAACAAACTGATGGAATAAGTAACTCTCAACAGGATAAACGTCAAATTAAACTAAAACTACTTGGCAGGTTTTAAAAAAGCTATGAACTAGATCTCTTCCACCTGTGTAGTAGATTTGTAAAACAATGCTTGACCGCGTTTATAGGAATTTTATGAATGAAATGTTTTGTGTCCCCTTGGTTATATGTATATGCCTATAACATTTCGACAGTTACAAACCAACCTCTAAGTTGTCTTCCACTGCTCTGGTCTCCAGCTGTTGCCAAAGAAACACCAATACAACATGTAATCTCCAAGTCGGTGGCATCTAAAAAGTTCACTTTAACAGCTTCTAAAAACAGACAGGTAATTTATCAATATGGCAGTCCAATAGTAAATTAATAATATCAGTTCCCATTGCCTAAATTACTAACAACACGTACTATAAGCTAACATACCTAAGACAGTTTTATATACCGATAGCTTGGAAAAATATTTTTTTTGTTTTTTTCCTTTTGCTGAGTATTGTAAGCTCAGCTCCTTGTTCATTAGTTTTTTCATTATAAAATGTAGATTCTTTTACGGTATCTCCACCTACGTGTGAAAGGATGTTTACCTACAATGAGAAAATATGTAAAAACTAAGAGACGGCTAATAACAAAGTAATTTACCAAATCTTCTAGGTCAGTAGCATTTTCAATTTTGTTTTCTAATTCTAGCAATTGCTGTGGAGTTGTCAGCGGCAATTTAAAATCAGAGGTTGACTTGAACGATTTAGATTTGTTTTCTAACATATCAAGCTTTATTTTGATATGACTTATATTATTTTTCATATCTGTAATATCATATTTGATGCCTGCTAATGCTTTAGTAATCTTTTTTATATCTCTACTTATATTATTATCAGCAAGACCTGAAATGGTTACACCAAGATATAAATGACTAACCATGTACAATTTACGAAGAATTGAAAATATTACCTTCATTAGTACTGTCTGAAGTTGTTGTCTTCAAGTAGGGCCATTTATTAAAGATTTACTACTTTTCGGTGTCTTGGTAAAACTGTAAATTAAGTTTCTTTGCGAAGATGAATACCCTAAAAACAAAAGTATATATATAACTTCTTTTGAATTATAATACGATCTTGATTTATTTACCTTTTAAATCCTGATGGAGTAGTGACTCGGTTTGTGGAATAGTTATAATTCCTTCCTGTTTTGTTCTTTAATTTATGTCCTACTGACTCAACATTATCACCAGATACTTCATCTGCCTCATCGTCCACAGTATTATTATTGTCTTTGTCGCCTATTACCAGTCCCTCAACATCAGTCTCATCCACTGATAAATTGGATATGTATTCCGCCTTCTCTGCCAAATTTTGAGCATGTTTTAGGGTAAATACGGTAGCCTTGCAAATACCATCCCATTCTTCATATTCGATATTTAGACTTGGTTCTGAACAATTGTCCCTTAACTTTTTGATTTGAGTTTCAGACAATTTCTTGGGCCATAAGTAAACATCTTTTTTCGTATCAACTGCCCAAGAAGTAGGTACATATTCAGAAGTATTGTCTCCTAAGAAAAAAACTATATCCCAGCTTGTCATAATGTCTGAAAGATACAATTGTAAACTATATGTAAATTACACACCGTAACTAAAAAACATACAATACATTAATGCTCGGTGTCAACACCAGTGTGATTTGATAGATGTAAACTGCAATCAACACTCTGACTATCTGATTCTTCATCTTGATTCTCAAGAAATCTTTTAACATACATATACTTTCTGGACTTTTTTGACATATTTCCTACAATTGAAAAATCCCGCTTTATTTAAATGACCACATACAACCATGCACCACTAAGCGAAGGTCCGTGAAGTTGGCGCCGAAAAATAAGGTGCAGGGAGAGGGAAAGTGGCTAGTTCATTTGACCATCGTTAGGCCCAATTAATTTCGTTGACCACCTTTGTTTTCTAGTTTCGGGGCTAACTTCATGCAGCGAAACGATTTTCTATAAAATACTTCATCCAGGATGTTTGTGTCTTTAAAATTAAAGAAGTGAGTCTTTAAGCGGTTGTTGACATTCCGAGTCGTTAGACCAACCCTAAAAACTTTTTTTTCCACTCCTTAGTTTCCAATATCAATCGATCAGATGAAATTGCAGCGCAATTATATATGTATATGTTCAAAAATCACATTTTCACTGGGGCTAAATGAATTTTAACGATTATGGAATTTTTTATTCCCTTGATTTCGTTAGACCACCCTTAAAAAGAGTTACTGCAAAAAAAAAACGTTTTATAAAAAAAATCAATCGGGCTAACATCACACGTTGCTGAAATTCTAAGGCTTAATAAGGGGTTGGTCTAACGATTTGAAATGTCAACAACCGTTTAAAACTCATTTTTTTCATTTTAAATCTAAGACGCATACACATCCTGGATGAAATATTTTCTATAAAAATGTTCTAGTCCTAACTTAGTCTTACCTTAAATGTGTTTTCAAAACTAAATATATATGTAAACTGGTATAATGGTCCAAGAAAACCTTCAACTTCCCTATTCCCATAGGAACTGCCTATAGAACCATCCTAGAAAAGGTAATACTGACAAAGAAATTAAGGAAATAGACCAATGAATGGTTCATGAAGCCAACGAAACTAAGAATTAAAAATTAACAATTAAAATTAAAATTACACTAAAATTTATGTACCTAGTTCATGGAAATAAAAATTAACAATTAAGAATTATGAGTAAAATGATATGCTGTGTGCCAGTTTATTTTTAAATAATGTGTTTTTATTGTAAAAATATGGACTTCCACACTTTTTCCACTAAAAATATCATTTTATAGTAATATTTTTACTTTACAGATAATAAAAATAACAGCGAAAAAATACTAACCTCAAAATTTATACCAAACGCCTGCGCAGACCACATGGCAAAAATTAAGAATTAACAACTAAACTAAAAAGATACCTAAAAGTTGGGCAACTTGTGTAATTGCTTAATTTTTAATTTTAATTTAGTGTAGATTCCATGAACGCTAACATGGGTTTGTGGATAGTCAGTTTATATATATGTAATTCTTAATTGTTAGTTCTTAATTTAGTTTAGTTGGCTCCATGAACCCAGCATAAGTGAGGACTAATAGGACATTTTTTATGAAACAAGCATTACTAGGTACTTTTACTTTAATAACCAATCGAGTACCATTATTTGTTAAAATTATAAATAAAAGAAAAATTAAGGTTAAATGATGCTTCATAAAAACCAAACCACCTTATTATGACCTCTAATCTTGACAACATTCTATTTAAGTATATACTTAAGGCTTGATTTATGAAGACATATGATTTACCATAATAAAATCAATTGAACTACAAGCGATAAATGTGCATTAAATCAACCCTAATTAACAAAACGTCGACTATAAGATTAAAATTGTAATTATTACATAAATACTCACTCAACAACTTTATTTTTCACTTCTACACTTCACTTTTATGCACCAGTACCACTTATAACGGCTGGTTTCACCTACTTTAATAACCAAATACCAAATGTTGCTTTTCAAGTTTTCACGAATCGTTATAAAACTCAAGATGCCGGCAAGCTGATTCGCCGTTCACAATGCTCACGTGATCCAGCTGCTGACGCCGCGTTGTCAGATTGCAATTTCAGATTTACAAATTTCAAGTCATTATTTGACTATTTTATTTGACTTTCACAAAAAGTGGTATTCATTAGGGGTTTAGTGATCGTAAAAATATTAACGCGTTCATTTAAAATAGTCTACAACAATAAAAATTTGGTGCTTCTCAAAAACTTAAACTGCTTAAACCATCATGTAACTACAAAATGTTTTACGTATGAGTTAGCAACAGCTACATACAACAATCAGCGATTCCACAGAACACGTGATTAACGCCATGTTAAATCGAATGAAAGGAAGAAGCGGTCTTAGGACTTCTCATATTCTCGTCTCTTTTTAATTCTGTGGTTCACCGAATTGTTAGGAGATAGGCGCCACTAATCATTGTAGCGCCTTTATTTGAATATTTTCAGAAGTAATTGCATCAAAATTCATTGACAATTTTGTACGACAGTCTAGGAATTATTGACAATTTCTATGAATAAAAAAAGTAGTACTTTACTGACATGTTAACATACAATATTTTTTTCCACAACTGTCAAAAAAGCCAAAAGCTTTTTTTACGCAAAAGTGTTTTAAGAGTTGAAAAAAATAACCTTTTTTATACTTTGCGTAAAAAAACGATAACAGTATATTTTGTAATTCAAGAATAATATACTTATTCTGACACACATTATACACAAAAATCATTTTTTCACATTTTTTTGACATTTGTAGAAAAAGAATAGGTGTACATTACTTACATAGATAATTTTATAAATATTATTCTAACTGTATTATTGTAATAGAGATGCATTCTCAGATTGGCCCGATATTTGTTAGAAATATTGGCCCTACATTGAATAAACAGTATTGGAGATATATGCAAATGCCAATATTAACATGCAAAATAAATACTGTATAGGGCCAATGTTGTAATAAAATATTGTAAATACTAATAATGGGCCAACATTGATAATTACAATAATGGCTAAACAAAGGTCAACCAATATTGGCGTAATATATGTCACCAACATTACATTTATAGAACAAAAACAATGTTGCACCAATATTGGTACAATATTGATTTATTAACTGTAATGAATCGATATTGTGCCAATATAGAAACAATGATCAGCCAATATATTTGTGCTACTTGGGACGTGCATCTATCATGACTACTTAATTATTTGATGATGCGATCACCACATTGTTTGACGCTCTCCTATTGCACCATATGTTCTGTGTTATTATTGTTCTTGGGGCATTGTTGTTATTATATGTTCTTGGGTGCTAGAATGGGAGGTCCGAGATTGGTGGTGACTTTTGGAGGTGACGCTAGTTGAACTAGGTCCAATATCTCGATCGATCATGGTGATTAAAAACTATAATAAAGTTGGATAAATGAGGACGTTTTAAATATACGCCGTATACAATCTCAGATTCATCTGTTAACTTAATCGCCAAATTTAGGTGTAGAACCTAAACCTACTTACACATTATGTAAGTAGAGCGTAAAATTATTTTTATCAATATGTTGAAATATATAAGAGTTAAAAAAAATGTACTTAGGTAAACACAACATTTTAATTTAACTCTAGAATACCCGACCGTTTTCGACATACTTCTTTACCAGACCGTCGTAATTTTTTTCACATCCTAAAAAAAGACTAAAAACTCATTGATTTCGAAAAGTTTTTATTTAAGAGGAAAATATTGTACAATGTTTAAATATTGTTCAACTACGTATAGGAAGGGACTAAGGCTTGTATACCTATAAGAAATTGGAAGTGTTGCCGTCTATATTCTGTGGTTTCGTAAAATTTACGACGGTCTGGCATTCTAAGGTTAATTAGATAATTATAATCACACCACAGAAATATACATTCTAGCTCTAGGAATCATAATGATTGTGTTTGAGGGTTACACATAATATACATTTTTTTATTTGAATGACATAGAGTGTTACGTATACGCTGTTATTTAAATTAATTATTCTAATAAATTAATATTGCTCAAATAATATACAAATACATATATTTGCAATATAAAACAGAAAAAGAGAAACATTCCAATTAAAATAGCTTCTACATTCCCGATAAGATGTGACCGTTAAAAATTCCGCGTTGTTTCATATCTTACACAAACTTTTCATACAGGAAATAGGAAGTTTTGTTGGTATGAAATATAGTATCTAGGCTGCATTTATATGAAATCGCACCAAATTAATACAACAATCAGAAATCGTAGAGAAATTTATAATTACTTACGTATTGCTGCATTATTTAGGAAAAGCGAAATCGCCAATGTGATCGTTTGAAGTGTACATCTTAGATTAATCACAAAATGCCAGAATGTGATGAAATAGTTACGCATTATTTAAAGAAATTCGTTTAATAAATCTGTGATAAAAAAACTTAAAACTAAAAAAACGACTAACACTTAATTTATTTTACTGACCTAAAATATTTATGTAGGTACATATTTTGATGATTAATATATAATTAACACCATCTGTACTTGTATAAGGAAACAAAGTAATAATAATAAATATACATCCAAAAAAAAACGTCATCAAATCTGGCTATGAACGAGAGAGATGGAAATTGTGGTTTTGTCGAAACTCAAACGAAACGTCAAACTTTTTGACAAGTGACTGTCACAACTGTAACTGTAAATAAATAATGACTCTCATATAATGTAACAGACAATCATATGAGGTTATAAATTTAAGATAAACAGAAATACGTTTTTTTGCTCGGCCGACTTGGATGACGTTTTTTTTTTTTGGATGGCTCGTTATTAATAAAACCCACCTGGCTTTAACAGAACAGTACATACTTCCATTCCACAACGTAAATGTATAAATAAATATGATAATTTTATTAAATAAACTCTTCATACTTACTTAAAAAAATATAGTTCATCCTTTATAAATAATAACAGTGATGTTATGTCCAAGCATTAGGAATTTCACTGAATGTTGAAGTATCGTCCAATAAATTCGATTGGTAAGTTTCTAAATGGTAGGTTATAAAACGTACAATATGTTTACTCACTTAATTAATCAGTGCATACAGGAGTTCCATAAACATTTTCCTAATCTTGTATCTACTTCTATACACAGCTTGTAAATTAAATTCATGCTTGTATTAATAAATTTCGTAAAACTGACACAATCAAACCGTAAACCAGGGAATAAAGCACCTAGAAAAAGAACACATAACATAAAAACAAGACCTGCTTACTATATTGCAGAAGTTCGCCGTCAAATCACATTAATAAATAAAATCTGCAGTTACGTCCTTTTATAAAATTTAAGCAGGAACTCAGTGGTTTCTTGGAAAACTTAAACAACGATCACATTATTTATCGATACGTTATTATTTTTACCGAGGCCTGGTTTCATCAGTTAGGATATTTAAATAATCCAAATATGAGTACATAGTTTTCATAAAATATCCATGAATTTGCAGATACTTCTTTACATCCACACAAAACTGCTGTTTGGCCAACTGTTTCGGAAACGCGAATATTTTTTCCAAACCGTTACGGCTGAAAGATATCGCTGTGATTTATTAAAACCCTTTGAGGTTGTCAACGAGTAACGTGATTATTTATATACGAATTTATTGAAGGGTGTTTTCAACAAGATAATGCTACAGCACATACATCTTGTTAAACAATAATTGTTTATTTTAATTTTTTGACACACGATTTCTAGATTTTCCTACAAGGTCTCCAGATCCAGGTCTCCTCGCAATAATTAGGACTACATTATTTATACACACCTCAAAAATACTGTTTTAGAAACATACGCTATATCACAAACCCTAACATTTGGAAAGCTCATTTGACAACATGAAGTGTCGAGGTCGTTTATGCATTCAAACTGAAGGACATTACTGAGTTAATTTTTTAAAAATTAAGAATATATCTATTTTTTAATCATGCGTCTCCTTTAGTACATTTTTATGTCACGACAAAATTAAACAACTGTACTAAGTGTTGTCAATTGTCAAGTTGATTTGTCTAATGACAAGTTGATTTGTCATTAGAAATTGAATGTTGATACCTTAATTTATTTAAAGGTATTTTATTTCACTTGAATGATCCAAGTGAATTAATAGTGTATGGCACTTCAATTTGTTTAACATTTACCTGTGCTAGATGTAAGTATGTGCTCCGTACTATAGTAAAGCAGGTCAAACTCAAAATGTATCAGAGTGCTTAAAAAAAGACAGCCAAAGTCACTTTAGATACGAATTGTAAAATATATAAGGATTAAAATTCTTTCGAGAAATTAGCATAGAAGGATGAGAATAGCATTACGACCACATTCGGTTATGTTATTCTGCTATATAATTTATATTGTGCCTTAGCAGGTTCGGAGATCCTTTACAGATTACCAGAAGTTCCTCTTTTTAATGCAATCAAATAAACATTAATTAGTATCATTATGATGTTATAGTTCATATTAAATTTACTTTTTAGACTAACTTTTCTCATTTTATTTTATGCCTGCAGAAATGCTGAAATGTTATCTCGAGTGTTATCTTTTTTATTAAGTTGGTGATATCGATAAATTAGACGATATAATGAGGTACATTATATTTAAGTTTTATTAAAGAGGCAAATACCAGGATTTGCATTTGTATATTTGTATAAAAGGTGGTATATCGAATACCTAGTACAAATGGTATATTTTGTATATATATGTATAATATAACTATCTAGTATAAAATATACATAGGTAGTAAATTTTAGATAAACAGACAGCAGCCTCTTATATCATATGTTATAAGATACTAATATATGTAGTTATTCTAAACATACTGTATGATATGTTTAATACTCAATGTTTATATTCAGTTTTTTCAAACTTTCTTGAGTTTTTAATTATTTCAATAAATAGCTAAAATAAAAATAAAAAATCATCACTTAAGTATTTTTTTAAGCTCAAGCAATATTGTCTTCTTTATACCGAGTGATTTTCGAAAGCGGCTCAGCCTCATAACTTTTCTGTTTTTAGGGATAAAATAGACGTAGACGTAGTAAAAATAGTAGACGTAAAAAAATTATTTATCTTGTTTTTTTTTTGACAGTTTTCATTTTTCAAGCGGCAAACTATGGCCAAGAGAAATTCTTTGTTTTAATTTTTTTAATGTAAATACTATGCCACATAGGATTTTTCAAACAGTGCTTTTCGTGCCAACACTTTGATATCACATACTCCAATACTTACTTCAAAAAATTATGTGTCAAAAAGTAACTAATGGTGTATCATTGTGCTCAGAATAGCATTTTACCAATATCAATATAAGTGAAAATAACATGATGTGCCATTGAAGATTCAGAAGTTGGGGTCATTTCCGGTCAAACTGGAAGTCAATAAAAATTATCGACAATATCAGTACATCCAGCTGTATATCTAATATCCATTTCTAATATTTCATTATTTTATCTCCTAAAACAAAAAGTTATAGGGGTATGTGACTTTCAAGAATCAAGCAGTAATATGGGGTCGTTCTCGATTTTTTAGAGACCAAGTGTAAGGGGCCATTCATTAATTACGTAAGGACGATTTTGGCGATTTTTGACCCCCCTTCCCCCATGTAATGGTACATAAGGTTTCTTGAACCCCTCCTCCCCCACTCCTTCTTACGTAAGATTCTATCTCTTATAATAAAATGTTAAAAAAAGGATCAGTCACACTAAAACTCACAGTTTGTACGTAAATTAGAGATTTTTATTTTTTAACAGATATTTTAGATTGTACTTTTTATTGCTATCAAATATAGATGACTACGATATAATTATCAGACAACTATTTAGTCTTTGGAATATTATTATGATAATTAAGAGGAGTTTTTAAAAGATGCAAACCAAATTGTACATTATAGAATGAGAAAAATATTCGGAACCCGAAATAGAACTAGATTTTTAATATTAAATTTCGACTTACAAAATATTACGTAAGAATGGGTCTTGAGCCCTCCCCCTCCCCCAAATAAGGGCATGTAGAGATCTTTCTAACCCCCTCTCCCTCTAGACCCTTACGTAATAAATGAATGGCCCCTAATGACTAAGGTTCGGAAAGTTTGCTTTCACGCATGGTACATTGTATTTAAATATCCAGGGCTTCCACAACGGGACCGGCGTACTATCGCACATACGCGACTCCCAGAGGCTTCGGTCAGTGGCGTACGTATGAAGAGGCAAGGAAAACACGCGTATATAATTTACAAGGCGCTTAAAAAATACGGTTTATACTTTAATTATCACAGAGTTTTATAATGCCGACCCTACGTTATGGCACACATTTCCGGACCCTAGTAAAGACTGATTAATTTAATTATTTCATTTTCCTTTGGTACATTTTGACTAATACTTATATAAACAAGTATTTGCTTGGGCATATAATCAGCATAAAAGAAATAAAAAAAAAGTTTTAGTTTAATTTAATTTAAGTTATTACCATTTTTTTTATTTATAGCCACATGTTTATAATCACTGTTTAAACATTTGCATTAAAATTTAAAATATAAATTGTATTACCTGTACTGGTGTTACATTTGAAGTTGCAGGGTGTCCCAAAAGTTGGAAATAGGCCCGCAGAATCGAAATTATTAGTTTTCAAAAAAACGTTTCCTACAAAAAAACTCGCACCATAAACCGCCATCGGTTTATTAAAACGATGTCGACATTCCTCAGGGTGTTTCCAAATCAGGAAAAACTCTTTCGGTTAAATGGCAGCATCGTTAATTCGCGTCTAATCAAAAAAAAGTTATTAAGAAAAGTTGTTAGAATGCCGAAATATGAGGGTATACGAAAAATCGGCGCAAAGTCAAATGTTTACGAATTAACGTTGCTGGCCCAAAAGTTGGAAACAGTCCCCAGATTCGAAACTATAACATTTTCGAAAAAAATGTCTTCCCAAAACATTCGTCCCATAAAGCGCCATCGGTCTGTTAAAACGACGTCGACATTCCTCTACAGGGTGTTTCACAAATCAGAAAAAAATGTTTCGATTAAATGGCAATTAACAGTTTTTTCTCATTTGTTAAACACCCTGTAGAGGAATATCGACGTCGTGTTGACTCACCGATGGCAGTGTGCGGTGCGAATGTTTTTTGTAGGAAACTTTTTTTGAAAATACTAATAGTTTCGATTTTGCGGCATAGAAACAGGCTTTTCGGATCAGCAGCGTTAATTCGTAAACATTTGACTATGGCGCCGATATTTCGGATACCCCCATATTTCAGCATTCTAAACAACTTTTCATAATGGCTGTTTTTGATTAGACGCGGAATTAAGCACTGTTGCCATAAAACCGAAACAGTTTTTTCTGATTTGTGAAATACCCTGTAGATGAATATCGACATCGTTGTAACAGACCAATGGCGGTTTATGGTGCGAATGTTTTTGTTGGAAACGTTTTTTGAAAATACTAATAGTTTCGATTCTGCGGGCCTATTTCCAACTTTTGGGACACACTGTATATCGAGAAAAATGCGGGTATTTAAAGAAGATAGTGCACAGTTTCAAGAGGGGAAAAAAACGACACAAATTAGATCTTGATCATTAACGGTTATTCTTGAACTGAAGGCTGATGTGATGTGAACGTATAAACGTAGCAGACAAAGTAAAAATGTAATTTATTTACATGTGTAATTTATGAAATTTTTACTGCTTCTACTGCGGTAATAATCGTATTATTTATAAGGTAGGAGTACCGTTTCATTATTTACTACAGGCCATAAATATATATACATTCAATAAAAAAAAACTTCTTGTCGAAGAAATAATGTACGGCCAATTTTTAGTTCTTTAGATATTAAGGTTTGTAAATTTTTTTAGAACAATTCTAACAGTATGACCAAAAAGCGATATGTTCGCAATATGATACTACGTACTTATTTACGATATCATATTGTAATTAATTATTATGTACGTCCTCTTTCTTCGGAAGGAAAAACAATACCTAGGTAAATTAAAATTGTTCACTCCTTTATTTACCAAGAATTATTTTTTACTGAAGAAAAATTATTACAGGGTGGACCGAGCATGCAAGCGTATCCAATATAACCATAACATTGATAGTGACGTATGTGAGGCCAAAATCTATCGCTTCAACTAACATTTCATATTTACAATTATAAAAGAGAAAAACTTGACATAATGAAACATGTGTTTGCATCTATTGTATCTATTGCCTTCAGTCTATATATGCATGTATGTCAGTGGCGGCTCGTCAGGGAGGCAGAGGAGGCAGTGCCTCCTCTGTGAAAATTCCAAAGGAGTTTCCTGCACTATTATTTGCAACATATTAGCCCTCATAAACGACCCAGCGCCTAGTCTATCGCCGTGGTGGCAAGCCTCCGATGCCAATGTTTTCACATAATAGACAGTATGTCACCGGATCGAGTTTAAAAGAGGGACAAATGTTGTGTTTTTGATTTCTCAGAAAAAGTCACTCTTGATGATTTGCCCTGCTCTTTTGGACACAAAATTTTATAAGTAATTCTAGTTGGCGGATTTAACCCAATAATTTCGTTGTCTAGGATACTATATGCTATAGAAACTCAATTAGTTAGCTAAAAAAATTATTCGAATTACTTAGTCTCATGTTTTAATCATTAAATTAAACAACTGATTATAAAATGAAATAAAAACGAAACCAGAATTTTTTTATTCAAATAATGCTCCCTCCTTTTTCTGCACAAATTTCAATTCAAGCTCTAAATTCGTTAAAACTATTTCTAATTTCCTCAATTGACAAGGACTTGACTGCATTTTGAATACTTGTTTTTAATTGCTCTTCATCATTTTCTAGTGGTTCACGATAAACAATTTGGTTTAAACGTCCACATAGATAGAAGTCCAATATTGTCAGATCCGGGCTTCTCGGCGGCCATAAAATGGGACCATCCCTTCCTATCCAGTGTTCATTAAATTCGGAATTGAGCCAATTACGGACAGTAACGGCATGATGAGCAGGGCACCCATCTTGTTGGAAAAAACATTCTCGTTCGATAACTTAAAGGAAGTTCATCAAGTTTATCTGTTAAAATATGTTGTAGCATCTCCAAATATGTATTACGATTTAAATTTTCTTTGAAAAAATATGGACCAATAATGCCATTTGTATATGAAACCGCACGCCACATATTAACTTTTTTTGAAATATTGTCTTCGACAAGAAATAGTAAAGTGGGGATTTGTTTCACTCCAATACCGACAATGCTGAGAGGAAACGACGCCGTTTGTTGAAAAAGTAGATTCATCGGAGAACAAAATTCGCTTATGAAATCCTACGTCATTTAAAACTCTGTTGCCCATCTCCAAACAAAAATCCAAACGTTTAGCTTCATCACCCTCCTCTAAGGTGTGCCTGAATTTTGGTTTAAATAGTAAAATCCGGTTCTACTTGAAAACTCTGTAAATACGATTTACTTATTTCAGTTTCAATTGCCCTTCTTCTAAGTAATAATCTTGGAGCTTCTCTCACGGAATGGAGGGCAAGAACTGAAGCAGCATCATCTTCATTCAACCATTGTTTTTGACTTTTTAATGTCTAAAACAGAGCCTGTTTCTAAGAACTTGGTTACCAACTTCATCGCTCCGACATTAGAAATGCTAACTTCCGGGTATTTTTCGTTAAATTTATTAATAACAACACGATAGCACTCTTCCCCAGTTCCGTAGCATTGAATCAAATAAATGACACTCAAATAATTAAATCGATAAATGACACTCAAATAAATATTCGAACCTGCAATGGTATTGTTGAGTATCTTATAAAGTACAAATTTAGTCGCCTGTCTTATGAGGATAAATTATTTGTTAAAGATTTAAGAGTACCACGGCCAGGTCTATGTAAGTAAAACTTTAATTAATCAGGGTAAGCCGGCTCCTAGATTTGTTAATATGTGGTATGATAAATGCAAATGACGAAGTTGTTCTTTATCTTTAAATAAATAGTTGTGTTGGCCCTGTGTATTATTTTCAAATTGTGGAGAAGATGCTTGGACAAAGTCTGGATTTGATAATCTTAAAAAATTATCTCGTTCAATTGACACATTCAAAAAGTCGGGAACATATTAGTTGTGTTTGCAAATTACATCTTTTAGGCAAACAGAATATTATGAAAGTGATCCATTCAGCCCGTCAAATCTAAATTGACACAGTCCTGGCAAAAATCCGTATTTTATTTCACTACATCTCTTAATTGTAAAATAATTTGACGCAAACTCTACACTTTCCCGATGGTTTTGCTGAACCAATACAATATATTATGTACAGTATGTTAGACAAATGCACTTAATGTATTTTATTGACCAAGTAGAGGTCATTCTCCTAGCTGTACGGTATATAACTAACAATATTACAAACATTTTTATAAAAGTTTGCCTCCCCCTAAAAAAAAAAAAGTCACGAGCCGCCAGTGATGTATGTGTATTATGTACATCCCAAAAATATGTTTGCAAAGTTAGATATCATTATTCTAAATAATTGATGGAAGTCAGTTTAAGAATTAGAAGTTGATAACCATAATGTTAGATAATGTAATGTAGGTGAAAGATTATGGCCTTAGAGATGCGACTCTACCATCATCAGCAGCACTAACCGGGATATTATTAATGAATAATTAACCTACATGTATGAATAATGGATAATTTAAAAAAATCAACTAACATAAAAAATTCTAACTAAACAGATACCAATCTCTCGAGGTGGACGCACGCATAGCCAACTTTCTAGCACAAAAACTAAAATAGCTCGCGAAACAAAAAACTATCAACGGAAGTCGGCTAAGCAATAAGTAATAAAATTTAAAGAGGATTTGCTTCTTATGTGTGAAACTGCACACAAACGGCGTAAATCATCATTTACCGCATTACTTACATATATGTACATAAATACTTACTTACTTGTATGTGAAATGAAAGTGTGTAAAAATGTATCAATAAATAAATAAAATAGACTCTCACACAGTAACAAGCGTAGTCGTCCTACTTTACATTATTTGATGAAAGCCGGTAGTTTTACAATATTACAGTTCTGTTTATATTTTATCTAATGTTAACCAAATTTCAATAGCAAGAAATATGGGTGATGTTTTATACGATAGGTGTTATTTGTTTAATCTAAATTTGTTCGAATACTGTTGAGTTAGTAAATTTATGAGTAAAAGTAGTCTATATATTTAAAATATGGTATGTCAAAGAAAGTGAATAAAATGAGTTAGGGACTCAAATTAGGATATTAATGTATTTCCTGATTTTCTTGATTTCCACCTTATATTATGGCATGGCTTTCTGGTTAAAAAACTTTCAAATTTTGTGATATTCCTGATATGTACTAAATTTAATACAGGAACGTAATAAAATAACAGAATCATAATTCGTAATAGGTAGAGAATAACTACAAATACCTTAAATTAATTCAAAATTATGAATTTGTGTCAGTTTATCATGCGTATACTTACACAAGTACTTAACAAAAATAATGAAATGATTTCTCAATTTCCGTCATCAGAGGATATTTTGTACATATGTACATACACAACCTTCGTTATTATCACTTGGTTCCATAAATGCGAAAAATTACGATGTTTAGGTAAATATACACATGAATTTTCAGGTAATGTATTTTGAACGTAAGGTACATATATTTTTATAATCTCCATCATAAAACTGCGCCTACATCAGGATTTAGATATACATCACCACATATTTCTAACACGAGGAATCATACCTACCCACTATATCACATTTATATTGAAGAAGCTGCTAGTAAAGTCCTAACATTGGTTTGAACTCGGTAGTAAAATAGTAAATGCTTATTTATACCTACATGAAAATATTCATAAGATAGAGGTTTGAATTACGAAATGGATAAATAAATGGAGTACTTGTAAACGTTGTTAAAGATAGTCCAGTTATAAGAAAAATATATAGGGTATGATAAATCATGATAAATAATTACTTATTTTAAGATGTGATTCTTAGACCAATTTTCGTCTAAAAAGAAAGTTTAAAACTTCATATTAACATATACCTGATTATGTATTGTTCTTGATGTAGAGAACGCCAAATTTTTCCAAAAAAAAAAAAAAAAAAAATGTCACGCTTCTGATTTTTTGAAAACAATTACACTCGACATCGACATATCCGAACTTTTCCGTTCTGAAAGAACTGAACTGAACGCTGGCGCATGCGCAAATGGCTTTTCTGGCTCATTCTATATGTTTTTCTTTGTTTTTCGAGGTCTTTATGCAAATGTAATACATACATACATGTGTACATGTTAAAAAAAGAACGTTTTTTAAACAAAAAAAATTTGCCAGGTGCAAAGAAGAGAGTGATGCAGGTAATTATTTGTAATTCAAAGTAAAGGTTTGTTTTATTGGACATTTTGTTGACGTAACCTATAATAACACAGGTCTACAAAAAAAAGTTCTGTCTTTGCGATCAGACCCATCATTTCCTATGTATTTTGATGCACGAGCAAATTTGGCTAAAAAAAATGTTTCTACCGCATCATTTTTTCTCTCCACCCCATATAATCCCCATAAACTCTTATAGAAGAAATAAAAAAAAAATGATATTTTGATTTTTTTGGGTCGCTGATCACGAATCTGAAGTCAATCATAAATTTCGACTTAATGACAGCTGTCAACAAGCTGTCAAATTTCACTAAAAAGTAACAAGTTGATATTAAATGCATATTATTAAATTTTTTGGGTTGCTGATTACGATTCTGAAATTAAAAATGAATTATGTCAAAAATCATTTTTCACCACAGAATCGTAATCACAATCGCAATCTTGACTTCAGATTCGTGATGAGCGACCCAAAAAATCGAAATAAAAATTTTTATAAAAAAATTTCCCCTATAAGTTTATGGGGGGGGGGTGGAGAAAAATGATGCGGTAGAAAATTCTTTGCCAAATTTGGTTTCAGTGCATCAAAATACACAGGAATTGATGGATCTGATCGCTAAGACAGAACTTTTTTGTAGACCTGTGTAATTTAAAACTGAAATGAAAAATGATGAGAAAATATGTATTTTTAAGAAAACCGAGATACAAAACACACATAATTGTACTGTTTATTTGCAGAGAAAAGAGCCTGCTAAGAGGCTAACCTTGGAGCAAAAGCTGGAACTAATAAATCACGCCAAAAATGGTGTTAAAAATGTTGAACTATGTAAGATGTACAATATTTGTAAATCGTCAGTGAAGAAATTCTTGGAAAAAGAAATTTACTTGTCGGAATTTGAAAAAAAGACGAAAATTGAGTGGACAGATTGACACAAAAAAGTGCACCGTATATACTTATGATACGCCATTTGAATTAAGAATTGTTTTCACTGGTTTGTACAAAGAAAGAGGAACTCTTGGAGAACCTGTCTCGGTGTGCTGCTGAGGAGGGCGATTTCCTCTTGCCGAATTCTGTGACAATCGAAATGTTTGATAAGAATCGCATTATTGTGTTTACTTTTTTTCTCGTTTAAATTTCGCGGTTTTTTGTCGTCAACCAATCAGCGACAAGTTCGGTTGTGTGGAAGTACAAGTTCGGAAATATCGTGGGAAAATGTTCCGGAAGTATTGTGAGTTCGGAATATGTCGATATCGAGTGTAGTTTATTATTAACTAGCGACCCGCCCCGGCTTCGCACGGAAATATAAAAAATGGTTATTGTGGGTTATCCCTAAGAGATAGACATATACCATCGCAGACATTTTTGTAGGCCTTTTTAAGGTGTACAATATTGTAGTACATTATTTTGATCTATCTCGTAGGGTTCAGCCAGCGTTTGCAATTTAAGCGCAAAAAAATGTGTTTACGACATCATATTAGAAACCTCTAAAATTATCAGTGTTTCTCTACTATATTATGCATTTATTATACATACACGGTGGAGACTTTAACTGGAATATATTCGCTAGCGGGGTGGTGAATGATTTTCAAAAAATTCGGGAGACACGTCAACTTTTAAAGTATTTACCTACATTTTGCAAAGTAATGTGAAAAATATAGCCCTTCAGGGGTGGCTGGAAACCACCCTCGACATGATTTGTTCAAATGCAACCCTATGGCTTGTGACTCCTCATTGTAAATTTGGTGGAAAATGTGTGTTGTTTAGTTGTGGAATGTAAACCTTACTTCTCATTTGTCCCCCAAAAATTCCAAGCAATTTTTTGCCACAACTGATATTTGTTATTTTTTGCTAGTGTTTTTACGGCCGCAAAAAGTAATTTAGTTTGTATGCTGTATTCAATTTGAAACGAAGTGTTATTTCAAATTGGTGAAAATGTCTTATTTAACTGTATCACTAAAAATCGAAATTTTGATGATGATTGGATATGGTGATAGGGCGCGAACTCAATGCGAAGTTGTTCGCTTGTTTCGAGAAACGCATCCTGACTTGCTACCACTAAATCAAGGTACCATTAGTAAAATTGAGGCACAATATCGAGAGATGGGTCATATCAGGAACGTACCGAGTAAGAGGCAGGCTGTTGATGACGACACGAAGTTGAATTTGTTGCTTGCTCTAGAAGAAAATCCAATCACTCCAGCCCGTCAACTGGCCCGTGATAGTAATCTTAATCACAAAACAGTTTTAAAAATACTTAAATATGAGAAAAAACGCCCATATAAAATGCAAGCCGTTCAAGAGCTACTTGAAGATGATCCAGATCGACGAGTGGAATTTTGAGATTTATTGATGACTTGTATTGATCAAAACCAGTTATCTTTAGAGTGGATAGTTTTCTCTGAACAGGCTACTTTTACATTAAATGGGCACGTAAATCGCCAAAATTGTCGTTACTGGGCTGAAGAGAACCCCCATTGGATGAGGGAACTTCATACTCAGCGCCCACAGAAAACTAATGTGTGGGCCGGAATAATACAAGATAAATTGTAGGACCATTTTTCTTTGATGACACTCTTAATGGAGCAAGATACTTGCGTTTACTCCAGCACGAACTAATGCCAGTGCTATATCATTTATTTCCAAACCCCTTAAACCATAACTTGACCGACGAGAGGTTATGGTTTCAGCAAAGATGGGGCCCCACCACACTATGCTGCCATTGTTCGTCAGTATCTGGACAGATTTTCCCGGTAGGTGGATTGGGAGGCGAGGTAATATTGAGTGGCCAGCAAGATCTCCAGATCTTACACCACTGGATTTCTTTTTGTGGGGACATCTTAAAAGTAGGGTTTACATTCAGAAACCCAACAACATAGCAGATCTGCAGGAAAGGATAAGAGAGGAAATCGGAAAAATAACACCGCAAATGTTGCATAATGTAAGGGACAGAAACCTACCACAGACTGGGATGCTGCCAACAAGTGAATGGTGCACATTTTGAACAATTGTTACGTTGAAAATAAATTTGATTTTTAAATTGTTTTAATTGTATGCAACCCTACAAACATACTAAAAATTAAAATTTGATCAGTGCGTTGGATTCCTCTTTCCACCAGCTTTACAATGATGGGTCACAAGCTATAAGGTTGCATTTGAAAAAATCATGTCGAGGGTGGTTTCAGCCACCCCTGAAGGGTTACATTTTTCATATTACTTGCAAAATGTAGGTAAATACATTTAAAAGTTGACGTGTCTCGGGAATTTTTTGAAAAATCATTCACCACCCCGCTAGCGAATATATTCCAGTTAAAGTCTCCACCGTATATAAACCTTCCTCTTGAATCACTCTATCTATTAAAAACAACCGCATCAAAATCCGTTGAGTAATTTTAAAGATATAAGCATACATAGGTAGTATATAGATATATAGATAGGGACAGACAACGGGAAGCGACTTTGTTTTATATTATGTTATGATTATGATTTTGATTACTAGCCAATTCTAAACGAAAAATGTTTCTCTCATTTTGTCTCCAAACTTATCGTTTGGAAATAATCGTTACTCAAAATGGTATTTACACGGTATCGTGGTATTTACATACCAATACCATATTTTCGAAGATCATCATTTTATTAAATGTAAATTTGAAATTATGACATATAATTATTACCAAATTCATAAATTGATATCAAAAAATCATTTACATCATGAGCTTCCTCGTATTTTATTTATGTAAGATAATTGCAATGAATTGAGCGACCCGAAGAAAAAAATAAATTTTTAACACCATGTATCGATAATTAAACATTTTGGTGATATAAAATTGATCCAGGAATTGTACCTTAAAATACGTATAAGCTTGAAACGAGTCGCGCCACAATGGCGGACGCATCATAAGTGTAATACACGAAAGTAACTAGTAGCTTTCCGCACGTTTGCCATAGTTTATTATGAAATTATATCACACTGTTCAACATATTACGTATGGCGAAGATTGTACAAAAGCACCAACTATCACGGGACTATTGAAATAAATACGAATTGAGGTGACCTCCCATCACATGCTACGCGAGTTGCCTATGTGGTGCGTTGCCGTATACCAACTTTATTTTTCAATAACATTTAATAATACTTTTTAAATAATTTCTTTAACATTCAATAATACCCTACATTTCTTTTTTAGACACATGATTTGTTGTGGATTTAATACAGCTAAGCTTAAAGCCAAATCAGATAAAGACACATGTTGAAAACATTTTGTATTAGTTGATTGCTAATATCCTTTTTTATTGAGAATATTTTTTGTTTGATTTGTTTGTTCTAACCTTCCTCAACGAAAAGGATTTTTTTTACCCAATGAAAAAAATCACACGGAGAAAGAAAACGGACTTTTATTTACCCAAATTTATCTGAAACTTTTAAGTTAATTAGAGTGTAATGTCAACAGACTTTTATATCAGACAATTGACGATCGGACGTAGACAGGTGACAAATGTTATATTTTGAAATTATCTCTCAAAGACCTGCTCAAAAATATATAACGATACAGGGTGTTCCGTTTAAAAAAAATAAAATTGATAGCGGTACATGAAACTCGAACGCCCTGTTTACTTTCGCTATTTCTTGAAAAGCTCTAAACTGAAAATAAAAATTGACGTGTCAAAGCATTTCGCTCAAATATCAATAAAACCTGAGTTTATAATTTTATTCCAAACATTAAGCCCCTCACTGTACATTTAAAAAAAAATACACGCATAATAATAGATACAAGATTATTCTTTAAGTTAATGATTTTTTTCATCGTGTAATATTCCATTAGAATAAAATTTGCAGATGTTTAATTTATTATGCATGAACTTTCTCAAAAGCTAATGGTTAAATCAACGGCATAGACGTGTAAAACAGCAATATTCCTGGTTTAACACTCAAGCTGAACCGAGGGTCAAATTCATTTCCGTAAGAAAACAATTTGAATATAAAACTGAAAAATAATAATAAATGGTAGATGCTAAGAGCCGTAATTCAACATCTCAAAGGCGTTTAAATACATTCAGTGTAAAAGTGAAAAAAATAACATTATAATTATCTGTAGTGAACTTGCTGCTGTCGCCTTTCGACCTTCATTAATCAAAATGGAAAACGCTGTAATACGAGTAAAATCAAAAGAACAAAGGATCCGTTCGTCAGAGTAACAATTTAGAAGGAAATTAATCGCCAATAAATACAATTTGTGCGTCATAATGATTTGTTGCCATTACTGATTCACTTATTGGTTTCACATAACACGTGCATGCAACGCACATCTGCAGGTTTTTGCATAAAACATACATGCGTAAGACGGTAAGTACGTGTTAGCATTGTTCTGCATATGAAAAGCTAATAACGTATTCCCATTATTAAAGTGTTTCCATGATAAAATCATTTGTAATCTTGGGGATATTCCGATAAAACTAGTGAGACCCATCGGCAAGAAAAGTTCGAGCAGCAAAATCAATTGTCACTGCACATTCTGTTATCAACTGCCATGAGAAAACAACTCCAAATTCGTTCACACTAAAATAAATGTGATGGGAAGGCGACTTTTACACCTACATTCAAATAAAGAGCAATTTTATAAAATACTGTGAAGAATAAGTACTAAGAAGTACGAAGAAGAAGAATAAGAAAAACTAGAGTCATAATTCAACTGTTTAGGTAAATAGATCGCGTGGAACGACAGAAAGGTAATGGCCGTCCTACAGTACGAATATGGAGCTGACAGAAAATGTGCATCAAGTTATGGAGGATGCTTCCAAAACTTTAATGCGTTTTTGGATGCAGCTAACAGGTGTATATGTTGGAACCTGCCTTACTGTTTTAAAAAAACACACTTGTCTCCCTACCTTTTACTTCTTAGCAGGAACTTCGATAAGTCTATCTTTATAGAGCAGATTTTGTAACTTTATCGGTTTTGAATTAATCTTGGTGACAATAACCTGGACAGAATGTTCTTCTCCGACGAAGCATGGTTTCACTTCAGTCGTTATGTAAATTTGTAGAACACTCAAAATTTGTAGAACCGCATACTCATACTATTTGGAGTTCCGACAAACCAGACAATTTTTTTGTCGAAGACCCTCTTCGTGAGCAAAAAGTTGGTGTGTTATCAGTCGAAGGAGAATAATTGGCTTAATTTTGTTTAATGGAACTCTGACTGCCAAACGATGTAGAGTAAAAATTATTACACCTTTCGTAAATCAGTTGGGTAATGACGAAATTGCTACAATTTGGTTCCAACAAGATGGTGCTAAATGTAGAATATTTTCCATAATCTCTTGGTGGCCTCAATTCCGAATATTAATTTCCTTCGAAATCTTTTATAATGTTATATTAGAGCCCGGCGCAATGGTCGGTAAAACAAGATCGGTCTCATAGTAAGCATTTAACGAGTAATAAAAGCAGCTAAACTATTATAATAGTTCATGCAAAGCTTACTTAACCAGCTGGAACCTTAAAAACTGGATAAGATCCGTAAAAACTTGTCAGCATCAGGTACGTTTCAATGGTTGTCTCCTAAGTGATGTTCG
Source organism: Aromia moschata (assembly GCA_029963805.1). NCBI lineage: Eukaryota > Metazoa > Arthropoda > Insecta > Coleoptera > Cerambycidae > Aromia > Aromia moschata. The sequence continues at coordinate 324,340 of JAPWTK010000012.1, forward strand.
CCGTGGCGAAAAGATATTTTTATGTTGAATGCACTTAAGGGCTCTGAAGGTGTACCGTCACAAATTAGTTTCAGTCTGGTGAAATTGGCGTCTTTCTGTAGGACACTTCCGATCTTTTTTTAATGCGCTCATTTCTACGTCATCTATAGCGTGTAACACTTCATTTATTTCGTTCACTATTTGCAGTGAGTCCACTAAAGGCAACGCACTGTCTTGCGTCTTCTCTATGGCGTCATGTAATTATTGTATTTGAAAATTTGTCATGTTATAGTATTTGAAAATTGTTTTTAAATTCGTTTCAATAGATATGTCTTGGAATTTTGTCTGATTTTCCTTATGGCGATGGGTGGTGTGGTAAGTAAAGCACTTTAATCGGCTATATGTACAGTTATTTATTTACATATTTACAAGATATGACAGACCGGCTTAGACCGGTTTGGAAACCGTGAACGGTAAAGATGAACTGCCGGAGACTGACTGTCCAAACGGAAAGTAAAGTCCCCTACACCAATAATAAAATTAGACACAGGCCTAGTTAGGTAGGTAGGTTCCCCGAAACCAGTCTCCAATAGACAGTTGTCAACTGAATTAGGGGAAAACCCAGCCGCAGGTCAGTTTGGGAAAACCAAACCCATTATGCGGGTGTTTTTACCAGGAAGGCTAGACAAGAGGTTTGTCACGTCTGTACACAAATACACAAATGGTACACGCCGAAACGTGAAAATTAGGGTTTTACAGCAATATACATAAATAGGTAGGTACCTACCTACCACGTACATAATTCAACTAAAATTAACTACAATAGACCCTACATCCTTAAAGGCGATAGTCTCGTTGGGATTGAACTTTTGTGTATTACAGATTTTATTTGTTCAAAATATTTAGTATTATATAAAAGGTGCCTTCAACCATGTTCCCCAGCAAGTAAGAATCGGTTGTGGTGGTCCGGGAATATTGGGACACCTGCTCTGGATTGCACAAAGACGTTTCGGAGATTTTAGAAACACTTTTTTAGTACTTGCTATTAGTGCATCTACCTCGATAAAACATTGTCTAATGGTTTCGGCCACAAGATGTAGCGCGTGCACTTTACATGTAACATGTATCATGTTACATCCGTGTTCTTGAAGAGAACGGCTTACTACACCCATTGTCGCGGTACCATCAGTCACAAACATTAACACTTGACTTCTTGACAGTTCAAATTTTTGTAATGTGCGTAAGTGTTTCGCCAGTACACTCAGTTAGTCTGTTGCTTGCTAGTGTCACCAGATTTGGATTGATGACACCTGGACTTGAGAAGTGACAATATTGGCACTACGTCTTACCCCCTTGAGTTCAATAGTGACACTATACCGAATTTTCTCGAAACTATCCCGTGACACTATCCGGAAAAATAACAACAGGAACTTAAGCCAAAATTCATAGAAAACTTTAAACTCTTTTTATCTCAAAACAATGTTTTTTGTATAGTGCCACTTTTGAACTCAGGCAGCGATATATGGTATATAAAAATTATATATTTCAATAACAAAAACTATTTTTGCATTGCTGTATAGATGACGTATGGAACCGAAAGAAGGCACGTGCTCCCAATACCCTCCCCTAGTTACGCCTCTAGCGATTGTTTTTTTTCTACTAATTTCATTATTTGTTTGTTGAACTATAACGTGTTAATAAGCTATTTGAATAGATAAACATTCGTCTCCTTTAAAAGTCATTACATAAATATTAATTACAATTAATTGTAATTTATTGCAGTGCAACTATTTTAGCACAAAAATATTTCAAAATGAATTAATTTAAATATGCTTTTTCTACAGTAAAATAGTTTTAATAGCGGTAAATACATTCAAAATGTAAACGTAATGGCTTAAATGTTTAACAAATTAGCAGTAAATAATTTTATTTCTATCGCATCAATCTCATGGTCTAATTAAACTATAAAAAATATATCTCGTTGACGTAAGTATTATACAAATTAGTGTCTGCTCTTGTGTAAAATCAATAAGAAGAAATAAGAGAATTGCAGCGATTTGTGGTCTAACTCGAGACGATGAAACCATAAAAGCAAACATAAAACAGTTAACGCAAATCGAGTAAGACAGACGTCTTAATTTGATCGAAGCGAATTACCTCGTGACTTTCTTTGAACACTTTCATACTACAGATTTGATTGATCACATTGACAACAGATGAAGTTTCTAATGGCCGAAAATTGGTTAAATTTAAATTAACTTACTGTGTTTATGCATACGTTTGTACGTACTAAATAATATTAATACATACGTAATAAATAATATTATTATTTTCGGCAACAATTTACGCTGATTATGGGTTTCTTTTTTATGATTTTTTGTGGACCTAAATTTAAGTGAGCAAATGAGTTACCATTGTTTAAGAAGCCTTACTGAATAAACTTATATATAATTAATACATGTGTATGTTACAAGTTTATTAAATTGATTCATTTCATAAAGGATGAAAGAAATATTTATTTACTAAAAAATACAATAATTTTTTTTTTGTAAAATAGAGCACTAATCTATCGGGTAAAAAATTCGGTACCGTTGTCCTTAGACAAAAGTATTGAATTTAGTTTTATCATTATCTAAGATATTTTTTACTACGAATGTTTATGAAATTAAGCAAGAAAAAAACTCTAATTCTCCATCACCAAACACAATCTACGATTTTGTATCTCCTCGTAATTTTCTAACATTTCTGTTAAAAACATTATGTTAAATATACAGGGCTAGTCAGACAGAATGGGCCAACACTAGATACTAGACACCAAAATATTATGATTGAGCTCAACATGCCTTATACCAATCAGTCTACATATCAATGAGAGTATATAGGTTTAAGAGATACAGTGTGTTCAAGGTTTAAATTTTATTCTGAAATTTCTCATTAATTGAGAAAGTTTTGATAGTATAAGTCTGAAAATTGGTAGTTTTATGTTTTTTTGGTATGAGAATCGAGAATTTTAAGCTTATTTTAACGTTGCTCCAGCATGTTCCTACAGACAAACAGACAGCTCGTGTAAGTGGTAGTGTGAGTGCGCGAGACAGGCAAAGAAATTTAACCTGGATTTAATCAAAATGACGGTATCGTGTAATATGTACTATGTAAATTGTACTATGTAAATGTTGACATGTTCTATGCCTTCTAAGGATATTTTTACAGAATAAAGAGATTATTATTATTCCATTCGCCAAATCAGATCATCCCGATTTCTGTTCAAGTTGTCCAGAACGTTGTGAGTGGAAAGTACGCAATTTAGTTTACCTGCAGAAACAACCGTTAGATGATCTTACATAGCACCACTATGGACATTGGGACACTGGGGACATACAAAAATATCGTCTTGGAATTGCACGATAAACCTAGACGACTTAGCGTTGACGAAATGACGAATATTAAAGGACATAATGTTTATGAGGTAAAAGCCATGAAAGTGCATTTGAAAGCTTCAAAGACATATACTAATTTAATCTACGTCACATGTTTGTCATCGAATTGCCGAAACTGTTACTCTAATGTTGACAGCCTTGAATGTGATACAAGTGAATGTGATACAAGTGGATGTGATACAAGTATTTGTGAAAGCAATATTCAGAAGAAAAACGTTTTCGGACGTTCTACCAAGAACACCACTACCAGCGTAACCTAACTCGTTGGGGCACATGGGTACAGGCAGATATAAGTGACAGGCGCTAGGGCTTAACTCTTGAATATATGGAACAGTTATTGATAATTTATGGAAACTCAAGTGGCAGTACGGACAAGTTATAGCATCGGTTACCTGTGTATGCAAGTTCTGTGTCTTGTGATTATGGTTACTTTGCAGAGTAGTTGGGCTACAACAATCACCATCACCATGTACAAGGTAAGACTTGTTTCACATTTAGGAACGCACTAATAATCCTGGGGCCGCCCCTGGTAAAACAAGATTTTTTTATTAACCTTCGAGTTCTAATAATTATGTACATAAGCATTGGAGACACTAGAATGTAGATTTTTTAGTAATAACTTGCTCTTATTTATGCAATCCTAATGTAATTTCGTGAAATGGTACTGTATTATATTATCCTCGTATTATATCCGAAATAAAATGGGAGAAAAAATACGTTGTAAAAGTTATACCTATATAAGTAAATATTTTTGAACGAGTCCTATTTTAGCAAATCTATTAAAACGACGCAGTACATTTTTATACCTAATTATCAGCGGGAGTTATTACCCAAAATTTTTACTCGGAAATACGTCAGTGATAACCGTATCTCTAAGTAATTATTTACCTAATCCGAATCTCAATTAACGTCTTGTCGCCTGTGTCGTTTGTAGCGTCTAATCAAGTCGCCAGTGTCGGATTTCAACAGACAGAAATACCGTTGAATACGCCTCTGCGATAAAGAAAAAATATAATGGGACACCAGGAGAACCTGTACCAATGATAGTGAATACATGTAAATGTCGCACGTTTGTTGACATAGACATTTATCTTACATTCTTTGAGCATAATAATTTATATTTTCCTGTTTTCGGTTATCAACGTATTTATTTCGCTTGAAGCAAAAACTGTTTGACTAAAAAAATATTTCAAACGTAAGCTACACACGAAAATGTATTAAGAAAACATTTCTGCCTTATCTATAACTAGCGACCCGCTCCGGCTTCGCACGGAAATATAAAAAATGGTTATTGTGGGTTATCCCTAAGAGACAGACATATACCATCGCGGGCTTTTTTTGTAGACCTTTAAGGTGTACAATACTGTAGTACATTATTTGGATCTATCTCGTAGGGTTCAGCCAGCGTTTGAAATGTAAGTGCAAAAATGTGTTTATTTACGACATCACATTAGAAACCTCTAAAATTATCAGTGTTTCTCTACTATATTATGCATGTATTATACATATAAACCTTCCTCTTGAATCCACTCTATCTATTAAAAAAACGCATCAAAATCCGTTGCGTCGTTTTAAAGATCTAAGCATACATAGGTAGTAGATAGATAGATAGATAGATAGGGACAGACAGCGGGAAGCGACTTTGTTTTATATTATGTTATGATTATGATGATGATGATTAAGAATGAACTCAAATGGCATGCTTATTTGTAGGTGGGTGCAGACAGTACGTTATTTGGAATATTTATTGTCAGTTATTATTTGTAACGTAACATATAAATAATATACAAAAAATGTGAACCTTATGGGGTCCAAAATAAGAAACTAGATATTTTGTTCCTTATTTTTATGTAATATATGTTTAAATAGCTATCTTTCTAGGGTCTACCTATCTAAATATGTATGTATCTATCTATGTTAACCCTTCTTATTCAACACTAACGGTTTTTCATATGGGATAAGTACGAAATGAAATTCAACAAGGATTCTCTTCAAAAATTAAGGTTATATTGCTTGTTGAAAAAATATGGGATAAAATTCAGCAGGTTCAGCCAGCGTTTGAAATGTAAGTGCAAAAAAAAATGTTTATTTACGACATCACATTAGAAACTTCTAAAATTATCAGTGTTTCTCTACTATATTATGCATGTATTATACATATAAACCTTCCTCTTGAATCCACTCTATCTATTAAAAAAACGCATCAAAATCCGTTGCGTCGTTTTAAAGATCTAAGCATACATAGGTAGTAGATAGATAGATAGATAGATAGGGACAGACAGCGGGAAGCGACTTTGTTTTATATTATGTTATGATTATGATGATGATGATTTAGAATGAACTCAAATGGCATGCTTATTTGTAGGTGGGTGCAGACAGTACGTTATTTGGAATATTTATTGTCAGTTATTATTTGTAACGTAACATATAAATAATAAGAAACTAGATATTTGTTTCTTATTTATGTAATATATGTTTTAAATAGCTATCCTTCTAGGGTCTACCTATCTAAATATGTATGTATCTATCTATGTTAACCCTTCTTATTCAACACTAACGGTTTTTCATATGGGATAAGTACGAAATGAAATTCAACAAGGGATTCTTCAAAAATTAAGGTTATATTGCTTGTTTAAAAAATATGGGATAATATTCCTTCCTTTTAATAAATTGATAATATTTCATATTTTGTGAAAGAAGGTGCTTCACGGTGACCTATTAATATTTTGGGAGAAATAAAATTAATGTGGGACTGAAAATTTCAAGGCACACAAAATAAAAAAATCAAACTCCGGGTCCAAGCCACTTATTCTAAACGTATTTTAGGTCGCTGAATCCGAATCCAAGGTTAATTTTGGTGAGTTGGCTCGTTATATTTGCCAAAATCCAAAAACGCCAAAATTGCACCATCATGAAGGCAAAGAAAATTATCGCATCATTCAAAATTCATTTCACGCGTCTTTTTGGTCGTCGACTCCGAATAAAGAATTATTGTTGACCATAAAAGGTATATTTTTTTGGTGAAAGTGCAAGAAAATGTAAAAAAGTAGCCAAAATCGCAAAAGTGTCGCTTTTTGTGGGAAAAACTTGAGAGTCGGATTTTTTTGACTCCAACAGGTCATTTTTTGTTTTTTGGGTTGCCAAATTCGAATTCAGCATCGTTTCCAGCCATGGTACGCACATTATTTTATAACAATGCGAAAAAAATGCAAAAAAAAAACGATGCAAAAACAGTGAAAAAAACACGCTAAAATATTTGGATTTTTTTCGCATTTTTATAAAATAATGTGCATATCATGGCTGAAATCAAATTTGGCAACCCAAAAACATTAAAAAGAACTATTGGTGTCAAAAAATTCCGACTCCCTGGGAGTCCCCACAAAAAGCGACACTTTTGCGATTTTGGCAACTTTTTTACAGTTTCATGAAAAAAATATTCTTTGTATGGTTCACAATAACTCTTAATTCGGATTCGACGACCAAAAAGACATGTGAAATAAATTGAAATAAAAAGTTGAGTTGACTTCCGGTTAAACCGGAAGTTGTAAATAATGTACGCTAAGTTGAAAAAAAAGCCTTATCAGTAACACAACTATGGATTTTAAAACTTTATATTAATATAATAAATAAAGAAATTAGAGGCTGTTACATATCCCCTGTGTTACCCGGTATATATTAGTAAATATATATAATTGTTTACTATTCACTAGTTAAACCTCAGAATAAAAGTCAAATCCGCGTGACTTATTCGAACAATACAATATTCACGTTGCATGCATTAGGGGCAACACATCTTTAACTTCGGCAGTCATAAATTTAAAAGAATACGCACAATATACGCAGACAATAACAGCGTTTTTGTCTGGCGCCTAAAAATGACAGAACCAGATATGTACTGGTGCCATACTGTAAAGGTGTGTTGTACCGGAAGGCCTAAACAATAAGTCTGCAATTGTGACAATACTCTCCACATGTCGGTCATGCTGGGGGTAGATGTAAATCTTACAGTTGAATCGCTGAGTGCAGAAAGGGCATGAGTCCAGAATTTATCGATATTCATTTGTTTACAGAAATGGATGGAGATGGACTGAACACGCATTGTATGGTAAAAGGTCATGAGTCTGGCGCCTAGAACCATGTTTACTAAGCGAGATTTTTATTGTCATATTTGGTTTTAGAACGTCAAAATACACATCAATTCGAAATTTTTATAAAAACCTTAATTTTAACCCCTCAGGAGGGTCGTAAAGTTGTGCTAATGGAATATGGTACAACTAAAATCATTTTTATTGTCGTATTTGGTTTTAGAACGCCAGAATACATAAGAATACACATATATTTGAAATTTTTATAAAACAGTTAAAATCAATTTTTAATGTCATAATCGGTTTCAGCGCATCAAAATACTACATAAGGGTAGAGGGGTCTACCTTCTGGGTTTGACCAATGTTTTTGTGGCTCTGTGTTATCAACGTTTATCACAGTGAGTGCAGAAAGGGCATGAGTACGAAAATTTCAATTTCAATTTCACAGGAATCTAATCGTCAATTTTGTTTGATTTTTTCAAAAGCAATGATTCAGAACCATAAGAAGACTTTGTGCAAAAGTAAAGACTGAGTTCCTCAAAGTGCGAGTTTTAGATGGTTTTTTCGATCTACTGTAAAATTTGAAATTATGGACTCATGCCCTTTCTGCACTCAGCGATTCAATTGTAAGAGTGATTGCTCTAAGATATCTACTACAGGGTGGGCTCTAAAAACATACATACATAATATCGCGAGGCAAAATGTACAATACTCTTGAAGATTAAGAAAAACAGATAAGACTTGTTCGTATTTGATAGGGTGTTAGAAGAATATCTAACCGTCTACCTTGAATTTTCTCAAATTTAAAGTCATTTTTCTTGCATTGAGTCATCGGTCAATAAGAAGTTGGGAGCCCATGTACATACATGGGCTAGTGATTAGATATAATAATCGCACGAACATCATGTACTGTACATTGACTACTAAAGTACAATACTTTTATAATGATTATGACTTAACGCATATTTCATACTAGTGTAAAACAGTTTAAATCATGCTTTTTCATTACTATATTTGTTCGCCGGTGATGTGTAGAAAGATAATTGATTCACATATTCGACATATGTACATATGTATGTATGTGTCTTGCATCTTCATGGACGCAGTAAAGAGCAAAGCAAAAGCAAAGAGCAAAAAATTCCGCCAAAAATGGGTTTCAATCGATGCATCGCAGAAAATCATCGAAATTAATAGTAATAATGATTTGCAAGAAGATGGGGCATAATATATTTTTTCAATTTTAAAAACTAAAAAATCAGGCATCATTTCATCAATTATAATTGATGAAATGATGCACTAAGTTTTTTGGCGGCATTTTAACAAAAAGTAACAAAAACTTTGACGCCCCCCTAGCGGCCACAAAAAAAATTGTTACAACTTGACGCCTTGCCAAAATATGTCTTATGACAATATCTTTCGACCTTGAAAGTTTCATGTATAATATCGATGAGCCACGTGGTCATCAAGAATCTGACATTTTAATTTTATGTAAAAAATTGTACGCGTCGATTTCCATAATATTCTAGGGCTAGTGGCAGGTCATCATGGGTCATCGAAGAAAAATACCATTTTGAAAATCGTCACAATGTTAAAAATTTTAGCTTATGGCTCTTTGCTCTTTACAGCGATGAAAAACCCCAGATACTTTAAATCAGAGACAATTGTGTGTGTGTGTGTGTTTTCAATATACATATACAAAAAAACAAAAAACTGGACGTCTTCCACGAAACACCGAACTACTATACATAAGGTAAATGTGGGAAGACGCCGCACTTTTTTAGAATGTGCAATAACTCCCTTAATAATGCAATAAAAACTAGCTAAACTAAGACCCATACTTTAGAAACATTTATTCTTGAAACGGAACATAACACAAGTGGTTATGGCAAGAAATAAGCAAATAAAAAAATATTTTGTTGTCATATACAGGAGGCCAACTCTCCGACATGCTGTGGGTGAGTCGCCGCATATCTAGAGGGAGAGATAGCTTATAGGAAATAAGATTAAATTATTTTTTCACTGGAGCCTTCTTCAATAAATACTTCCACATGGGTTCCAGGCAACTTCGAATGCCTCTACACGTTTCATGTAATCAACGTTTGCAACGTGCTACTCAATTCAGTCTAATTTTGACATAGTTCCTATATTTCCAAAGTTCGAGAGTCCGCATTCATTTTCCTCAATATCAGTAATATCGTTACTTTAGGAATGAGCTGATATTTCTACTTCAGATTCAGATATTAAGGAAGATTGCTTCTTTTAATTTCGTTTTAACCCTTTAGATACAGATTTAACTTGGCCCTTTTTGTCCGTATTAAGAACAAAATTTATTTAATGTATATACAATTTTTTTTATTTTATATCTTTTATGTCTTTTATATAACTTGGATTAGTTAAATGAACTGCCGGTTGTTTTTTGCGTTGTTAGAAATACCTAATATTAGAAAGTACAGGTACGGGCGATATTTGTTAAACCAATTTTCCTTGAGGTAACGTCACAAGTGGTCGAAGTTGATGGTTGAAGTTCTAAATTGTTATTGGAGGAACTTTTGCATTATCGTATCTGGTTGACATTGCTTTAATCTCGATTTAGTGCATGTTTTCTCCTTCCTCCAAACTGTGTAAAGCTTCAGTCATACTGGTTTTAGGAGAGGACGGTTGACCTCCGATAACTTTTCTGTATTAGTTAACTGAAGATCCGACACGTAAAAAGCATGTTCAGGTATTGCTTGTGGATTGTGTGGGTAAGCACCACTTAGTGCGTCTTCTATCCCACAATACTTGCTCCCCAATAGATGAGACGCTGCACTCAATTTCTTATAGCTGTTTAATGCCATAGCGATCACGGTGTAGTTAAACATAATATTAACGATCCTACGTCTAATCACAAATAAAATACAAGCGAATATAAACTGCACTGATGCTTTGCCTAATATTTTGAAGCTACTGAAATTTTTTTAGCCGCGCTGAACAATGTTTTTTAAATATTCATTAACGTAAACGTTCGATTTGCATGTAAGTGACTTACGATGCACGGTTATGCATCAACTGATTATAAGTAAGCGAAATTGCGGTTGAAATTATAACAGCGACCTAAATGGTCCTTGCGTCTTCTCCCACTGCGGCATCTCTCACATTTACCCTACAGTTTTTTGTTTCTACGCCGAAGGGTCCAGTACCCGCTCCAAGATACATATACATACAACTTTTTCAACAGTGTTTTAAGATTTAAGAGAGTAATTATTTCAATTAGCGTTTAACACATTATTTTAATTAACTAAATATTAGAACGTTCCATTCAAAATATAAAACCGAAAAAAACAGTATTTGAAACTTCGATTTAAATGGTTATGGAATACATTTGAAACATGATTTTTTCTCATAAATTAAGGCAACAAGACAAGTATAGGAATTTATGTATATTGTATGAAGATAAGATAAGATATTTTCATTATCTGTACTTTATAATTTACGAGGTGTGTAACTTAAGTAATGAGATTTTTTTTAAATTCGTATAGAATTCATTCGCATTGTCAGTTCAAAATTACTTCCTTGGGAAGCCGCACAGCACTGGAAACGGGTTCTTCTATTCCTTATAGCAGTGCTGGAACTCATATACCGAAATAGCCTTCAGCTGGTCGTTTACAGCCATTTGAATGTTTTCTATGCTCCCAAAATTACGTCCCTTGAGGTGATTTTCAATCTCCGGAAGAGAAAAAAGTCGCAAGGACTCAAGTCAGGCGAATAAGGAGGCTGAGGAGCCACAGGAATGTGTTTACTGGCTAAAAACTCGTTTACTAAAATGGAGCAGATTTTTTCTTATCCCTAATTCGTTAGTAAAAATCTGACGAACAGTGGTGTGATTCGAATTTATGTAACTCTTCCCCTATCATTATTGTCGTCGACCGACGATCTGAACACACAAGATGTCGTGTTCTATCAACATTTTCATCGTTTCTTGAAGATGAAGGCCTTCGGCTGCGTGGTTCATATTTTTAAGCACACTAGAAAAAAAACGGTTTATGAAAACAGTCCCAAAGAACAAACAAATAACTCTAACAAGTTCAAATTTGTACTGAAGGTGCATTACATGTTAACGTACCGCCCTTCAAAGTCCAGTCTCTGCAGTGTTGCTAGATAGAGCGCTACGTTGCCAGTCTCATTACTTAATTTACACACCTCATATTCCAATTAAACATTTTCTCCATTCTATGAAATTGTATCAATTTCCCTAAGATCACTACTACTCATTAGCTTTATAAAGTGCAAGTTTATTTAAATAACTAGTTAGTTTATTTAAGTACCAAATAAATACCAACAGGCAATAATATTTCAATCATATTCCCAAGAACTTTACATAAAAATAAACAAGCACAACTGAATGACATAAAATTATCATCTTATTCCTATTAACGCGTCTTTACGTTTTACATTAGGTCTGCTGTGATTTATCCATGCATTAAGAAATTGAAAGAAACTCCACTCCCCTTTGAAAGGCATCAACAGATTCTCAGTTACAAGTTTGAACAGTACACAAGGCACCATTTGTTGTCTTTATTTTACAAATCATGTCATGGAAATTTATCATAAAAGACAGTAAAAAATTCGATGTACTGAATACTTAATTGACGTTGATATTAATTATAGCTGATGATAAGTAGAAGAAAAGAGCGAGTTTGTTGTTTTATACATTATTGTACATTTGATTAATAATTCTAGAAGCAAAAAAATGGACAGAACCGATTTAATTCACGTGATATATGTACAGCCTGGTTTAAAAAATATAACTTCTTTGTACCGAACTAATGATAGAATAAAGTAAAATTAATATGATTACCTAAATAAATAATCTTTTAAAGGTTTTATGAAAACTGGAACATAAATAAATACAAATATAAGAGTGTGTACCTGAACCCGATCCTGCTTATTTTCTCGTTACCTGGGAACTATTAAAACCAATATCATAACAAAAATTATTTTCATTAAGAAATTTATTAAGATAATTAAGGTATCTTTAAAAATAGATTTTTCAATAAACTAGAAACATTTTGAGGAAAATATGTGTTTCAATATTTTTTAAGCTTTCTGGTTGTTTTATTTTGTACGTACGGGTAACTATTAAACTAAACACTCCATTTTTACGCATTGTGTATATACTGATTTACTTTAAGCAGTGACAATGTAAATGCCAACGTGTTTAAAATTTTATTAAACCACAAGTGCCAATGCAATAATAAAAATACACACTGCAATCTGATGAAACTTTCTTTTTCTCAGAATGATAAAAAATTGCCCAGTAAGTAAATCTTAAGTATCAAAAACAATACTTAATTATTAAAACACCGCGAAAGAGATATAAGTTCAATCAATTAGAACTGAAGAATAACATTGTTTCCTCTAATCTTGGATATTTTTAAGGAAGTACTTTTTATATTTCCTTCCTAAATTTAATACAGTAAATTTACGTTTATTCCACACTGTTGTCTGGACTGCAATATTGCCAGCATTCAGAATTTTGTGTATTGCGTATTCAATTCATCCACAATCATTAAATTCTTGCATGTATCCACTGCTAATTTTTGAAATAACGTCTTGCCAAAGTGCGTTTCACACTAAAAATCAATAAGACAAAAAAAAGTTTCTTCTTGTTTGGTTCAGAAATATTTACATTTTCCTTAAAAAAAAGTCTTATATGAGCATGCGTCTTATAACAAGTAGTTCAAGTATATTTTTTTATTTAAAGTAGGATAATTGCCACAAATACTGCATTCTTTATAGGTACACAGTGTTTCACCACGAAGGGTCTATATGGGTATAATAATTTGACGGCAAAGTAAAGTCGATATGATAGATTTTGAGAAATCTGGAGAGATGAAAATAGATCAACTTGCTTATTTTAAATGGAATACCCTATATATTATTGCATTTTTGGATTCTACGAGGCAGTCTGAAGACACTATCTCGTGTATAATATCCTATACCAATAGTTTTCGAAATACATATGTACATATATGTAGTGTTGGACGATCTTGCCGCAATACAGCCGCGCGCGGCGGGCGGGTCATTGTCTTCAATCGTTTCTGCCCGACCGTCTGGCAGACTAGAACATTATTATTAGTGTGTTCGAGGTGTTTATATCGTCAGCATCGGTATTACATTACATTAATAAGTAAGTAAAAACTGCTGTGTTGGGGAACGTGATATGTGACGTAGCTGTCACGTAAATAGTGTGAAACATAAAAATAAAAATATGCCCTTGATAACTCAGTTTATGCTCAACGTAATTTTAATGCTAAGTGCCTGTGATATACCCCTGAAAGTACTCGATAAAAACTTCGTGAGTTCTGAACCAAAACGTTCCAGAGACGCCGTTACCAGGTCGTTCAACGTTAAGTTACTATCCACCAACTGTACACAGTGACTTACTGAAGTGGATTAAAAGTCCATCAAAAAATACACGACTGTGGTTATATATTGACGGGACATTTCCAGCAAATATAAGCGGTTATTTTACAATTCAATCCTGCCGAAGTTGCAGCTATTAAGGAGAGCCAGACCAAATTTCAAGATGTGGCCGTTAAAACATCTTTAAAAACTATTCATAGTAATTGTAAAGGTTTGTATGATGCCATACAAAAATTACAGAACAGTGCGTTGTCGTTAGCGGAGTCTAGTCTAGAGAAAAATAGTGGAAGAAGTAAATTCGCTGCTACAAGCTATAGATGACGGAATAAATGAGCCAGTTAAAAATAAGTTCGAAAGTGTATTAAAGAAATAAACTGGCTTTACTAAAATAAGGCAAATTTGTTATGGTGCATCTACAGATCCGTTAAGTGAATACAAAGAGTATTTTTATTATGCCTGTATTACATTAGTAGCTGAGAAACGATTGTTCTCAAAATATAAGTATATATTTTCACCATAGCGAACAAGACTCTCGGAGACAACTATGGAAACTTATCTGATGCTCCGTTTTTACGAATCTTTTTGTGATAGTAAGTAGTACCACTCAATCAAGCTATGTACGTCATGAAGCTAATTAGGATGCTAAGTTTTACATAGATGTATGTAAAATACATACATACATATATATATATATATATATATATATATATATTTACATCCTGCTATTAGAGCGTCCTTTCATAGTTCCTGTTTACGGCGTCCGTTTAAATAAATTTTTCATTTCGATATCAATCGGGCGTCTTTTCATAATACAGTCATTCCGGAGTCCGTAGTATATAATATCGTTTTATTACGCATCATTAGGGCGCCTTTCATTTTGTCGACTTTGTGGCGTCCTCTATATTATGTTGGCATTATAGTAGAACTATTGCGCGGTTTTATTTCGCCACTAAACACCGTGCACAATAGCTTTGTTGTAGCGGTAGCAGTTCTTAACTGGTTCAAATACTAAATTAGCACAGATTAGCATATTATATTAGTTAAATTTTATTATACAAAATGTGTAGGATCTGTAATTAGTAGTTTGAGGTGATCGTATCTTTGAAATGAGGTATGTGGCCTGCACTATATTTAGAAGTAACAATCAGATATAAATAGGCAACTTTACTGTAGTCATTAGATATGGAACTCAGCAAACCACCGACAAAATGTTGAAAAAAGTCTTGCGCTTTCTTGAAGAGTACAGAAAGCCTTAAAATGCGATTTCAATAGTGAAGGGCTTCGATGAAGGAGCTGAAGATCCTTCGGAGAAAGTACCTTTAAGGTCACTAAAAGTGTAAGAGTGTTAAACGTCAGGCTGATGAAATTGCCCACAAGCCCATCCAAAATCCACAAATGGAATTTGGAATTAAAAATTCAATATTAAATTTTTTAACTTAAATGAATAGGTATTCCTGAATCTTGGTCTATTTTGTATAATATAAAAATTATTCTAGATAAACAGAACTTCTAAAACTCTGTGGTGATCTCCAATTAACACTAAATTTTGGGTCTAAATCAGATATAGGGCGTTGTATGGTAGTGTGATAATCACACCATCTTAATCCAAATTAGCAACTTTATCAATAGTAAATTAAATTTGGAAAAAATATGGACGCTGCCTTAATAAGAGAGTTTGCTGATAGGAAGGCCAAGAAAGTAAAATTTTAATTTTTCACAATTAATATTGAATTTTTCCTTTATTTTTACTTCCACGTCTACCACGTGGAGTGGAAGTATAGTATCGCCAAAAAAATTGTATTGCCCAAATGGGCTTAAAATCTCTTGAAACGCGAGATTTCAAATTTGAGGAAAAACATTTTCTGTCGGTCTGTCTGTGGTCTGTAACTTTTTTTTGCGCACGATAACTCGGAGAACGCCTAGAGATTTCAACTTCAAATTTGATACACACAATAAACACAATAGGGCAAAGGCTCGGCTTTTGAGCAAAATACCCCCAAAGCAAAGAGGGTGAAAATGGGC
This sequence comes from Aromia moschata, assembly GCA_029963805.1. Lineage (NCBI taxonomy): Eukaryota > Metazoa > Arthropoda > Insecta > Coleoptera > Cerambycidae > Aromia > Aromia moschata. The sequence continues at coordinate 340,268 of JAPWTK010000012.1, forward strand.
GAAATGGAATGGCGGATACAATATGGCGGACAAAATTTTCAAAAAATAATGGATCAGGACCAAATTTGGTTTCCATGGGTTTTTGGGGTTACTGATTACGAATCCGAAATCAGATTTCTAAATTCAAAGTAGCGGATCCAAATGGCGAACAAAATTTTAAAAAAATATTGGATCAGAACCAAACTTGGTTTACGTGGGTTTTTGGAGTCGCTGATTACGAATCCGAAGTCAGATTTTCAAAATTCAAAATGGCAGATTCAATATGGCGGACAAAATTTTCAAAAAATAATGGCTAAGAATCAAACTTGGTTTACGTAGGTTTTTGGGGGTTTTTTTTCGTTACTAGTCCGAAGTTTGACAAAATTTCGGCAAAATGGCGGATTCAATATGGCGCACAAAATTTTCAAAAAATAATGGATCAGAACAAAACTTGGTTTCCTAGGTTTTTGGGGTCGCTGATTACGAATCCGAAATCAGATTTTCTGAATTCAAAATATCGGATCCAATATGGCGGACAAAATTTTCAAAAAATATTAGATCAGAACCAAACTTGGTTTAACGTGGGTTTTGGGGTCGCTGATTACGAATCCGAAGTCAGATTTTCAAAATTCAAAATATCGGATCCAATATGGCGGACAAAATTTTCAAAAAATATTAGATCAGAACCAAACTTGGCTTACGTGGGTTTTTGGGGTCGCTGATTACGAATCCGAAGTCAGATTTTCAAAATTCAAAATGGCAGATTCAATATGGCGGACAAAATTTTCAAAAAATAATGGCTAAGAATCAAACTTGGTTTACGTAGGTTTTGGGGTTGCTGATTACGAATCCGAAGTCAGATTTTCAAAATTCAAAATGGCGGATTCAATATGGCGGACAAAATTTTCAAAAAAATAATGGATCAGAATCAAACTTGGTTTACATAGGTTTTTGGGGTCGCTGATTACGAATCCGAAATCAGATTTTCTGAATTCAAAATATCGGATCCAATATGGCGGACAAAATTTTCAAAAAATATTAGATCAGAACCAAACTTAAATAACGGGGGTTTGGGGTCGCTGATTACGAATCCGAAGTCAGATTTTCAAAATTCAAAATATCGGATCCAATATGGCGGACAAAATTTTCAAAAAATATTAGATCAGAACCAAATCTTGGCTTACGTGGGTTTTTGGGGTCGCTGATTACGAATCCGAAGTCAGATTTTCAAAATTCAAAATGGCAGATTCAATATGGCGGACAAAATTTTCAAAAAATAATGGCTAAGAATCAAACTTGGTTTACGTAGGTTTTTGGGGTTGCTGATTACGAATCCGAAGTCAGATTTTCAAAATTCAAAATGGCGGATTCAATATGGCGGACAAAATTTTCAAAAAATAATGGCTAAGAATCAAACTTGGTTTACGTAGGTTTTTGGGTTGCTGATTACGAATCCGAAGTCAGATTTTCAAAATTCAAAATGGCGGATTCAATATGGCGCACAAAATTTTCAAAAAATAATGGATCAGAACAAAACTTGGTTTCCCTAGGTTTTTGGGGTCGCTGATTACGAATCCGAAATCAGATTTTCTGAATTCAAAAATATCGGATCCAATATGGCGGACAAAATTTTCCAAAAAAATATTAGATCAGAACCAAACTTGGCTTACGTGGGTTTTTGGGGTCGCTGATTACGAATCCGAAGTCAGATTTTCAAAATTCAAAATATCGGATCCAATATGGCGGACAAAATTTTCAAAAACTTAGATCAGAACCAAACTTGGCTTACGTGGGTTTTTGGGGTCGCTGATTACGAATCCGAAGTCAGATTTTCAAAATTCAAAATGGCAGATTCAATATGGCGGACAAAATTTTCAAAAAAATAATGGCTAAGAATCAAACTTGGTTTACGTAGGTTTTTGGGGTTGCTGATTACGAATCAGAAGTCAGATTTTCAAAATTCAAAATGGCGGATTCAATATGGCGGACAAAATTTTCAAAAAATAATGGATCAGAATCAAACTTGGTTTACATAGGTTTTTGGGGTTGCTGATTACGAATCCGAAGTCAGATTTTCAAAATTCAAAATGGCGGATTCAATATGGCGGACAAAATTTTCAAAAAAATAATGGATCAGAATCAAACTTGGTTTACGTAGATTTTGGGGTTGCTGATTACGAATCGAAGTCGATTTTCAAAATTCAAAATGGAGGATTCAATATGGCGGACAAAATTTTCAAAAAAATAATGGATCAGAATCAAACTTGGTTTACGTAGGTTTTGGGGTTGCTGATTACGAATCCGAAGTCAGATTTTCAAAATTCACAATGGCGGATTCAATATGGAGGACAAAATTTTCAAAAAAATAATGGATCGAATCAAACTTATTTTACGTAGGTTTTTGGGGTTGCTGATTACGAATCCCAAGTCATATTTTCAAAATTCAAAAGGCGGATTCAATATGGCGCACAAAATTTTCAAAAAATAATGGATCAGAACAAAACTTGGTTTCCCTAGGTTTTGGGGTCGCTGATTACGAATCCGAAATCAGATTTTCTGAATTCAAAATATCGGATCCAATATGGCGGACAAAATTTTCAAAAAATATTAGATCAGAACCAAACTTGGCTTACGTGGGTTTTTGGGGTCGCTGATTACGAATCCGAAGTCAGATTTTCAAAACCAAAATATCGGATCCAATATGGCGGACAAAATTTTCAAAAAATATTAGATCAGAACCAAACTTGGCTTACGTGGGTTTTTGGGGTCGCTGATTACGAATCCGAAGTCAGATTTTCAAAATTCAAAATGGCGGATTCAATATGGCGGACAAAATTTCAAAAATAATGGATCAGAATCAAACTTGGTTTACGTAGGTTTTTGGGGTTGCTGATTACGAATCCGAAGTCAGATTTTCAAAATTCAAAATGGCGGATTCAATATGGCGGACAAAATTTTCAAAAAATAATGGTGCCAAGAATCAAACTTGGTTTACGTAGGTTTTTGGGGTTGCTGATTACGAATCCGAAGTCAGATTTTCAAAATTCAAAATGGCGGATTCAATATGGCGGACAAAATTTTCCAAAAAATAATGGATCAGAATCAAACTTGGTTTACGTAGGTTTTTGGGGTTGCTGATTACGAATCCGAAGTCAGATTTTCAAAATTCACAATTGCGGATTCAATATGGCGGACAAAATTTTCAAAAAATAATGGATCAGGACCAAACTTGGTTTACGTAGGTTTTTGGAGTTGCTGATTACGAATACGAAGTCAGATTTTCAAAAATTCAAAATGGCGGATTCAATATGGCGGACAAAATTTTCAAAAAATAATGGATCAGGACCAAACTTGGTTTACGTAGGTTTTTGGAGTTGCTGATTACGAATCCGAAGTCAGATTTTCAAAATTCAAAATGGCGGATCCAATATGGCGGACAAAATTTTCAAAAAAATAATGGATCAGAATCAAACTTGGTTTACGTAGGTTTTTGGGGTTGCTGATTACGAATCCGAAGTCAGATTTTCAAAATTCAAAATGGCGGATCCAATATGGCGGACAAAATTTTCAAAAAATAATGGATCAGAATCAAACTTGGTTTACCTGGGTTTTTGGGGTCGCTGATTACGAATCCGCAGTCAGATTTTTAAAATTCAAAATGGCGGACAGAATTTTCAAAAAAAATAATGGATCTGGACAAAACTTGGTTTACGTGGGTTTTTGGGGTCGCTGATTACGAATCCGAAGTCAGATTTTCAAATTTCAAAATGGCGGATCCAATATGGAGGACCAGTTTAAAAAAATAATGGATCTGGATAAAACTTGGTTTCCGTAGGTTTTTGGGGTCGCTGATTACGAATCAGAAGAGATTTTCAAAATTCAAAATGGCGGATCCAATATGGCGGACAAAATTTTCAAAAAACAACGGCAGGACAAAACTTGGTTTTGATTTTCAGATTTTCAAAATTCAAAATGACGGATCTAATATGGCGGACAAGTGTCAAAAAATAATGGATCTGAACCAAACTTGGTTTACCTAAGTTTTTGGGGTCGCTGATTACGAATCCGCAGTCAGATTTTTAAAATTCAAAATGGCGGACAGACTTTTCAAAAATAATGGATCTGGACAAAACTTGGTTTAGGTGGGTGTTTGGGTTCGCTGATTACGAGTCCGGAGTCAGATTTTCAAAATTCTAAATGGAGAATCCAAAATGGCGGAAATAATTTCAAAAAAATAATGGATCAGGACCAAACTTGCTTTACGTTGGTTTTTTGGGTCGCTGATTACGAATCCGAAGTCATATTTTCAAAATTCAAAATGGCGGATTCAATATGGCGGACAAAATTTTCAAAAAATAATGGATCAGAATCAAACTTGGTTTACGTAGGTTTTTGGGGTTGCCGATTACGAATCCGAAGTCAGATTTTCATAATTCTAAATGGAAAATCCAAAATGGCGGAAATAATTTCAAAAAATAATGGATCAGGACCAAACTTGCTTTACGTTGGTTTTTGGGTCGCTGATTACGAATCCGAAGTGAGATTTTCAAAATTCAAAATGGCGGATCCAATATGACGGACAAAATTTTCAAAAAATAATGGATCAGGACCAAACTTGGTTTACTTGGGTTTTTTGGGGTCGCTGATTACGAATCCGCAGTCAGATTTTTAAAATTCAAAATGGCGGACAGAATTTTCAAAAAATAACTGGATCTGGACAAAACTTGGTTTACGTGGGTTTTTGGGGTCGCTGATTACGAATCCGAAGTCAGAGTTTCAAATTTCAAAATGGCGGATCCAATATGGAGGACCAGTTTAAAAAAAATAATGGATCTGGATAAAACTTGGTTTCCGTAGGTTTTTGGGGTCGCTGATTACGAATCAGAAGAGATTTTCAAAATTCAAAATGGCGGATCCAATATGGCGGACAAAATTTTCAAAAAACAACGGCAGGACAAAACTTGGTTTTGATTTTCAGATTTTCAAAATTCAAAATGACGGATCTAATATGGCGGACAAGTGTCAAAAAATAATGGATCTGAACCAAACTTGGTTTACCTAAGTTTTTGGGGTCGCTGATTACGAATCCGCAGTCAGATTTTTTAAAATTCAAAATGGCGGACAGACTTTTCAAAAATAATGGATCTGGACAAAACTTGGTTTAGGTGGGTGTTTGGGTTCGCTGATTACGAGTCCGGAGTCAGATTTTCAAAATTCTAAATGGAGAATCCAAAATGGCGGAAATAATTTCAAAAAATAATGGATCAGGACCAAACTTGCTTTACGTTGGTTTTTTGGGTCGCTGATTACGAATCCGAAGTCATATTTTCAAAATTCAAAATGGCGGATTCAATATGGCGGACAAAATTTTCAAAAAATAATGGATCAGAATCAAACTTGGTTTACGTAGGTTTTTGGGGTTGCCGATTACGAATCCGAAGTCAGATTTTCATAATTCTAAATGGAAAATCCAAAATGGCGGAAATAATTTCAAAAAATAATGGATCAGGACCAAACTTGCTTTACGTTGGTTTTTTTGGGTCGCTGATTACGAATCCGAAGTGAGATTTTCAAAATTCAAAATGGCGGATCCAATATGACGGACAAAATTTTCAAAAAATAATGGATCAGGACCAAACTCGGTTTACAATTCCGAATCCGAAAATTTTATTTTCAACTAAGACCTATTACTTGCGACTGTACCAGCTTTTCAATAATATGAAAGTTATTGCTGTTAGACACCTCAAAATTTTGACAGGAAATAATATTTTATGAAAATAATTTAAAAATAATAATGTTACGAATTTCTCTTCAAATGATTCACTTCAATTCAAACACGTTTATTAAAACTGTAACAACTCTGCGATCTTCTCTCTTTAACATTCCAATCACAACTAACTAATTCCTGGCAACAACGCCAGTATTTAATTTTTACATTTTCTAGAAAATTCCTTTGACATCTAGAATATCTAATATGTCATTCCATATAATTCTTTCCTAACAGCTAGTGTATAAACTAAATAGACTAAATATGTAAACTATAAAACTTAATAAATGTCAGCTGTCACAAATGTCACTTTTACAAATGTCGCAATAAAAAAAAGAGAAAAAACAATAATAATCAAAAATAATTTCTTACTGCAGCTCTTGTGCTTGTGACAGCACCAACACATTTATATCTAACATGATACAAGTCATATAGGTTTTATAAACAGTTATTACAAATTATTTTATAATTATTTAATTAAATAAACATTTTAATGTGAACGGTTATAATTTATAATAATTATAAATACATAATAAAAAATAAAAAAAAAATACAAAATTTCGAAATTGAGATTTTGCAAATCAAGATTTAAAAAAAAAAACTGGAGATTATATATGTATGGAGAATACGTAAAAAAAAAATCAGAACTGTAGCCATATGCGTTACCGAGAAACTGATTTTTTTAGTGAAAAAACAGTATTTTTTCATGTTAATTGTTCATAACAAGTATTTAAATAAATGTATTATTGCAATTTTACGACAAAATTTCATAAATTAGGTACCCAAGAGTCTAAAAAATACTTATGTACCTATAGATAGGGCAAAAGGTGTCAGAAATAGGAAAAAAAACGAGTAAAAAACAGGTGGTACATATTTGTCCCACTGCCCCTGAAAGGGTTAAAGATTAAACATATTAAAGAAGCAGATATAATGTAAAATCAGTACTAATGTACGTATTCTAATGGAAATAAACTCATCATGCACATATCGTGGATGCAACGGACGTTAACAAGTCAATGTTTAAACATAAGCTATCTAAATAAACAGCTGTTCGTGTATATTATTTTGACCAACGGACGCTCATTACGCGGGGCCGTGAAAGTAGAATATACTCTTCAGTATACGGCATCTTCAGCAGCGCCTCTAGTGGTCGGTCCGTTGCACTAAAAGTATACGTAAAATATACGAATTTTACGTTCTGCGATCATAGAAGCGCCCATACCGTTTTTTGTAAAATGAAACTAGACGTCGTTATGAGTCATCTTGCAAAATTTCTACAGGATTCAATAGAGCGTCCGAATACGGACGCCCAATTGAAGTCGGACGCTCCAACGATGGTAAATGCATAATACATGGGCGCTATATTGATAGCAAGATGTAAATATATATATATATATATATATATATATATATATATATGGTATGAAATGTGAATTTATTGCATTGTTACTATTTTTAATATTAATTATTTTTTTGTATTATATGTATTATATTATTATGCGCACGCCTATGTTCCGCGGCATATTTCGGTCAACTCTACATATTATTTACAGTTTTCGATCAAAAATGACAGTTGGGGACTTTATTTCAAAAATCATTAATTATTTTAATTCATCATTAATTAACGTCTAATAATCATTAATTAACGTATTCCTGTAAATTCGTATCGTATACTTTATTTTGCCAAAATAAGCAATTTTATTTTGACAAAAAAATTGCACGTCAGTTCCTGATTTATTATACTGGGTGCTCGCAAAAAAATTGAAATTCCAATTAGATAAAAGTACTAATAAAAATCAATGTTTTAAATAAGAAACTTTGTCGCCCTAGTTTCTACAATATTAAAAAAAAAAAACATGTTTTTTTGTATTAGATTTTTGATTTAATATTTGAGTTAGAATTACCATTTTTTTTTGTGAACATCTAGTATAAAAAAATCCAAAAGTAGTAAAAAATCTCCCGTAGAATCCAAAAATGCAAAGTACCAGATCTCCCAGAACGTTTTATTTATGCAAATAGAACGTTTCAACTTCATTTTGCTGCCAAAACAAAAAACACCTCAGTGGTGGGACACCCGGTATATGTGCATACCCATATACTACATACAATTGACTAGACATAAAACCACTCTTGACATTTAACTTCTTACAAAACGAAGATGTAGTTTCACAACGTATAATTAAATTCAATTTGTTCATTATTTTAAAATATGGAAATTACCAGGCAATTGTCTAGTAACGCTTTCCTTGTATAGACTTTCCCATCGGAAGTAACTAATAGCTACGCCTGAACGGACAGTTAATGTAATCTATCCGTCTAATTATCGAGAACAATTGAAAGTTTTTTTTAATAAGGATTTTATACTCGAAATCCGACGGTAAACGCGGAAAAGTGAAATAAAAAACGACCTGATTGTTTTCTTCTATTGACTGATGAACTGTACGTCCAATTCAAACCTGTTAATTCATAGAACTAGTAGAGAGTTTAAGACATAATTAACATTGTCTACAAGAAAATCATTAATCGGTGTAGGCCATTGTCTCGTTACACTTGAATAAAGAAAAACCTGGCTGCCAGTTTATCGAAAAACGATTAGATACTAATTACCAAAAGAAAAATACAAGGCATCGAATTAGAACAGTTTATGTTCTGAACTAACTTAACAACCTGAAATTACTGCTAAAATAAGTACCAACATATATACAGGGCGCTTCACAAAAAACATCATTCAGAGGATTCCTGCAAACCCCCTTTAACAAATTTTCAATTCCAATTTTCTATAGTCCTTCCAAAGCATTTATTCATAAATCCTAAGGGTTTTAGATCTAATACAGTTTCTTCCATAATTCGGTTATTGTGAATTTAAGAAAAAAAATATCAAATAAAAGGCCCAAAATTATGTGGTGCATAGTTGTAAATATATAGATAGGGTGGCCTATTTTATGCGATCGCTATAAAATTTCGTTATTTTAAATAAGACGCCCTATATATTTGTACATTGTTGGATGTCCCATTCAATTTTTAGGTCAATTTTATTGGTACCTAAAACCCATTCCTTTGGAGTTACGAGGTGTGTAAATTAAGTAATGTTTTTTTTTTTTTTTTTTTATTCGAATAGAATTCATTATTTTTTCCTTCAAAATAACTTCCTTGGAAACCACACAGCGCTGGAGACGGTTCTTCCATTCCTTATAGCAGTGCTGGAACTCATATAGTGGAATAGCTTTCAGCTGGTCGGTTACAGCCGTTTGAATGTCTACTATGGTCTCAAAATGACGTCCCATGAAGTGATTTTTGAATTTCGGGAAGAGAAAAAAGTCATAAGGACTCAAGTCAGGCGAATAGGGAGGCTCAGGAGCTACAGAAATGTTTTTACTGGCTAAAAACTCTTTTACTGAAATTGCTGTGTGACAAGGCGCATTGTCGTGATACAACATCGAGTTGTTCTTGATGTTTGTATTCAAAAACTCTTCCCCGATCATTCTTGTCGTCAACCGATGATGCTGAATGAATTCCTGATGAACTGAACGCACAAGATCCCGTATTCTATCGACATTTTCATTGGTTTTTGAAGATCAAGGCCTTCCGCTCCGCGGTTCATCTTCAATCGAATCCCTTCCTTCCGAGAATGCCTTATACCACCGAAAAACATGGGCTCTTGAAAAAACACTGTCTCCGTAGGCGTGTTGAAGTTTTGCAAAACTATCCGTTGCGCTGTGTCCAAGTTTGAAGCAAAATCTGATCTTTGAAGCACACCGTTGCTCAAAATTAATGTCACTCATTTTTAAAACGCACTAGAAAAAAAAACGGTTTACGAAAACAGTCACAAAGAACAAATAAATGACTCTAACAAGTTCAAACTTGTACTGAAGGTGCATTACAAGGTAATCTACCGCCCTTCCAAGTCCCATCTCCGCAGTGTTGCTAGATCAGGACGCTACTTTGCCAGCCTCATTACTTAATTTACACACCTCGTATTAAACTGTTTTTGAAAAATGCCACGTTGAAAGCACTCTAAATATTTTTAAATAGCGGCTAAATCAAAAAAGTTTAAAGATGTGCGGTTTGGACAGTTCGATTGTTGTGTTTCATTCTTACTATACGTTTTACGTTCATTGTTCAATAAATGCTGTAAATAATATTGTCAAAGCCTACTTGCCTCTTTTAAATCTCTTTTTCCACGAGCTCTGGAAAAAAATTTTTACTCAAAAACTAATATGTCATTCGATGTGAAAAAAAAAGATACTGCTGTTGAAAGATTAATTCGTGTCGAATTGAGCTGATCAAACCGCACTAAATATTTAGACACTTGACTTAGTGATACTTTTAAAACTTTTTATTTACTTTTTTCTTTCTTTATCAACTTTTATTTGTAACATTTTTTTTGTGCCTTGGATTTTACGGGGGCGAGGTTCGCCACTCGGCGCTCTTCCACCTAACCCCCGATACACTCACACACTTTTCTTTTAAATAAAATGACAGCGTTGTGGAAAACACCGCAAACAATGTAATAATTTTGCTGACAAAATGCACTTGAAAAATATGAAAATGTAGGAATTAGATCTATGACACTGATCAACAAATCTGCCAATGTGGTTACTAAATTCGTATGTAATTACTTATGTATGTATGTATGTATGTATTTGCTAACAATCGCAAACACTAGGACACATGAATTCGATGTAATTTTCAACGCTAATTCAGAATTTGAAATCATATTTTTAATATTACAAATACTCTTCGAGATATTCGACTTTTCTGTCCAGTATTTACGTAGATATCGTAGTTTGGTTGCCTTAAAATTTGGTTGCCCTAAAATTGCATTGCAGTCTTAATGTTTGCTTCTATAAGTCAAACTTTCTCTTTAACGTCGGCAGTTACAAACGTTTAGAAAAAAAGTCGTATTAAATACGTGGAAAAGATATATTCTATGAATTTAATAAATGCTCCATTACACTGAACCAGATACAAATGATAAAAAATCGGTTTCACCTTGAATAAATATAACTATAATAAATGAAACATAATAATAAAATAACAAAACAAGTCAAATGACTGAATGATACATGTAATGTTTTGCTGTTTTATTATAATTAACTTGAATGAAGGTTTAAACATATTTCTTGTGAACTGAATACCCACATAAGATATATGTACATAATTTGCATACTGATATAAAATTGTCTATCCGAAACTGTCGTTTTACTACTGTAGATATTATTAATATTTGAACCAAAAGTAGCGCAGCAAAGATTTTTTACTTCTTCAAATTTTGCGTTGTTGGTTTTTTAGGTTTACACTATTTTCATGTGTTTTAAACCTTCTTTGATTCCTTATTTTTTACCATGAATACTATAAATAAAAAAACACTATATTTAATCAATCTTGGAATGTTGACTTTGAATTAAAATTCAAATTCTCACAAACTTACCAGCTTTTTTACTGTCTCCAAACTCTATTTCTCTGATATTTTAGACTTATAATTAATTTATCTACTGAATAAATTACTTAATTTATGTGTGTATCACGATTTTATTTTACATCACATATAGTGTGTTCTATTAAGAGCCAGAACAGCTCTGTATTTTTTTATTTTTTATCCAATTTGGACGATTGTAATGCCAAAATGTATCTAACCAAAAATTGTATTTTTGATTAGGATAACATGTCTTCAACTCAAGGCCTTTTTGTGTGTAACAAGTATATATGAAGTTAGTTTCTTTGGAAAATAACTATGGAAACTATTTTTTTACCGGTTAAAAAATTATCAAATTTAAAAAAGTTCGTGTTCTTTATTTTTCATTAGCAAGTTCATATTGTTAAAATAATGTTTTGTAAATAATGTCTTGTAAATAATGTTTTTATTGTTTCTAGTTGAAAAGTTTATGTTTCTATTTGAAAAATGTAGGCAATACGAACTGTATTCTGTATGGCACATTTTAAATCAAAGTCAAAGGTTTCTAAAAAAACATTGAAATTATTTTATCATAAATTGATGCGGGTATTGTATTTTGCATTTGTAAATAGAGTATTATAATTAGATAATAAGAGACCGGACCGCTACCGTACATTCCAGGTAAAGAGTAACAAGTAACTTCTACGAAGTGAAAACGAACTACTATTTTTTTTTTAAATTACGCGATTATTTCATTAGTTGTATGTGACCTCACAAACAAGCAGATTTAGATGTCTAATTGCGAATTATTTCTAAGCTTCTTGATACACAAGCTGTAGTCCTATCCTGATATTTAACGTCATGTACGATTTAAATCGGGGCTCGAATTACAATCTATAGATCCCTAACTACCTATCTATAATTTAAATGCTAACTTCTAGGAACAATCTTAAAAATAAAACAGAAATGTAATTACAACAGGAAAAGTATATCTAACAATGGAAGATCCTTTTTAAGTGAATCTAAGATAGGTTCCTACCTTCGTGTCTGTGAAAAATAAAATATTGAATATTGTAAGTTTCATATAATGTAAACGCGATGTTCGTGTTAATGTTTTTAGCATTTTATTTATCTATTGATTTCTTTATTAAAAAAAAATAGTTTTTTTTGTTCGCTTTGGATTGGACTAAAAGATGTCAAGTGCACTATCCTGTTAAAAACACACATATTTTTGTGCCCCACATTTTGACATTACAATGCTTAAAATAGAATAAAACAATACAATGGTGTTCTATTAGTTCAAAATAGACAACTCTGTATAACCGTGAAAATTTTGGTAAGAGAGAAAGTTATACCTTTTAGTAACGTAATCTTCAAGTTAATTCAAATCGTTACTTTTTATGTTTAAAATGTTTTTGTTTTATTTTATTCAGATACATGAAGTTTATTTTCCCAGAAATTTAATTAAACACTTTAAATCGCTTTTGTCTAATATTAGACGAGGCGTAAGCTAGTAAAACACACAACTCAGTAATCAAGTTGTGTGTATTTCCACAAGGTTTACCCTCAACATCATCATAAAAGCTTAGGTCACCCTAAATAAAATATTGTGGCTTATAACATAAAATCAGATAAGGTTAAACTCCGCGATACATTGTATTAGTGGCAGTAAATTCTTGCCAAACTCATTGTTACAGTGAACTAAAACCCGCATGGTTCCAGATGTAGGAAATTTGGTAAGGTGTCCCTAAGGGCCTAACCGTCCGTGATTTGTGACCTAAGAACATGTGGATGTGCTTCGCAAGTCGGTATTGTTCTCCGTAACACATTTGGGTAAACTGTCATTATTCCCGTTATTCTTTTTTCTATAATGTGTTTCCTAATTTACATTTTATATATGTATATATGCATACTAAAAGTTGTATAATGAAGATTTGTATAACGACGAGTCATTTTAAATATAAATTTAAAATATATTAAAGTTAAATAAATTTTTAATTCATTGCTAATATTATATCATAAACAGAAACTCATTCACAATAAAAAAAACTAGTAGTTAATAATATTATTCATGGTAAAAATGTTCTAAGATAACTACATAAACAATGTATGTGAAATTCACATGCAAATTATGACCAGTTATTAGATTATGCATGAACTTGAATACACTTTTAAAATTATGTAGAGTTCTAAGGATTTTGTACTTTTTTTCCAAAACTCTGAATAAGCTATTAGGGATGAAAATATAATGGGATAATGAAAAAAAAACAATTTTTATATCTTTTGGGACGTGTATATCTACTGATGAAAAATATACATAGACATGAGTTGTTTCATGATGCCTGGTTATTTGTAAATTGTTTTGTTGACAAAACTGATTTTATCAACTAATTTATAATAGCAGAGTCAGAGAGTATCATTACATTGAAACAGTCTGGACAGTTAGAAATGCGCTTATTTCTGAAAAAAATAAATGTGAAGTACAATCCCGTAATTTCACCAAAAAAAAAAAACAAATTTTACCTCCTCTTCTTATTAAGGTTGACTTAATGAAAAAACGTTGTAAAAGCACTTGCCCAACAAATAGCTGCATACTTCAAAAAATGTTTTTCCAAGTGATCCGAAGCCAAACTTAAAGAAAGCATAGGTATTTGTTGGCCTACAAATTAAAAACAATTTTAAAGGATGACAAGTTAATAGAACGTTAATAATAACACAGGCACACAATATAAAAAAAAGTTTTAGAATGATCACATCATTCACATCATTCAGAATTCATTTCACATGTCTTTTTGGTCGTCGAATACAAATTAAAAGTTATTGTGAACCATAGAAAGCACATTTTTGTTTTTTCATGAAAGTACGAAAAAAAATGCAAAAAAAGGTCAAAATCGCAAAATTGTCGCTTTTTGTGTGAAAAACCTGGGTCGAAATTTTTTTGACTTGAACAATAGCTCGTCTTTTGGGTTGTCAAATTCGAATTCAGCCATGATACGCACATTATTTTATGAAAGTGCGAAAAAAAAAAAAAAAAAAAAAGATGCTAAATAATGAAGAAAAAGGCTAAACTGTGGCTTTTTTGTAAGAATAGCCTGGGAATAAGAATAATTATTATAGACATCCAAAAAAAAAAACGTCATCAAAGTTGGCCGAGAAAAAAAAAGACGTATTTTTATTCTTAATCGAATTTATAACCTTATTTACTCGTCAAGACTATTACATCATATGACAGTCATTGTTTATTTTACAAACAAAGACAAAAGACGTATTTTTATTCTTAATCGAATTTATAACCTTATTTACTCGTCAAGACTATTACATCATATGACAGTCATTGTTTATTTTACAAATTGTGACAGTCACTTGTCAAATGTTTGATATAACCGAAAAGCTTAGACATGACCACTATTTCCATCTCTCTCGTTCATAGCCAGAGTTGATGACGTTTTTTTTATGTCTCTATATTTTGTAAACATGTAAAACAAAACAAATATTCGCCAAGTACATCATTATGTAGAAAAAAATCTGGCTATCAGAACCAATTTGTCAGAATTCTCCCACATTCACATTATTTCCTTTTCCTGTAACGAGTTCTTTTCTCTTCAAAAGATCTGTGCAATGGCAGACGTTTCCCCTTCACTTGCGTTTACATTTTCTTTTCAACATCCAGCAATAGTCAGCTATCATAAGGAATTGAACGATCTCAGAAACATATAAAATGAGCTATTTCAGTGGAAAAAAATTCCTATTCCCAGGCTATTCTTACAAAAACCTACATTTTAGCGTTTTTTTTCACTGTTTTGCATCTTTTTTTTTGCATTATTAAAAAATAATGTGCATACGTATCATGGCTGGAAGCGATGCTGAATTTGAATTTAGCAACCCAAAAAACAAAAAATGAGCTATTGGAGTCAAAAAAGGTTTTTCCCACAAAAAGCAAAAGTTTTGCGTTTTTGACCACTTTTTTTTATTTTTTTCGCACTATGATGAAAAACATATGCGTTGACCAAAAAGACATGTGAAATGAATTTTGATTAATGCGATAATTCTTTTTTTGTCTTAATGATGGTGCAATTTTGACGTTTTTTTTTTTTGCATTTTGACAGAGATTTTTTTTGTATGTGCATGTGTAATCAAACGTCAGTTTAATGTCGCGTCAACGTTTGACAGAAAATTTTCCAGTATAATTTCGCCGAAGGTACCCAGCAGTAATTGCTAAAAATAAGAGCATCCGACTGGTTTGAATATGTACATGTAAAAACCTTTCCCAAAAATCAACTATAGACGCTAGTAGTAAAATGTCGTTAAATAAACTCCCATTAAAAAGGCTAATTGTGTACTTTATAGTCGAATGGGTTAGAATGTAATAAAAGCTTAGAAACCATTTAATGGCTACTTGTATTAGCTCATTCTCATTAATTCTACTTAAAAGCAACGCTATGTATGCAGCGCGTTCGTAAAACTTTAAAAGATTTTACACCGAAATTTAATATGTTAAAAATTCATAAGGCATTTAATGTATGGAATTATTCATCGTAGGTAAATTCTCGGATTACTTACAAGGGATCTTTTGAGAGCCAGGGAACTTTTCTAACTTAACGGCTTTAATAAATCCCTAAGTGGGTACATATTTTTTGTATAAAAACCGCTGCTGTATCGTCAGTTTAGGAATTATTAAGATAATTCACAGAATTCTCTTAAAATATTGAAAGTAAAGAAGAGGAGGGGAGAAAGATGGAAGGGAGTAAGAGAGAGGAAACGGTGTATTGTTAGGTATCTATCATCTGATGTAACAACAGATGTATGTTTATTTAGAATCAATAAAACATTCGATTACTTTTTATTTCACAAAATATGAGAATATTTATCGATGCCTACAAGAAAAAGGATGCCTCTTAGTTCATTATTTACATATAATAACCCGGAAAAGGAAACTTATGGAATATTAATATTGTTAAAGAAAAAGGTGCAACGTCAAATGAGATTTTCAACATGTTTTTTCACCTTGAAATGTCTTTTATGAGAATATTTCATTAATTTGTTTCGCAGTTATAACATTGTTGCTGGTACTTAGTACTTTTTTGATATGAAAACTATAAAAGAAAGCTGAAAAACAGCTATTAAAAAAAGTGATACTTTTAGTACTTAAATCACTACTTCCACGTTTTTCCACATTTAATTAGAGTAACTCACTATAAACATTAGGTCATGTTCTTAAAAGTGTGATATTAAGTTAATAGGATATATCACGTGGATGTGGAAGTAATAAAGAGTACAATTAGAAAATGTTGCACAGTGATACATTAACGTAAATTATCACACCCACAATAATGCTTGTTTGGATTGTTACGTTTTTTTTTACTTTTTATCTTTTCCATAAAAAAGTTATTTTTTTAATGTTTGGGTTAAATAGTTTAATAAACTTCGAATATAATTTTCAAATAATACTCTTTCTTTGAAAAAGAACGTTCTTATTTCTCTTACTCATTTTACGGTCTTATGCTTGTTAAGTTAACTTTCCTCCTAAATCTCCTTGTTCTTTTTAATCCCCTTTTTGTCCTCCATTGATCCTCCTTTTGTCTTCTCTTTGCCCTCTTTTTGTCCTCTTCCTGTCTTCTCTTTGTCCTCCTTTTGTCCTTTTTCTGTCCTCATTTTGTCCTCTTTAACCTTTTTGTCCTCTTGACCTCTTTTTTGGCCTCCTTATTCTCCTTAACTTCCTTTTCTTTGTTGCCTTCTTTAACCTCATTACCCTCCTTGCCCTTGTTTATTCACAATTTTTATTGATTTTTGTCCTCATCGGTCTTCTTGACTTTCATTGGTTCTCCTTTCCCTCACTATTACAACTACTTGTCATGTCACCTTCTTATCATTCAACCTTGTACCTTCTCCTATAATCCTGCTTGTACTTTCTCCTCTTGCCCTCCTTGTCCTCTTCAACCATTACCCTTCTTCTTCCATTTCATTACAAGATTATCATAGGGGCAGCTCATCAAGTCAGGTGATATACTTTAATTTCTTATACAGTTTTATTAAACGAAAATAATTGCAAAAACGAGTTGGAATCTAGTTGCCACAGTAATGGACTTGTGGATCTATGGGAAACAAAAGTTTCGTTATGACTACTACTGACACAAGTATACTACTGACACAAAATAAAACTGATCTTAAGGTAAATGTAGATTTAAAAAAAAATGGATGGATCTGAAAAAAATAGTACAATATTATTATAAATGTAATAGAAATTACACAGTTGATGTTTGAGAACCATGTAAAATGAAAGCGTACTGTAACTCGATTAGCAAATTTGAAAGAACAGGGTCTGTGGTTTGGAAAATTTGGCGCAAAATCCTAAAAATGTATCCTAACACAAACTGCTGTTTAATTTGAAGGAAGCAAAAATGGCAACCAGAAAAAGCAATACTTTTACAGGAGGTTCTCACGACAATAATATCAATGTTTGGCGCGGTCTCACAGCTAGTTTCATCATTGGCCTATATTTTTTCGAGGAAATACGGAATTATGAGGTCGTAACTATAATTGTTATTGGTGAACAACATCTGCAAATGTTATGCGATTATGCAATTCCACAGTTGCAAAACATAATTTTTTTATGATTGGAGCTCCACTCTACTTTTATGAGTGGAGCTCCAACAGCGCCCGTCATTTAATTACTTGTTAATTGTTGGTTTTCAAGGTCGTTTTATAGGCAGAGATTTTGAAAATTCGTGGCCACCAAGATCGCGATTCGAATTCAGTGAATTTTTGGCTCTGGGATTATTAAAGGAAAATATGGTTTAGAGTACGAGTTACAACGGTGGAAGAATTAAAAGACAGTACATATTAGGGAGCAAGTTGCTGCAATTCAAGCAGAAATGTTATAATTTGGAGAAAATATTACTACTTTTAGATCACCAACATGGAGGTCGCATTGAAAAGTTAGGGTAACCAGTGTTGGGCGTAGGATATCCTATTATTCAAGGAATTCGGTTACTATTGATTTTTGTGGCTTGGTTAATTTGTTGAAGTTGTATAATAAGTTGAAATAGGTCCCATATAATATGATAATATTGTATCTAATTTTAAATTATATAAAAAAGTATAGCATTAGTGTTAGTCTTTGAAAAAGCGTCGTATTAGGCGTTACTCTGTGCATTACTTTTTAATTAAGTCGTAACGTCCAACATCCTCTATTAACGAAATTATTCTGTGTTTATTTACGCGGATGTAAAAGGCAAGGAAACGACGAAGAAATTTTAGAATACGCGCAAGACGTCTTGTTTATTTTCTCCCCCTAGTTTTACATTAACCGTTTCCTCTAGCGGATGGGTACCTCGTGAAAGAGATGTTAATTCGATTTACTTCCCATTCTAATCGTTATTGATCGTTCACGTGTCGATAATGAAATTTTACGCGCTCGATTGACCGGTAAAAGTAAAGTCACCGTACAAGGCGACATTCTTTTTACGTACACGATTTTATGTATCCTTTAACTAACATTAAATACAGGAAACTTCATCTCATACCGTTTACTTCTCTGTGTTGCAGAGAGCGTTTATTTTGAAATTGCTGTTGCGACCGCGGCACTTAACAATAGTTATTATTAAAATGGAAACGTATACAGGGTGGAACATCCAAATGGAATAAATTCAGTAGCTCCATTATTATGCATTTTTTTTAGAAAATTCTGAGACACTCAATTTCTAATTCTAAAATGACATCTTGCGACGTAAAAAGTCATCCCTAAATTCAACCCCCTTCAGGTGACAGCTACAATCCCTAAATTTTCAAATTGGAAGTAGGGGCTTGTGATACTTCATTTGAAAGCTCTTTTCATTTTCTATTCAAAACTGCTATGGTTTTAAATTTTATTGCAGAAATTAACAAGACAAAAAAGATAAGTTTCTCCAGCGTAGGAAATTCGTTACATTAAAATAAAAAACAAATCATTATTAATGCAGCAGATGTTCAAAATGCATAATAATGGATTTTGAACATCCTCCAGCATCTTGGCAGCATCCTAGAGATAAATAGAAATGTCTTCTAACGTTAGTTAAATCTGCGGGGTAATCGACCTAATTGCAAGTGTTATTCTTCTTCTTAAGTCAGCTAAATTGTCGGGTTTGGTTTTGTAGACCATACTTTTTACATATCCCCATAGGAAGAAGTCTAACGGCTTGAGATAGGTGATCATGCAGGCTATTCTACAGAACCACGTCTCCCTATTCAGCGATTTGGAAAGATTGTGTGGAGATATTGCCGGACATTGACTTCGTAATGTGCTGGTGCACCATCCTGCTGGAACCATATTGCATTACCTGGAAGCTGTGGGTTTCCTTCAGCTGGATACAAGTTTGCCATCGTCGGTACAACATTATTTTGGAGCAGCGCTAAATAAGTTTCTCCATTCAAATTGCCGTCAATGAAGAAGGACCAATGATATTTTCTTCAATTAGTCCTGCCCAAATATTAACTTTCTCAAGGTTTGCGTGTGTAGTTCCCTCATCCAGTGAGGATTTTCTCTCAACCAGTAACGACAGTTTTGGCGATTAACATGGCCGTGAAGCGTAAATGTAGATTCATCCGAAAATAAAACATTTTCTATTTGTAAAGTATTGTCATATATCATTTGCATCATTTGTTCACAAAAGAGAATTCGTCTATCAAAATCGTCTTCCGCGAGCTCATTAGTTCGATTGTCAAGCAAAAAATTGTACGTATTTATTAGTAAGCTTTTATCTTATAGTAGGGAATGTCGGCAATTGTGATGCGGTCTGTGAAAAGGTACCAGATGTCGGAAAAACTATTTTTGGGTGGGGGTCAGATTAGAGCATAAATTTCGCTTCATTTAAAAAATAATTTTCGAGTTTTTTAAAAATTTTTTTTTTTTTTTTTCCCCCCTTTTATTTTTTTTTTTTTTTTTTGTTATTTTTTTTTACACTTCCTCTGGCTGGGGGGTGTTTTTTTTTTTTTTTTTTTTTTTTTTTTTTTTTTGGGGGTGTGTTGTTTTGTTTTTTATTGGTCCCGGGGGGGGGGGGGGGGGAATCCTTTTCCCCCCTGGTACTGAAGTCTCTCTTTTTTGTTATTAATCACATTTCAGAACCTAAAATTGTCCAATAGTGTCACTTATAAAAGTTTTATTTTAATGTAACGAATTTCCTACGCTGGAGAAACTTATATTTTTTTCTTGTTAATTTCTGCAATAAAATTTAAAACCATAGCAGTTTCGAATAGAGAATGAAAAGACCTTTCAAATAAAGTATCACAAGCCCCTACTTCCACTTTGAAAATTTAGGGGTTGTAGCTGTCACCTGAAGAGGGTTGAATTTAGGGATGACGTTTTTACATCGCAAGATGTCATTTTAGAATTAGAACTTGACGTGTCTCAGGATTTTCTTAAAAAATGCATAATAATGGATCTGCAGAATGTATTCCACTTGGCTGTTCCACACTGTATACATAACTACTTATTAGTTATCCACTATATCATATATTTAATAATTGATTTGTGGCATAATTTCCAAAGCTAAATGGTTGATGTAAAATAAAAGTAAATACTTTAATCGTGGGTAAATGCAATTATAACGGTAAGATATATAATATTTTTTCCCTGTTTCTCATAGCAACAGTTCCTATTCTTTTTTAGTTCCATAAGTTCAGCATTTTGCTCAAAAGTAAAAAACGAAGAATATAATAATGAAAATTATTATTAGCATTAATAGGGTTTATTAATATTTCGCCGAATTTATAGTCACACTTCTCAAAGTAAGTTTGTAATAATATTGCCTTCCAACCAATTATTATGATGTGATGAGGAGGTCCCAATGCTGCAATGTTATTGGCGAACCTGGTCGTCGGAATCACTCCCTCTACCGAGATCATGAGGGCGAATATTATCTTTACTTTCCCCAGTATCCACCATGTCTAGTCTCTTTAGATGTTGCCGACCACCAGTAGGTAATATATATTTGCTGTAATATACTACGGAGACAATAAAACACGAAGGAACAGACACGATGATTTGGGCGTGCTTTCCTTATTATGGTCTAGGCCCTGTTAACGTTAAAGCATCGTGATAAATTTATTTATGTGAATATTTTCAAAATCATGCTCCACAGTAGGAAATTCCACTCTAATGGGTGTATGTGCAAGATAGCGACCTAAACCATGATTAAGCCACAAACCACTATTAAAGCAAATGTAAGGTTCAGATAATTTCAAACTCTCAACAAATGTCAAGTAATACAACACGGAAACTTCGCGTCTGCTGTCAACTGCATAACAACGAATATCAAGCGGGAAATTTAAGTGTGGTATCACTGCACACATTTAATAGCACCGTGGGTGACGTGCATCTTTTTTTATTTTGAAGTATATGTGTTCATAAAATATGATATCAGATTCATTAGTCACAGCGCAAAAGCAATAAATTACAACTTAATTTCTTATTCCCTTATCAGACCTTATCACTTGCTTCAATGGACTTGTCGCCGAAAGGATACTGTAGCACAGACGCGCACCGACACTCGGCGAATGGATTCTTTTCAAAGGCCGGAATTACTAGGTCATCATAAGAAAGGACGCCGTCCAATTAAATTTATTGTAGGAATCATTAACGATGTTATTTACTGCATTTACATCTACAATCGACAGTTTCTATATAAGCCGCATCCCGATGTTCCATTTGGATTTGTGGGAATGCTTCGCCTTCCATATTCGTCTTGTACAGGTATATACAGTAACATAAACAATGATTACATATTAATATACATATTGTCTAATACAATAATTATAAACAAATCCTAGCGATAGTGTAGGTTATTCCTAAAGTTTATATCCGTGTGAGTTGGAATACCACCTCGTGCAGTTGGAACCTATCATAGGAATTAGGTGTGCGTCCTATGTTTTCTTCTTGTGTAGGATACTCTTCATCTAATAGAACTAGGGTTTCTCGTCGAGACTTCTCGAAGCGAGAATTCCCGGGAAATCTGACTCTACTCAAGACGGGAAAAAAGTGTCGAGAAATCGAGAAACCGAGAAATTTATATTTTTAAGGTTAATAAGCTAGTGTGCTTTGAAGATTATCATGTTTTTACGTACCTAATTAGAAGACTGTGTAGTCAATCGCTTTATGGGTAGATTTTTTAGGTAGACTAAAAGTAAATTCTTTAGTGGATTATGATGACGTTTCTTTAGTAGATAACACTTTTTTTTAATTAAACGAATGTGATTAAAAGCTCTAATTATTTATAGGAAAAAAGATACTGTAAGTATTCAACTTTAATTTAAAAATGGTTTGTATGAAGATACTCGTAATTTTAAGGTGATACTTAGGTAATTCGATTGGGACTATTGCAACTGCGGGGCAATTGCGCCGTTTGGCTATAACTTTCGTTCTATAATGTCTCAGTAGAGGAAATACTCAATAGTTCGTTAAATAAATGTCATTATTAATGAACGTTATAGAACGAAAGTTATAGCCAAATGGCGCAATTGCCCCGCAGTTTCACTAGCCGCGACCGATTACTTACTATTTGTTTAATGAAAAATACAGGATACTCAAATTTAGTGCTTTTGCTTAAAAATATGTGTAACTATCTGTCTTCAGATCTTGTGAGTCAAGACTGAAGAATTAATAAATGTTGATGATTCTTGCATAATTAGCGTAGTTTTATTTTGCATTCAATTAAAAAATTTCTATTTTTTTTTAAATTTAAATATTTCTCGAATATTCGAGAATTCCCGGGAATTCTTAGTCGAGAATTCTCGAGCTCCGGGAAAAAAATAAGTCGAGAAATCAGAAACCCTAAACAGAACCGTAATATGTAATTTCTAGTGTCAATGTCTGTGACGTGAAGTATTGTTTGGTTATATGGATGTATAATAATGTATATGTTCACAATTGCCTACATGTAGGTTAATTATGTTATTGTACCCAATACAACCGACATATTGGAGATCACTGACCGATTTGAGGTAAATATTTTTCTCTAATGAAAAGCTTAAATACAGTAAACACTCTGATATGTGTATACTTACTTATATTTACGCTGATATTTCAAAGAAAAACGAAAATAAACGCAATCTGACAAAAACTATGCACCTTAATATACCATATGAAACTATGGTGTAGGTAGTAATATGATAGTGTGGTACAATTATTGGTCTTCTAATTGAATAGCTAGTGAAAGAGAATGCCAAATAAATGTCGTGTAAGGTGCTTGTATCAATTAAGGCCATCTTAAGGTTTAGGTAGCTGTCAAAAGAAGAGGAATAAAGCTTTTTCGGTAAAACAAATTATATAGATTAGTGTATTAACTTTGGCTTTATGACAACCATATTTAATTGTTGTTTTGATTTTTGTTTTATTAATTTTAAAACCGAAAACTGAGATTGGTCTTGTTGTGTGCTTTATGCCGCTTATAAGGCCTCCTAAAGAAACCACCTACAGTGGATTGTAAAACCGAAGTTGAGACTACACCAGACACGAAAAGTATTAATTTCTATCTTATTTGGAAATAGGTGACCCTGTTGTCGGTGGCTTTTTTGGTAAAATATTTATATTATATGGTTTAGGAATAAACTAGAGTAAGTGTTTTTTTTACTGCTTATTGCTATAATACATATATAAATTTAATTTTTTGCTGTGTGAGCCTTGTAAATCTTCTGGAAGAACATACCATCTTTGCACAAAGTTTCGTTTGATTTGTTTCATTACAATAGTCATCTACTTATAGGTCTACTAATCAGCTCCTAAAGTATGAGGTGAGATTAAAATATGATAGGATTAAGAAGATACGATAATTTGACATTACACTAGACGCCATTGTGCACACTACCTAGTGATAAAAATGTGTTTCATTTTTTTATTTCTGACCTCCTTAAGCGATAAACAAGACTTATTTCTGGTAGAAAAGAGAGAACAGTTAATATTTTAATTGATTCCGTTTAAAGTAATATTTATTACAATTTACATAATAATTGATTGGAACTCCAGTTTGGACCCATCCCAGGCGGAAGAGAGACAAAAATAATTTAATTTCTGTTTCGCCTAACATACAATACTTATTATAGGCAAAATACCATCCTCATCTTAACGCGGATATACTTTATCAGATGTACGAAGATTTTTTTTCACATCACCGTCTCTTTCTCTTATTAATCGCACATCCTTGAATAGCGCCTTACCATTTACCTTATATAATAGTAGTAATAATGGACAAAAATTATGCAGATATTTAAATAGATTGTAATGTTCATTTAAGTGGCATTGAACGTACACCTCGACATACACTTTTCAGAACCTGTAATATTATTGTTTATTTGTTTGGGTGGTAGAATTTCCTTATACAAAAAATATTTGCTACTAAAAATGTTCTCTAGATATAACAATTTTCTCTAAATTTTAAGGATTGGGCTGCTTTAGATATATTTTCTATTATTGAATATTTTTGGTCTGCGAAATTATAGTGCTTTTGCAGACATACATTTATATTTTTTATGTTCCGAGACATATCTCCATGCCGTGACATTATTTTTTTATATTCTAGATTCTAGAATATTCCAAAATCAAAGGTTTCTAAAGAAATATGACAGTATTGCACGAGCTCATTTTTTATTTTCTGAAATTACACTAGTTTAGAATAGTAATAACTCAAAACAATGGTTCTACAAAGAAATGGTTCGACAGTGGTCTCTTTTAATCATTTAAGGACAGACTAGAACTTTAAGATCCTAGTCAATAACTGTAAACAATAAATATTTTTCTAATTTATTACATAATTTACAACTCTCTAATCACAAATGTCTGAAATATCTATGAAATTGGTGACAGTAAGTTCTTAAACTTTTCAACAATATTCTTCCACAGAAGTGCTATCAAATCATCACACAGAAAAACTACAAGCGCGACCGTATCTTCTGTATAGGAGGTGAAGTACAATTTCTGACGTGTGGAAGAAAACACAAACCTCGACTAATCAAACAGGGCCACATTTAGAAAAATCAAAAGATGATTTGATATATGAATAACTATTTTATAATAGTATATAACTATTTTGTAATAGTATAGTTATAGTATTTTAGAATACTATAATATATGATATGATATATTGATATGATGAAGTGATATAGAATATATATTTATTTTAAACAGACAAATAAAATACGTTGGATTAATCAATAGGTCTTAAATTATGTACTACAACTTACCAAGAATTCACAATTTTATCGCTGTTCAGTAGCAACGCGATCGAGGACACATAAACTGGACATGTTCATTTCAGGTCACAAACACATTTAGTTTTTGCTTGTATAATCCGCAACTATACATTTCCTCACAAATTTTCATTTTATAGAAAATAAATTTCATATAACGGGAGATGTTCAAATGAACATCCGGAATAAACCGGACGAACGAATACATGAATTACAGAGAAAACAAAACAAAATATAACAAAAAAAATCCCAGAACAATAGCATATGAAAAGATGTGAGTTTTCATGAGCCCGGGGATTGCTGTGGGCTTCCGGTTAGCATCATCAGTCTGTCTGTATGGTTTGGTCTAGTTGGTCTGTGAATATTCACAAAGGCTATAGCCGGGTAAGGCGTCAAATCGGCCCTTGAACCAATCGAGGTTCTGGTTTGTCAGGTCGGAAGTATAAATAAAAAGACTCTTTTAGCTAGATTTTCAGACCTCCAGGTCCTCTCTAGAAGCTCCTAACCTCAAAAAGTGTGATTTTTCGTTTTTTTCTCGATTCTGGGCGCAATTTTCAACCAAATGTTTTGAAAAAATCACAGAGTTGCATATTTCTGTTATAAATATGCTCATTTTTTTTTATTTTTTTATTCCAAATGGTGCTCAGAAAAAAATTATTGAATATTTCAATCAATATTTACATTAGGACGCTTTACATTGGCCAACTTTTAAAGCCATGTTTTTTTTTTGTATTTCTTGACGCTCTTTCACGTGGTGCTGTTTAAATTTAATTTCAGGTGGTGGAACATCGTCAAAAATCCAGAAACCTTTTTTAAGCAGTATTTTGCATTTATTTGGCTTGGATTACATTTTAGAGAAGTTACTATTTTTTCCGCTGAATCCGAAAAAAAATTAAAGCGAGCAAATCCGAGCGCCATTTGGAATAAAAAAAATAAAAAAATTGTGCATATTTGTAACAGAAACATGCAACTCTGTGATTTTTTCAAAACATTTGGTTGAAAATTGCGCCCAGAATCGAGAAAAACTAAAAATCACACTTTTGAGGTTAGGAGCTTCTAGAGACGACCTGGAGGTCTGAAAATCTAGCTAAGGGAGTCTTTTTATTTATACTTCCGACCTGCCAAATCAGAACCTCGATTGATTCAAGGGCCGATTTGACCCCTTACCCAGCTATAGCCTTTGTCAATACTATTCATTACATACTATTGTTCTGAAATTTTTATTATATTTTGTTTTGTTTTCTCTGTAATTCCATTTCCTGTCATTGTCTATCCGTAATTTAAACATGTTTTGACCGAATATAGGTATATGTACATCAATATTGTGCTGGTGGTTGATTAATACAGCTTTCCCGCTATTAAAAATATTTTTGTCTAACCGACAAAACTAATAGAAATTGTAAGTAGATATCCTAGTCGGCATTGGATAACGTAAGATCACCCTGTTTATTGTTTTCTTTTTTTCGCAGCCATTCAAATTCTAATGAGGGAACCATGGTAATCTTTGATTACCTATTAAATACCTACCTACAAATTGATTACTAATATTTTCTTCTTAATACTTGATCATGATCAGTTTTAAAGAGGTTTGAATTAAAGGTTTATTACAATGCAAGAATTCTAATTTTATTGTTTCCTTTCTTTATATTAACAGAGACTTTCCAAAGTTTTAAATATTCAAATACATACAGCAGCACTAACAGCACCGATATATTAAATATTTCGTCTTAGCTTCACTTAACAACTTGCCTTCATTAAAATTCTGGAGATTTGGATGGCCTTATATAACCAAAACTTGTTCACGCATAAACGCCTACGGAAGTATTAATATACACCTGCAACCTTCATGAATCACGTCAAATCTGTTCCCACACGCATAATACAGATATTAGTAATTTATGGTTAGTTTTTCATACATCATACATGTATCATATTCAGTTCATCTGAACCCGTCTGTTCTTATAGTAACATTACCATTTCATAAAAGTCAATCATATTCAAATCAAATTTACATTCTCTGTTTTCTTTAATATTTTACTATTATTTTGTCTAGCGCCACAAACAGAATATTCTCTAATTAAACAGAAATTTACTCAATTTCGCTTTCTGAAAAATCCAGTGTTTTTAAAACGACAACTCAGGTTCAAAAAACTACATCCACGTTTTGTAGCTGGCCATTTGGTTTTATCCAGTGCTATGATGACGTATGCACACACACACTGTTCTATTCTAAATATGTTTACGTTCTAATGTATTTGCCAAGAAGACTAGAACTAAGGAGACCGAACTGCGGCTTTTCGCTGTATAACGCGACGGGCTCGAATATGTCCGCCTCCAGAGGCGCTGTAAACAGTTGTGTACCCTGGTTGCTACGGTATACAAACAGATATCTATACGTATACCATGGTTCTGTACTAATCAGTGTGCGTTAGAGGTTAGAATCCGTGTGAATGTCTGTGGTGCGAATACATTTGACAGACGCTCGATATTTTTCGTTAATTTGTTATTGAATATTATATTGAATCTACACAAGTAATGTCTTTGCAATTACAAATTTTCGCAATGATCAATATGAAAATGTACCCAAAACATTTCATGTTACGTGCTTCAACGTTAACAATACAACAAAGGAAAATATTTCGTTTCATACATACATCAGTAATTTGAAATAATGTCCGGTTATTCGGACCGCTTCTTATATCACACAATGCAACACAGCACTTTTGAACCATATTTATTTTTGTATGTATTTTTGTTAAAGCCAAACGGCATGTAAGCACCCGCATTGACAGCTTAATGATAAACGTCATATAAAACCATAGCATGGTTTTCTATGACAAACATTCACATGTGGACCGCTGACCGCTGCTCATCACGTGACTCGAGTACATTACTGTTTACAGCGCCTCTTGGAGGCGGACAGATTTGATCCCTAGATACCGAACGAGTTCGGTCTCCTTAGTTCTAGACTTCTTGGTATTTGCTTTCATATATATACCTACAGTGTGATGCCTGTAATATTAAAATAAATCAGTCACGGTCTTATGCTGACTACTTGGTGACAATACTTCTGTGTAATCATTATAGCTTCTAGTTTTATAGATTTATTCAGAACTGATTTTCTAGTTTTCATCGAAAAATTCCAAGAGCTGTCTATACCGAGTATACTAAGATTCAGATTTCCTCATTTTCTCCATTTTCTTGCAAAATGCCTCTTGCTTGCGTTATTTTCGTACAACGCAGACGTTCGTTTTCAAAAACAGCGTTTTCCCAAATCACGCATTTTACGACTTTTCCGTAATTAAAAATTTCGTAGGCTGTGAAAAACAAAAGAGAAACAGAAGGAAAACAGTCCCCATAGAGTCCGTGACAGATCTGTCAAGCCAATGTTCAGTTTATTCTGAGTTTTGACTATGATAATTTTTTTAAAAAGTGGAAAGGGTAAGAAGTATTTTCTTTCATAGGTCCATATGAAGTTTTTATGTTATTTTGACCTAAGGATTTCCGTTTGACCCCCTAAAATCTTTAAATATTTTTTCCAGAATACATAGATATTCTCATAAAGTATGTACCTACATACAAAAAAGTGTGGCAGCAGATATAAAATGTGAAGTTGCCAGTTATCTTCCTTGAATTCTGAAATACAATTGTCAACAGACGCCGCTTATGGGTTGGATAATCGAAAAATATATAACAAAAATGTCTTATAGTCTATTGAAGTGTATAAAAACTCTTTGAATTGTAAAAATATGTCCTCTATAAATTTCTTTGTAGAAGTTCTTGCAAGTGAATACATATATGAGTTTGGCGCTTTTCCCAACCTACCGACCGCTGAGACCGTTGAAAAATGTTGCCTTATAAATATATACTGCCACTACGTCTAGTCACTTATTGAAGAATACCTCCATCCGTGTGGAAAAAAGCCCCCGTGCTTTACAAAGATCGACAAGTTTTGGCTCTTATAGTTTATATTTAACGCTTACGACGCTGGCTGGCGCCAATCTTTTGCAATAATTCTTACCCTAAAATGTGGAAACCACCACGGATTAAAATTAATGTTGCTTAAATTAAAATTACTTTAAGCGGATTAAAATTAATTTTTCTTGATATTCTGATGTTGTTTGTCGTATTTCTTACAGTTCTTATCATCCCTTTATCATAAATGTGCTTTTAAATGATGATTGGTTCATTGGTTGAATGTACAATAAAAAAAAGATAACAACGGCAAGCATACCGCTAAGTGCAATTTTTATAAGAACGTTTAACCTTTAGATGTAGGAAATACAGTATACTGGCTCAAAAAAAGGTTCCTTGTCTATGATAAAACACCATTATTTTGGGGTTTTAGGGTCGCCAATTACGAATCTGAAGTCAGATTTTAAAAATTTAAGATGGTAGATCAGATATGGGGGACAAATTTGCCCTCCAAATTTGCCCAAATCAAGATACCAGTTGATGAACATAATATATATGAGCTATTTACTTGGGAAGAGCATTGTTTTCATTCTGTTGCCGAATTGAGAAATGTCCATATAATGCGTCAAAAGAAATTCTAAATACCAAAATGTGTTGTGTAAATACCTACCTAAATTATCACTTGACTTTATCAGATGATGAATATTTTTTCGTTTTGGTGACATTTGTAATATCATTACGTGATAAGCAATTTCAATCGATCTCAATAAGTGATGGTTTCCGAAAATGAATGAAAAATTTGATAATATTGATGACAATATGTACTCAAGAGTTCGTATATCGTGATTTTCTGTTTTTCGATCGCCATCTTGAATCCGCCATTTTGATTAATATAAATTTAAAATAAAATACGTAGTCAAAGTCATTGAAGTATATTTTTCCATAATTTCCATCATTTTTCTATTATAAGTTGACATCCTGAAACCGCTATTTTGAATCCGCAATTTTATATCCACCATTTTGAATTGTAGAAGTCTTGATTTACATTCCCTCCCCCAGATTTTGAATTGTAAAAACTTACTACGGCTTTTTATATTTTTTTTAAGTTTTCTATTTAATTTTTAAGTCAAATGATTTTTTCCGAGTGGAAAAATTTAACATTAGCGTTACCCTTCCGGACGGGAAATCCAATATACTGGCCGGACCCATGACCAACACTTTACCCATGATCAATCTGTGATACTTTTTTATGCATTTTCTTAAAGGGATCATAAGCCCCAAATGCCCGTCCTCTAAAGGATAAAAAAAAAACAGGGGAGCAGCAAGGTTACAAAGTCACAGGTAACTAAACGAATTTTTTTATGTATGACATTTTATGTACGATTTAATTTGACATTAGTACCCAACGGTTTGCCTTTCATTGCTTCGGATTTGGTTTCTTATTTGGCGAATATCGGCTCCGAACCATAGGCATTCCAGTTCAACATTCAGTGGTTATGAGCTAGCTTGGCACAGTGATATAAGTGTATGACGGCATTAGATTATGAAGGTTGTGATAGATATGAAGGTAGTTTAATGGAAGTCGGATTTTTTTTTATAATTATCGGTTGTATTGGGTGGATAGATAATATGCATTAACAGTTTTAGCATTATGTTTATTTATTTGAGGTCTGGAAATATTCTTAAGTTTATTAAAAATTGTCGACCTCGACAGCAAAGTCGATGCGTCGAAAATAAAATTGTCGACATGACATCGCCGACGTTGGTCATCTCTGCTAATGATGCAATTTGTTTTTTTTTTATCAATTTAAGAATATCGTATTATTTAAATGCCATTATAATTTTTATGAAAAAAATTGTCTTCGGAAAAATGGTATTTAAATAACATCTTAATGAACGATAAGTTTCATATGATATGTTATACTTACGACAAAAAAGAGAGATACATTTTTATCGTTTTTGTTTTTAAAAAATTGTTTTTAAAGAATCAGCTGTGCAACATTTTGTTTTTTTCGTTAAAACTTTATTGGCGCTTAGCAATAACTACGCCTCTGGTTGCATAAAAAAATCCGGCCAAAAAGTGTTGTAGAAACCAAAGAAACAAAAAAAAAAAATATATTTTAGAACAGATATGTATATTTATATTAACTTTTTTGACTTAAAATTGGTTCAGGAATCATACTTTAAAATAAATACACAAAATTAAGTAACATCCTGTATTGTTAAATAAAGAAATGTGGTTTTGTTACTTTAATTTTTTAACCCAAATAGTAGACATTCAGTAGAAAAAAAGTTTTCAAGTCAACATTTTATTATCGTACAATGCGTTCTGAGGAGGCTAGTATTACTTATTAATTATTTAATAAATTACTTACTTAATTGTTATTGCTTACTATAATAATTTCTATGTATAATTAATTTAGAATTTATGAAATACTATATAGAAATCACACAAAGTAAAAAAAAAAATAATTTATTCGCATTTTTTTTTATAAAGATACATATACAATTTTATATTATAGAAGGTGTTCTGTTTCAATAAATGCAGGGAATTCCATATGTTTAAGGGATTTTCAAATATTAGCAGTTAAATTTACACAAAAATAACAGTACTTCTTCATACATTGAAGATTCTCGTTTGATAGCTACTGAAAACACATAAAAAATACTGTGATTTTTCAATTTCGGAAAATTGCCTAGGTAATTCTATATTATTATATTATTCCTCGCACCATATCTATTTATGCATCATTCAGTATAACGAATATGAATAATAGAAGGTTATTTACAATTCCAACAAGGTTCATTCAAATTTGGGCAAAAAATCTCATTTTATAATTGAATAAAAAGTCTCTTTATAATAATTTTGTAGAAGTATCAACTAAATAACATTTAACACCTTGTTACAAGTGTTCGAAGATAAACATAGTCAAAAATTTTAACCGTACTTAACATGAAATAAATTCACATACTCGTATCTTCAAATTTAACATTTTCAATATACATATAGTGTTATTTCTAGAAATAAAAGGCGGAAAGAGATAATTTTTAGTTAATAAGAGAGAGAAAAGGGTAAGGTTGACCCACATAATTAAGAAAATCCTATATAATCTAAATACAATTGTTGCTACATCTATACCATACGTGCATTCGTAGTACTTGTTGGCAACGTTCTGGTTCCATTCCTATGCTATTTGCATGGGAATACATTGACAGATCATTCTTTTGTGTTTCAACTCCAACATGCATACATAAAGGGCTACGCTGGTACGTATAGTAGACGCCGCGTAATTCAAGAAACCACTTCACCGACACCCTTTTGTACGAAGAATCGTTCATAGACAACGTAACGAACCGTCTCAGAGTGGGGCGGCTATTTTTTATAGTTACCCCTAAACCGGTGTTCGGTATCATCCAGAATAATAAACACAGCCCTAATTTCTTAAAGGGATTTCGGATATAGTATGTACGAGGCGGGGAGGGATATCTTTCTCTTTCTTGCAGACGGGCAAGCGGACGACGAAATATTTAATTGACCGTGAATTTTTTGTTGGGCATAGGCCTCAGACTTGATTCAGCTAGGATGTCACACAAAGGACCTTGTACGAAACTAAGCTGGCTATTTATGTGAGAAGGTTGTGTAATTCCTGGCATTATTTGTCATCGTGTGGTTGAGAATATTAGGTTTCTGAACTTTTACTGGAGGACAGGGTTATCAACTGAATGTTTTGTATCCTAGCACTACTAAAACACAGGTAGGTACTAATTAATGTGTAGGTAGCTAATTAACAGCGTATTAGCATATCTAATGAAATTACTTTCATGAATGCAAACCTATGTGAATGCTAATGTAATACATTAATAAATATACTGATATACTTATATGTATATTATGACGATAAAGTAATGCTTGTAAAGAGAAATATATTTGTTAAAAAATGATGGAACAAAAAATAAACCACAAACATTTAATTATATTATTATTCTGTAAATTTTCTTTAGGCTAGAACATTTAGATTAATTGCAGTAGCTGATAGAAATGGAAAAAAGATCAATGTTGATCATAGATAGGTTAAGTGAATTTGTAATTGAAGAATGTGTTGTTGTAAATGTAATTATGTATTAGGTTTAGCATTGTTCGACCTAATAATAGAAAATTATTTAATTTGACACAAAACATAAGCCACAAAAATCTTCACATACTTTTCGGAAAAAAATAAATTAGAAAAAAATAGTCTTTATCACAATAATAATCGCTACAATCACTATTATAATTTTTCTTGAGCTCAATACGAACGTAAAATATGAGCTCAATACGAAAACAAAATAAGTTTATCTTTCACGAAATTTTAATTTTTTGGCCTGCCTCAACATTATAGACGTTATTTACAGGGTGTCCCAATTTAACCTCTTACTACCGATATTTTGAATTGTTTTTGAGCTAGAAAAAATATCCAAATGCTGGAGTTTCAAGGAATTTGTTGTTTTTTTATTACTTTCGTCTTCCTGAATCTGTACGTATATAGTTTTGTGTAGTTATCTTTATAAATAACGAAGATATAATTTCTTTGATTTATTTAACGAACAATTTATTTACTTAAAGAGGTACGGCAAAAGAAAAATTGCAACTCAGATTTTTAGATACCAGTATACAAAATTATATATCGCTGATGAATTTGATATGCTCGTCTTTCCGTAAGGAGGCATGAGACCCACACCATATTTTAGGGGGTGGTTACTAGACCTAAATAGAAGGCTATAATGGCAAAATATCTTCAGGGAAAACTTTTTTTTGCAAAATTCTTATTTTGCTTAAAGAAATAACTATTGTAAAATCTCAGACGAAATGTTAGAATGAAATAAAAATTCAAATTACCATAACTTTTACAAATTTCAAAATGTCGAGAAAATCACAAGTACAAAAAGACTTGCATTTGAGCGGTAATTATGAAAAAAAATATTTGGCAAATATTTTGCAAGCCGTTTCCAAGATCTGCCCGGGGGCAGAAAAAAAATTCGCAAATTTTCCCTGAAGATTTTTTGCCATTATAGCCTTATACTTAGGTCAAGTAACCACCCCCTAAAATATGGTGTGCGTCTCGTACCTCCTTACGGAAATACGAACATGTCAAATTCCACCGGCCGCCACGACACTTTTATATTTGTTGTACCCTTGCCTCTGGTATTTGGAAAATAATCTCCAAATTGGAAGAGCTTTCCAACGGTGTTATAAAACTGCTTTTATCTTTCATTTATACAGTGTCAGACAAAAGTTAAGCAACTAAGACAAGTTGTATATATTTAATGGTATAACACAATAAAATGTAAAAATCGAACAAAACATTTATCATATAACAGTAGGTCATATTCTTACAGGAAGTCATGTTTCAACAGAATTATTTTATTTGCACACTAGTAAGAGATATATCAAATCAACAGTTATGATGGCGTAATTTCAATGTTGGAGTAATTTTGTGCAAACTTACAGTACTTTCATGGCCCTCGCAATCCCCAGATCTCAATCCTATTGAGAATCTGTGGGAGACTATTAACCGTCGAATTCTGAATAACAACAGGTACTCCAATATTGAAGCATTGTATGAGGCTTTGTCGCGAGAGTGGACACAGATACCACAGCATACTATTCAGAAGTTGATTGAATCTATGCCCCGAAGGTGTGCTGAAGTCATTAAACATAAAGGCTATGCCATAGACTATTAATATTATTGCATTTAATATAAGTTGCTTCCTTGTTATTTATTGAAAAATTTTAATCCTGTAGAAAGACCGGATGATAAATGTTGTCCGATTTTATTGTTATACATTAAATATGCAACTTGTCTTAGTTGCTTAACTTTTGTCTGACACTGTATATGCCAAATTCTGGTCTCAGATGGTAGAAATATAATCCTTTTTGCAGATTACAATTTACTTTAGCCATTTCATTATCGTGTACTCATGTCTTGTATTCTGTAACAATATCTTGCACTAAGATTCGACTTTTAAATATCATTTGTGACAAAATCTTTTTAACATCAACCTGCATAATAACGCTAAATACTTTATAGCTCGAAAATAACCTAAAGATATCGTTAGTATGACGTTAATTTGAGACGCTATGTACCTAATAGGATAATCTTATATAAAAAAATCTCGTGTCACGGTGTTTGTGGTCGCACTCCTCCGAAACGGCTCGACCGATTTTTATGAAATTTTTTATGTATATTTGGTAAGTATATTTCATACCGCTAGGTGATTAGGGTGTCCCTATCCAGAAAATTTTGTTCTATTTTTTTTGACAATTTTTTTTTGTATTTTTTTTTTGATTTGGCAACAAAAAATACCTGTAACCCCAACTTTTCACCCTCCTACTCCCACCCTCCCATTTTTTAATAGCGATTTTAGTATTTTTGTATGAACAATATCCAAATAATTTAACCGTCGTTAAAAATTATAAATAATTTATATGGCAGAACAACGTTTGCGGGGTCAGCTAGTAATAAATAATAATATGGTTTAGAGCTTCAGAAAGAAAAGGACAGAATCATATTCCATTTGAATTAGCTTAACATATTCCTTAAAAATACAAATGCGGTAAAATTGTGATTACGTGAGTAAGTATGCCTCATTTAAGAGAAATTGTTTTTGACTTATTTCCCTCATTAACATTAGTAACACTTTTTATCTCACTAAGGAGGAAAATTTTTAGTTTTCACCTTGTTATGACTAAATTACAGTTGGCACCTCAATTAACTAAAAAAACGTATATGGTCAGCAGAAACTTTCATCTAGTTAACATATGATTATTTGCGCTAATTAAAATAAAAGCTCGACTTCTGGTTAACAAATCATGTCAAAAGTTCTTTTCACATGCTCCTAATTTGTCTGGCGGTCCAATTAAAATTATTAGATAAGACTTGACACAACATTCCAAGTCGGTGTTCCAGTTGTTCTAGATAATTTTATCTAATTTTTTACCGAGGCCTTTTAAACTCATTAAGGGCATGCCAACCGGACTGAAATATGTAAGTTGAAGGTAAAATTTTACGTAATATTTAGACTTTTTAGATTTAAAGAAATAAATTTTCCATTTTATGTTTAAAAAGCTTTTCTTATATAAATAAAATATGTAGCTGCATGATGGGTTCATAAGAATTAACGTCTCCCCTGTCTCCTTTATTTTTAGAACTACGAAAAAAACATTTTTAGAGGAATGATTTATTTTCTCTGAAGTTTCAGAATATGCTGTAAAAAAACACTTGAAACAAAATTGTAGCAGCTATTTATTTATTATTGTTGTTATTTACATTTTCCCACAAACTCAAAAATAAAAAAAGTAGAAAAACATACCTAATGTTTATCGTTTGTTTGTAAATCATTTATATATACTTAGTAGTTTCTTATCTTAAACGTTTTTGTATAACTATAGAATTTCGTTGTACAGCCTTTTCTTTAAAGAGACAGGACCACATTAAAAATTCCATAAGCTAAACCAAAAATTATGGCTACTGAGTGGTGTTTTGACTATTTCTTATTCTAAAATTGTTTATACCTCTATTTTTACTGTTTTACTTTTAATTTACCGAGTTATTAAGAAATACACATAAGAATTTTCAAACTACCAAGGAACATTTGTGAAGAATTTTGCTAAAAAAAAAATCGTGTTAAGGAACCCGCCACATTTACAGACTGGGCAGCTTCATTGCCAAGCCTAACACCGTTATATCTTTTCTTGAGAGATTTATAAAAAATGAATCCCTGATATCAACTACGCCCACAACTTGTTAATACGTGAATACTAACGTTCGACAAGCCTACGCACAAGTGACATCGCATGTAGGTATATTTGTCATGGTGCAAAAGTTTTGCGAGAAAATTTTGCTGCACCATTGTTTTATATGTATATCCTGGATTATATCTAATCGTTTAGAGCGCCATAAATCAATTATAGCAATACTCAGTTTAATTAAAATTGAATAATTTTCTACATCATAAATATTCTTTATATCTTTCTCAAATATACGGCTGTCAATGTTATTTACATATGTACGAATCCATACAATCCTCATTTGTAAAAATAATCAATTGAACTTTTTTTGTTTTACAGGATATCAAAAACGCAGCCCCATGCCCTGCTACGATTTTTTTACCCCCGAAATTCAATATAACCATTTAGCAATTTTTTAATAAGGACTCCTTAACATTCCCATATGCAAAATTTGAACAAAAAATACGCAACGAGTTTCTGTCTATACGATCTCAAACGTGAACAAAATATCGAATTTTAAAGCCTCTAGACTAGTCAAATGTGCTATGTGTTATAATAATGTCAAAGAATTGAATATTATCTCGAACCACGAACAAGTACTAGTATGTATAAGGTGATTCCAAAGGTAAATCATATTCCTAAATTACCTATACAAA
Source organism: Aromia moschata (assembly GCA_029963805.1). Classification (NCBI taxonomy): domain Eukaryota; kingdom Metazoa; phylum Arthropoda; class Insecta; order Coleoptera; family Cerambycidae; genus Aromia; species Aromia moschata. The sequence continues at coordinate 377,962 of JAPWTK010000012.1, forward strand.
GCAACATTTTTTTTCAAATACCATATTTTAAAACACTCAAAATTAAAAAAGTTGCCTTATTATTAATTTCCAAAAATAGTATTTATCCGGTCCTACCTTTTTAAATGGTCTTTCTGGGAATAATTTTCAACAATTTTTTTTTTCGTAAAAAAGAAAAGATAAATGCTTTAAAATTACATTTTTTTAATGTTTTTTTGACACACGAATTAAAAAAAAAGACATCAAAAAATGACGGTAGGCATGATTTTAGTCGACTGAATGATCCGGTAAAAAAATGGCAAATTATTCCTTATTGATGTAGCTACCGTTTGAACTAGAAAAATTTAATTTTAAATTAAATAATAATAATTTTAAAATTAAAATATCATTCTAAAACCTTTTGTATGGCTAAAAGACGACGACGATAAAGATTTTAACTTTATTCTAAGAAAGTTTAAGATAACGAGAAAATACTAGAAATAAATGATTCACAAAAAAAAAAACAATGAACATGGGAATTGGGTATGTTTTTCTACTGTTTCGAAATTGTCTTTCCTTTAAACTGAAAGTGGGTGCCAATATACAGGTAATATACAGGTAAACAATGTTGACATGAATTTTTTGAAAAGTTTTTGAAAATTTTATTGCCGCATCGCCCACTGCCTTATTCTGCAAACTTCTCCCTTTAAATCCCTACATCTCACAGAAGACTTGAAGGAAAAAACATCAAGTGTACTATATATTTGGGGAGGTAATTTTAGTATGCCTCCATATAGACAGAAATATACACGGTGGAGACTTTTACTGGAATATATTCGCTAGCGGGGTGGTGAATGATTTTTCAAAAAATTCCCGAGACACGTCAACTTTTAAATGTATTTACCTACATTTTGCAAGTAATGTGAAAAATATAGCCCTTCAGGGGTGGCTGAAACCACCCTCGACATGATTTTTTTCAAATGCAACCATATGGCTTGTGACCCCTCATTGTAAAGATGGTTGAAAGAGGAATCCAACACACTGATCAAATTTTAATTTTTAGTATGTTTGTAGGGTTGCATACAATTAAAACCTAATTTTATAGTTTAATTTATTTTTAACGCAACAATTTCGTACTCAAAATGTGTGTTGTTTAATTTTGGAATGTAAACCTTACTTTTCATATGTCCCCACAAAAAAATTCCAAGCAATTTTTTGCCACAACTGATATTTGTTATTTTTTGCTAGTGTTTTTATACGGCCGCAAAGAGTAATTTAGTTTGTATGCTGTATTCAGAGTTTGAAACGAAGTGTTATTTCAAATTATTTGGTACAGGGAAATAGTTTTTTCGAGAAACGCATCCTACTCACCACTAAATAAATTGAGGACATGAAGAGGGTCAAAAGTACCAGAAAGGCAGGCTTAGTTTATGACGACACGAAGTTGAATTTGTTACTTGCTCTAGAAGAAAATCCAATCACTCCAGCCCGTCAACTGGCCCGTGATAGTAATCTTAATCACAAAACAGTTTTAAAAATACTTAAATATGAGAAAAAAACGCCCATATAAAATGCAAGCTGTTCAAGAGCTACTTGAAGATGATCCAGATCGACGAGTGGAATTTTGCGATTTATTGATGACTTGTATTGATCAAAACCAGTTATCTTTAGAGTGGATAGTTTTCACTGACGAGGCTACTTTTACATTAAATGTGCACGTAAATCGCCAACATTGTCGTTACTGGGCTGAAGAGAACCCCCATTGGATGAGGGAACTTCATACTCAGCGCCCACAGAAAACTAATTGTATGACACCTAATACAAGATACTTGCGTTTACTCCAGCACGAACTAATGCCAGTGCTATGTCATTTATTTCCAAACCCCTTAAACCCCAACTTGACTGACGAGAGATTATGGTTTCAGCAAGATGGGGCCCCACCACACTATGCTGCCATTGTTCGTCAGTATCTGGACAGAATTTTTCCCGGTAGGTAGATTGGGAGGCGAGGTAATATCGAGTGCCCAGCAAGATCTCCAGATCTTACACCACTGGATTTCTTTTTGTGGGGACATCTTAAAAGTAGGGTTTACATTCAGAAACCCAACAACATAGCAGATCTGTAGGAAAGGATAAGAGAGGAAATCGGAAAAATAACACCGCAAATGTTGCATAATGTACCTAAGGGACGAAACCTACCACAGACTGGGATGCTGCCAACAAGTGAATGGTGCACATTTTGAACAATTGTTACGTTGAAAATAAATTTAATTTTTAAATTGTTTTAATTGTATGCAACCCTACAAACATACTAAAAATTAAAATTTGATCAGTGCGTTGGATTCCTCTTTCCACCAGCTTTACAATGAGGTGTCACAAGCCATAGGGTTGCATTTGAAAAAAATCATGTCGAGGGTGGTTTCAGCCACCCCTGAAGGGCTATATTTTTCACATTACTTGCAAAATGTTGGTAAATACATTTAAAAGTTGACGTGTCTCGGGAATTTTTTGAAAAATCATTCACCACCCCGCTAGCGAATATATTCCATTTAAAGTCTCCACCGTGTATATAAATAAAATAAATCAATAGAGAAGAATACTGGATATACTGAATATACTGGGTGTCTCATATAAAACAGTGGATTTTCAGTTAACGAGTCCGGGTATGACGACAGTTGTGAACCAACATATTGTCCAGCCGACTGGCGACGCTACCGTTATTTGTTAAGTGCTGCTGTGTCGCAATTCGTATGCAAAGTAAAAATTGATTTTCCCGCAGAGGAGGCAGACAAATTGATCAATTTAGTATGTAAATATCCTACAGTTTATGACACCAGTGAAAAAAATTATAAAAATAATCTGAAGATAACACTCGTATATGGAAGGACATTGCAAGGGAACGACCTCTTCGACAGTGCTTACTTCTCGGGTTCTTGTAGGTTGAAGTTCTTTGTCAATTAAACTAAGTACAAAATTGACTTTTATTCAATCGACCATAGCTTCTAAATGTTTTCTCATCGCCAAATAAAAGTTTTTCCACAAATAATGAATAACTTCCTTCCGTGGGTCTCTTTTTAAACAGAGGGAAAGTGCTTCTTTTCTTGGAGATATGTAACAATTTTGTAACATCATCATCTTCATCTTCCATAAATAACACCGCCACACAAAAAAAAAACATAAGTTGTCTGAAATGTAAAAACCGTGTCCTGTCTCGGTCGTTTAGTTCTGTAATTCAGTGTGATGTTATAATTAACTAATTATTTTAATTTAATTTATTTATACTTAACAGATATTTATTTTTTTATATAATGATAGGATTAAGGGTATCTCACTGAAATCCGTTACATAAGAAGGTACCTAGGTTCTACTTTTTTAATTAGATATATTGGTAATATTTGTATTTAGAAATATATTTATAAACATGCACAATTATTATTTTTTTAAAGAATATAAAACGTAGTTTCACTACTGTTTCTCATAATTCGTAAAATATTATTTGTCGAAAGGTCTTAACATTTCACCGAGTTGCTTTCATCGATTAGTAGTTAAAAATAAAAATCACCATAAGACTCTTTCAATAAACTGCTTTCAATAGGTGTTTTCATTTCCCAAGTGCGGAGCTGTGTTTTAAATTATACGCGAGACGCAAACCCTTTAAAAAACTCCATTATGGCCTGGAAGTCACTTAAATAATCGTTCGTCTAGAAATAGGGGGATATTTTTAGAATCAATTCAAAAAATGATAGCAGAAATAGAATTATTTTAATTACTGTAATACATGTACGTATTTTAACAGAGACGGCGAATGTGGAGAGTAGAATTAGCCTCTAACTATAAAACAAAAAGAAGTCACTATAAGAACAAAAAATAATCTACAAATACAATAATTGGAATGCATTATATATATTTATAGAATAATTATTTCAATATCTGGATTTAAAAGATGTATTTGGATCTATCTATAAGATGTATAGTCTAATATGAAAACATATAATTAACTAATTAAGTACAACAAATTAATCACTTCTCTGATGACAGAACAAAGAATGAATCTGTTTGTTTATGTTATCAGGGGTTATATTTGTTCCATTCAGCAATGTTTCTGTATAAGACGTGTTGTCAGTCAAGTTATATTCTACAGTAAATAAATACATTATATCATCACTAAATTGTCCCAAAATTTTTCAAATGCAATTTATCTTCTTACATTTTTTTATCCCGTTTTGTGGACGCGTTTCAAATAAAAGTTTCATAAAATGATGCATATTAGTAAAATATTTCTAATCATATAGGATGCTCCATTTCTTCTAACCGCTACACAACTTGTAGCGTGCAACACCCTGTATATTAGTGCATTTGAATACTTTATCAAATTTTAGGTAAACTTTATTGACCTTACGTGGTACCTAAAACTACGTTTTGGAGATATTTAAGTGCTTTTGAAAAATATCACGATAATAGAGCTCTAAATATTTCTAAATAGAGTCAGAACCAAAATAGTTCGGTTTGGACTGTTCGATTCGTCATGAACTACTCATGACGAATACAATTTCATTTTCATTGTCGCTTTTTGGGAAGTATCTGCAGAAATACTGGCTAGCAGTGTGGAACGGTCATTTCAAAATAGAATCCGTTCGTGTATTGATCAAAACAGATAAAATTTTAAGCTCTGAAATATGCAAAATAGTTTATGTGTGTGTAATATTTTTTTGTTATTGCATTGTTTTATGTATCGTGTTTTGTTATTTGTTTTTATTAGTATTGTATTAATTTTCTTTTGTGTTTCATTCTTACTACATTCTGTGATCTTTGTTATCAATAGATAATATTATCAAAATCTACTTGCTCCGTTTCACAAAATTTGGAAAAAAAAAACGATTTTTTCTCGAAAACTGGTGGATATAGATATGGACAACCTGATATCCGTTAAAAGGTAATTTAATTTCTCGTTCAGCGGTACAAGTTGCTGTTGGAAGATTGCCATGTTTGACAATTAGTATCTATGACACTTAAAAATGTACAAATTTTCACAACAAAAAAGTGAAAGAGTAGTTCATGACTAGAGTTCGTGCGAGCGTGGAGTATAACAGAACCGTAGTCAGTTAACGAATGAAAATATTGAATATGTTTACATAAATTATGTAGCAACATAGTACAATTTTTACCAAATAGTACGGTTAAGTCAAGGATAAAATACCTATATAAATTAAGAAAACACGTAACAATGGCAACACTTACCCGACAAACGTCAGTGTTGAGACAAGTTTCCCAAGGCAGGTTGGGGTGGCTGTCACTAGAAGTGTCACTTTTTAACGCACCAATTAAAAAATTAGCTACTGAACGCCCGCAAGCATCGGTAGCTTCGTCTATAATAAAATACACGAAATTGTCCGCAATGTCTTCGCGTATTGATATCACTACATTGTTGTAAACCCGATCGACATATGCAAGTCTTAACGTACATTCATGAGGAATTTTTCGGTCCATATATCTTGGGGTTCTCTAGTTTGTTTAATGGAATATTGCTTGCAACAAAGGCTTCTGTAAGTTCATAGAAAAATACGGAGTCGTCGACGCTGGACGATACATGGCTTTTCAGATGTCTTGTTACTTTAGTTTTATCTGAAGAATTTATAATGCGTTCACACACAGTACAAAAAAGGTCATTTCCTTGAATACGTATGTCCCTAAAACCCTCGGTATCACTGTCAAACCACGTTTGAAATACTTCCCGCCTATTTATTTTCACCTCTGGCATGATACCTCACTTTATTCACTTCTCCCCTCAACTAATAATTATTAATATTTATAAAGTTATTTAAACAGACGGCGAATACGTAAAAACGAAACGTATCAACGCGATGCAATACCGGCGACTATCTGTTACAGCGTGCCATAAATAACTAAAATTGCTAGCGCAGTTTTCGTAATGCAAGTCTGCTGTGAGCTGTGAAGGCCAACGAGTCAAGGGCAGGACATGCATAGTGTCGGCCCTGTGACATTCGCGCTTGGTAATAAGTAATAATATTTAATAATGTATTATGATGCAACATAGTTTCTGTGAACATATTAACATTTTCATTCGTAAACTGAATACGGTCCTGTTACACTCCGCGCTTGCACGAACTCTATTCATGACAAATCGAGCTATCCAAACTGCACGTCTATAACGTTTTTGGTTCGGACGCTATTTAGACATATTTTGAGAACTGGTCTCGTGATATTTTTCAAAAACAGTTGAATATCTCCAAAATGGTCAGGTTTAGGTACAATGAATGGTAAATAAAGTAGACCTAAAATTTAATAGAGTATACAATATACAATATACACAAATATATAGGGTGTTCCATTTAAAAGAACGAAGTTGTGTAGCGGTTACAGAAAATTTGGCACCCTGTACGATTATAAATACTTTACAAATATACACCACATCGTTATGGGCAACTTTTTATTTGAAGTAAGTTTTTCTTAAATTTACAATAACAGAGTTAGAGATGAAAGAAGCGCTTTAGGTGGAACACCCTGTACAGTCATTTAGATGTACCTAAGAATGACGGTAACGTTATAGATAATTTGGCCCGCAAACATAATTATCTAAAAAGGTTCGTCTAAAACTTAAAAATAGGTGTAATTTGATTTGAACGAGAATTTGAAATAATCAATTAGAGACACTATAATCTGCAGTATAGATTGTAACATACCCTTTAAAAATTTAAGGATTTGATAAATTTTACAAATTTGAAGGTCTCAGCATGAATGTACACATGTTTTCTATTCACAATTTTATTTTACAGGGTGGATTTGATTTTTTATATTGTGTTTTTTTAATACCCCATAAAGGGTCCGGTCTGGTTAAGGGTATATTGTAAAAATTCAGAACAATGCCTTAATTTTCATCAAAAAAGATGGACCAACAATTTATTTCTAATAACCACATGACCTGTGGAGTTGCGTATGGTATTCTTCATCCAGTGTGGATTTTCCTGAGACCAAGGGGTGTTGCCCGTTAACTGCCCGTTCAAAAAAAACGTTGCCTGAATTATTTTTTGTTTTGTGGCATTGTACTTTTGTATTTACGGAAGGAAGATGTATTTTACCTTTTTAAAAATATTCGATACTGAAGACTTTCCAATATTCAAATCCCTAGATAAATTGGATTTTCTATGACAAAATTACGTTTTTTTTTCATTATTTTAGGCTACCCCTGGTTCCCTTTTATTCTCTTTTTCCTTTTCTTATGTAGATTGTGAAACAGGTTCACGATCGGGGATTTTGAATTACACACCTTTTTGAGTCCGGCGAAACATATCATTATTTCATCCTATCCCTTTCTTTAAAGGCATTTTCAACAAACTTTTAAATAAATTAGATTTAGGTTTCATTAAAACCTCTTTTGAGCGTACATACAAAGTGAACCTAATAGCGTTTAATATGGAAAAAAACCCCTTTTATTTTATAACTTTTTTTTTTTTTAGTCTTATATTTTTGTATTTTTGTATTGTCACCTTTGTAGTTTTTGACCCAGTATAAATTAAAAAAATGTAGTGTTCCATTTAAAAAAATCGGGGGGGCGTCATTACCGAAGGAGGGACACCCTATATATTAAGTATGTGACAAAATAGAATCGCAATCAAAAATTGACCTGTCTGGGAATTTTCAATAATATTGTTCATTTAGCAAATAATGGTTTTATGCGTCCTTTATGGACGCACTGTATGTATAATACATTACACATATAATCTATTCTGTTTTATTACATTTTTAACAGCTATATACCTGTTTGAGTCTACAGTTTATTTATTGGCGATCAGCGATCACTGTTTAATCGCTTTCGTGTATTCTTAATGCCGATTACAATTGATTATACAGGACCACAAAACTTTTTTTTATTATATGTGAACACGACTTATTGTATTACAACTATATGTATTTTTTTATCGCTGAACACAAATCCATTGGCCGTTATTGCCCAGCATGTCTAGATTTTAAGTAAATCAAAGAAATATAACCTAAAAACTGAATAAGCAAAATCAATAAAATAAATATTAAAATATGTATTAATCATAGGTAAATAGATACACAAGTATACAAAAAGTTTACAGCTTAACAGCGAAATTCTATATTAACACTAGCCTAACCTTATCTATAAAACCTAACCCAACCCAACTACCCCACCCTACCTAAAACAAACTCGTAAATCGTTTCTTAAAGTTCGTAAAGTGTGTGAGCAGGAATAGATGACTTTGTATATCTTTCACGTTTTAGTTTATTCAAGCAATTTTGTGGTTCATTTTTCTCAATTATTTCCAAATACAGGTTTAATCTAACCCAAAAATACGAAAAAGGTCTAGTAGAGTGCGTAAGGAAGTTTTAAACAAGGTGACCTTCTTTTAAGGAATAAAGTAACAATAAACTTAAGTATTTTAAATTCCTAACGAAATCGGCATAAGCTTATAAACCTAATACAACATAACCTAAAAAACATCAAAGTGAAAATAGCAGTATGCAAAAAAAATAGCAGAGTACAAAATGAAAATATCAGTGTGCAATGTGAAGACATCAGTATGCAAAAAATTTAATTTCTATAGGTATTTCATAAAAACAGTCATGTAAAGAAAAACGAAACAAAATTTTACCTGTGTGGCCTTATTGTTATAAAAAAAATATTTTATTAGCAACAAAAAATATTACAGTTGTAGGAAGTTATTAATTCAGTATATGACGGTACATGTACTGTTTCACATTGAGGTTTTTTAGGTTAGGTTGTATTAGGTTTACACCTTATGCCGGTTTGTTTAGGAGTTTAAAATATTTAAGTTTACGTTTATTGCCACTTTATTCGTGTGCAAGCTAAGTCATCTTGTTTTAAACTTCCTCACACACTTTAATGCCCTTTTTCCTATTTTAAGGTTAGCATAAAACTGAATTCTGATGTAATTGAGGAAAATAAAACGCGGAATCGTTTGAAGAAACTAAAACATGAAAGATATACAAACTCATCTATTCCTACTCACACACTTTACAAGAAACGATTTATGAGTTGGAATTAAGTTGGGTGGGGTAGTTGAGTTGAGTTTTGTGTTATAGATAAAGTTAAGCTAGTGTTAATATAGCGTTTTGTTGTTAAGCTGTATTTTTTATTATTTCTGATCTATTTACTTATCTTTAATACATATTTTAATATTCATTTTCTTGATTTTGTTTATGCTTTTAGGTTATATTTCTTTGATATATTTAAAATCTAGACGAGCTGGCCAAAAATGGTCGATGGATTCGCGTTCAGCGATAAAAAATATATTGTATAGTGCACCAAGACTTGTTCATGTATAATAAAAAAAAAGTTTTGTGGTCCTGTGTTATCTTTAAATAAGATACTTCTAAAATCAAGGTTCAAGTAGAAGCCATTAACAAAAATCTCATTCATGTTAAGTTTCATTTTTATTATTTATCATAACTTTCTAGTTATCTTTTTTTATGGAATTGTTAAAATTCAAGATCAGTCCACCACAGCAACCAAGTACCTAATCTCCAATTTGACGACTAACTTATTCTCGAATTTGTAAAAAGTAACCAGATCGTATTACCAGAGCATAGGGTCTTCCTTATGCTGTGGTATTACTGTTTAACCATATTATGTTTGAAATCATATACGCCGATATTTATTGGAGTTTTAATTCTCATTTTCTAGCGTGAGACAATCTTTAACTGTTTTCCGATGTATTCCGAGTGCATTCATATTTGATTCATTACTCATCAAGAATACCTACTTTGGAAATTTCAACTCCCACGATCAACATTCAAATATCACGATAAAGAACGTAATTGTAAGAATTTGAACTCTATGAGTGAAACTATCCATTTTTTTTGTATAGTAAAATCGTTTTGTTTCGGGTTGGTTTCAATATTCTCAATTAGTCAATGGGACTAGTATTTTTATAGTTAACTACATCACTAACCATCTCAGATTTCATAATGTGTATTGAAAAATGGCCACTGAACACGTTTAGTTCAGTTCATTCGCATTTGGTTTATTATGAATTATGTATAACTATATGTATAATGCAAACTTGTGCACCTACGAATAAAAAACATTATGTGAGGAACTAGGGCGAGGTTACAGTTAAACACCCCGTAGAAAATATATACCAAAATAAGAGTAAGAAAATGTAATTTATACACATATATATGTATATTTTTAAATAATTCGAAAATGGTAACATGTATGAAAATAGCAAGATAACGAAAAGTTTTAAAAGAGTGTAAGGAACTTAATTCCAAAAACAAAACAAAAATGTCAGAGCTCCCGTAAAAAAATCGGGTGGGATAAAGGGACTATGCCGATGTCCATGCCCCTTGAGAAGACAACACCCCATATCAATAAGATTTATAAACTTTTTATGATATTGACTTATAAGTATCTTAAAGTATCACATGTACAAATTTTCAACAATTACACAGGTCTACAAAAAAAATGTGCTCCAGGGAGTACACCTATCAAATCCGAAGTATTCGCGTTGAATATAATTCCGTTGTTAAAATTTGTGCTAGATATAATGAACATTACAAAAAAAAGATTATGAAAGGTTGAAATGGTTCTACTACAATTAATATACTTAGTGTTAAAATTATCCTGGTTAATATTATATTATAAAGATTTAATGGTTCGATTGCTTCTGAAAATATATTTATTGTTGCTGTGAGCTTGCTTTGCCAATCTAGTTGCTATTGCAGGCAGCTACTTCAGGCCTTGATCAGAAAGTACAACATAGATAAGAAAGTCGGAATCCTTACGATACAGTAAATATATTCGAAGTAATATCAATTTGTAGGGAATTTTACAGAGAAGAAATGGTTAAGTATAAACATACTTCGGAAATGACATGTCAGGACATACGTTCTTGAAGAACACAACTTCTTCTACTTTTGCGCTGTTCTTCTACCCTAAATTCTCATTTTATAGGAAATAGAAGAGTCTAGCACAAATTTTGACAACGGGATCGTATTCAGCGCTTAAAAATACTTCGTAAATGGCATGTCTGGTTAAGAAATGATTAATATTTATAAACAAATATTTCGCATAAAAATGTATTTGGACAACAAAGAAACGGGATTTACTGAAAATCTATGCGGTAGAACGTTTTTCGAGTTAAAAAATCGGTTCTAGCACAAACAAATACTTCGGATTTGATAGGTTTAGTTCCTGGAGCAGAATTTTTTTTGCAGACCTGTGTTATTTTAAAAAAATATCTATATCACGGAAAGAATACGGAAAAATACACCCGGTATAATATCTGCTACTAGACATTGCATGCATTTTAAATTTTAAAACGGTAGGCAGTCACATGAAGCTAAATGCATGTACTAGCCGCAAACATTTGTTTTAATAACGATAAACAGGAAATAAATCATTTAAAGCCAATAATAGTTTTATGGTTTGTTTTATCCTACTATTTGCACGCCACAAAAACTGTGTAAGGCTAAATACTTACATATGTGCTGGTTGCATTGTGTACACAGTCCAGAAAATGAAATGAATTGAAAGTGACCTAAAGAAGCCGAACATAAACAGTACCTGCTGCATTTGAGGTAAACAACATAAATAAGTGAAGTGGGTAAACAACTTACCAGACAATTTCGGTCTGAAATTCGAAGGCGAACAATTAGCATAATTCTTCCTTATTTCCGAAATAATCCTGGGCGGACTTCTATCTCTCACATCGAAATCACGGTACGGCGTTGCGATCAGCATAATTCCTGATTAAAAACCAAACACGCACAATTTAAAATTCATAAAATAACTCCATAGACATTCTTATGACACCTTATGTCTCTGGTTTGTTGACAAACAACACAAATGCCAATAACTGAATAAAACCAGTCACCAAAAAGCACTCAAACGTAAGTTAACTGGATGTTTTTTTTTTAACGAAAACTGTTTTTTTCTGCGTTTAATCCCGACAAAGTTCACGCACCATTCACGGATTACCGTTGGTACTGAGGAGCTATCAAAATACAAACTGTCAAACGCTTTGTCGTATTTCAAATGTTTTGCGCGCGATCACGTTCATAGCCGTCTCGATATAATGCAAGACAGCTGTGTGTCGGTAGCGGGCATCCCGTCTTGCTCACAATCGGATTGTTGCGAGACCTGTGACTTGTGACTGAATGAGTGCGGCATAGACCAGCACCAGACTACATCTTTACGACTCGAACGATTGTAATTATTGCACTACTGGGTGAGACATACTGCCGGTGATTTAGTTTTAGCCGTTTGGCGCTGAGGGGTCCTCCCCTCTTCCTCTCCGCTCTGTTGCTGATAAAGATAATGAGGCGATCTCGTAGATAATTAGAGAAAAATACGGTGCAGAATTCCGTGCGGAAGTCAACGTTTTGGTGGCAATTAAGTTGACGGTGTCACTGGATCGTATTAAGTTTGCGTATTATATCATTGTTTTAATTGTTAAGATTAATTTATTACCTACGTCCTAAGTTATTTTTTTTACGTAGGCCAAGAGAAATTACAATAAATGATAAAAGTGGTATGATTATCGTTAAGGACAATTACTTAAAAATAAAAATGTATGGAAAATAGTATCTAATTAAAGATAAATATCTAATTTATAAATAAGTATTACCTACATATTTCAAAAAAATAAAATTATCGTTCCAAGAGTACCTACTTCTGCATATTTCTCTGCAAATTTCCTACCTTCATCATATAAAATGATTTCGATGAAGGAACCTGATTCTGATATCATACTACAACGAACTTGAATTGTAGTATGAGTTTAAAGTTGAAGTGCTAACTCATAGGTATACCTGTATTTCAATTTAATATAATGTACAACATGTTCGATAATTTTGAAACAAAACTCTAGGGTCCGGTACTTTTAGTCCCAATTAAGGAGGCTTAATTAAACTGATTAGGCTGCAAGTGTTTTCTACACCTTCTGCACATTTTTTTCCAGTCTTATCAGTGCCTCAAAACCAGAAGTAGTAAAAGTTGAGGTACTTTTATCATATTGAGGTACCATTATCGTCATCGTGTTTTATTTTTTATTTGTTTACTTTTTAAGTTTCCTCTTAAATCAAATTTTCATATTGTTTTTTTTTTTCAAATTTTGGCGGAAACCTTTAAGTTCTAGATATTCTCCATGAAACAATTCATTTCTGTAACAGTAAGAAATGGTACCAAAATGTTACCAAAAAAGTGAATTCGATGCTGTACAATAAGCATTATTTAAACTACAATTAAAATTTAACTATTCTAGTATTCTGACGTATGATATGTCAAGCCCAATGTCAAACATTTAAGAACAATGTCTTTATCTACAACTTACTATTATTTTATTACGACATAAAAGTGAGAAATATGTTATACTGAAACAAAAACTGGAAATAAGCAACGTTCAATTCAAATCTTAAATTTAGATTCCTGTAATTCCTGTAATGTAGAAATATCAAGCAGCCTTTCTTAATTACATTTCCACATACAATTAACATTTACTTAATTACTTTCCCACGTATAAGTACTTTACGTTTTCACGTTGAATAAATCGAACAAATATTAAAATTTCCCAGGTTTTCAAGGCAAGCAAAAATGTTTATGAAGAATTACTTTTTCTAGAAAATTGAATTTTGTCTATTTGTAATTGAATTTTGTCTATTTGTAGTACAGGCAACTCGACCTGGAGACATCCGTATATATAAAAAATAAGTTTTATTTTTACCTCCCCTGTATGTTTCTAAAATATTTCCGCATAGTTCTCAGATATAGGTACGCCAGATCTTCGCCAGATCCTCGGTATTTTGACAATAGTTACTGTTGGCAATATAATATGCATGGTTACAATTATATTGCATTATTATTGACCAATAATGGTTCAACATATTAACACCTTCATCGGTGACAGATTAGCGGAAGGTGATGATGTGAATAAAATCTAATCACCGAGTTCAGAATAGATTAGAAGAGATCCCCATGCTCCCGCCTAATGTCAGTCGGCCATATATATAGGGGTTATAAAAAATAGGGGTAAATGCTGTAGTTTTCTGTAACAATTACGTGAATTTACTTACGTAAAACCCATATTTCCGTCAGCCCAGAAAATTAATTCTTGTTGTATACCTATTGTTCCTCATCACGACAACTGACACTGAAACCTGACAAATAGCAAATTTGTCAGTTCAAACAAGAAAGAGGAAGATTCTGTTCCTTAACATGATAATCAGTTAATTAAATGCACAAAAAATAAGAAAATATTTGTTGTAATTTAAAACATATATATATTTTTATCAATTACATTTGCAGCAGCTCTAAATCAAATACTGAAAACCAAAATGAGTATTTAAACCAAAATAAGCGTAGAAAAGCTTTTGCCACATCAATAAGTACACATTTATAAATTCATTATCTGACTTGTCCTTGGATTTCGCATGAAAAGTTTTTCATATCGAAAAACGTTAGGAGACAAGATACACTGTCTATTTTATCATTGAGGAGACCGTTCCATATGGACTTCGTTATCCCTTCAGATAATAGAAACTTATAATAAAGCCGTAGGTAGGTATACCCACCTAGAAACAAAGACTCTTTTAAATAAACAAATGTATTTATTTACTTCCAATTAATTACGTCGTTGAACTACACTTTACCCAGTTATCTAAAAGTAGTTTTTTGTTGTATTTTTTTATTTAAATCACCTTGAAATAATTGAGTTTATGGAATGAAATTCTTTTCGTAGTACGGTCTGTTTGATGTTTTTTTTCCTAGGTACCTACATACATATACAGGGTGATTGATCGAAGCTATTCATTAAAAGTATTGGGGCCAAGAAGACTAGAACTAAGGAGACCGAACTGTGGCTTTTCGCTGTATAACGCGACGGGCTGGAATATGTCCGCCTCCAGAGGCGCTGTAAACAGTTGTGTACCACGGTTGCCACGGTATACAAATAGAAATCTATACGTATACCGTGGTTCTGTACTTAATCTGTGTTCGTTAGAGGTAGAGTCCATGTGAATATCCATGGTGCGAATACATGTTGCAGACGCTCGATATTTTTCGTTAATTTGTTGTTATGTTTGCAATTACAAATTTTCGTAATTATCATTATGAAAATGTACTCAAAATATTTCATGTTACGTGCTACAACGTTAACAATACAACAAAAGGAAATATTTCATTTCATACATATGTATGTACATCAGGAATTTGAAATAATGTCAGGTTATTCTGACGCTTCGGAACGCTTCTTGTATCACACAATGCAACACAGCACTTTCGAACCATATTTATTTAACATTCGAATTGTATTTTTATTAAAGCCAAACGGCATGTAAGCATACTGTGACATTTGTGAAGTGTCATTAGTGACAGCTGACTGTTATTAAGTTTTATAGTTCACATACTTAGTCTATTTAGTTTATACACTAAATGTTAGTAAATAATTGTATGGAATGACACATGCTATGCGCACTCTAATTAGGAAATATGGTCAACATTTCTTTCCCTCCAAGCTCTATAGGTGGCGCTTCAGTCGAAATCATAGCGCAGCCGCAACATTGCCATGGTTATTATGAGTTTGTTTTACCAAAATTAGATGTTTGTAAGTTGGCGGATCTTTCAATTCATATTTATTTTGAATTTCGAATACGTTCGTCTTCCTTTCAACGTTAGTTGTGTGGTTCGCAAACGCTGTTGTGTGTATTTGTGCCTCAGTTTTGTTCAATTTAGTGAGTTTGTATTGAAATTTGAACTTTTTTCATTAGCGGACTAATAGACTTTGAATTAGTGAATACTTTTTCTTATTGACCGGTAAGTTATCAAATTCATAAAATATATAGATCAAGTCGATTTAACTATGTATTTTCAGTCATATGTGTAGTATGGTTATTAATTTTATCTGGATACAGTAATGGTATATAAAAATATTTCACTTGAAACTTGTTAAAATGCCTTGATGCTTAGTTGAGATTTTACCTACATTTTTATAGCTAAAGGCTTACATATGGTAAGATTTATTATATAGAGACATCCAAAAAAAATGTCATCAACTCTGGCTATGAACGAGAGAGATGGAAATAGCGGTCATGTCTAAGCTTTTCGGTTATGTCAAACTTTTGACATGTGACTGTCACAATTTGTAAAATAAACAATGGCTTTCATATGATGTGACAGTCTTGACAAGTAAATAAGGTTATAAATTCGATCAAGAATAGAAATACGTCTTTTTTTTCTCGGCCAACTTTGATGACGTTTTTTTTGGATGTCTCCATATTTATGATGTATTTTCAGAAAGTAACTAGAAATCACGCCTTCAACTCCATGTATTATACGTACCGGTTGGAATAGCAGTAATTCCAGACATCGCTTCCCAAATCCTTCAAAGCAGAAAGTGCTGTTCGATAAATGGGTTGTTCTATGTGGGAATAAAGAATTATTGCAGTTAACACCTGAAAATGTTGATCAAACTCGAATAATCTGCTCTCTTAATTTTTGCTAAAGGATTTTGGTAATAATAATAAAGCTAATGTTAGAAGTGAATTGTTAGAAGTAAATTGAACATTATAATTATTTTCTTAATGTTTATATTATTGAATATTTTGTTGCTATTATTTGTATTTTCCTCTTCTTTTTTTTTAATAAATCTTATATTTACTTTTTTTTGTTCTTCATATCATTCCTTAGGTAGACTAGCTATGTATAATAGCAGCATATTTCAAATTATCACCACCCTATATAGCGGGAAGCCAATTTCAATTTTGTGTTGGTAAAATCGTTCCCTAATTTTTGATGCGGATTGTAATTGCCCCCAACCTCACTTGATGGCGCTGCTATAGTGATCATTGCAATCCTATAGGAGTGGCCATTCTATTCCCCCTTTTTCTATGGAATGACATATTAAATATTCTAGGTGTCAAATGAATTTTCTAGAACATTTAAAAACTATAAATAGTGTTGTTGTTGGCAGGACAGGACAGAGTTAGTTGTGATTCGAATGTTACGCGTCGCAATATCGACGATTTGTAGAGTATTCAGATGTGGTCCGCTGCTCATCACGTGATGTCGAGTACATGACTGTTTACAGCGCCTTCTGGAGGCGGACAGATTTGAGCCCAAGATACTGAACGAGTTCGGTCTCCTTAGTTCTAGTCTTCTTGATTGGGGCTTGTAGTGACTTGAAAATTTGAACTTTAGTTACATATTTTTTTTGTAGATTTTCATGAGATTTCCCTATACCCATCCGTTGCGTAAATTAAATATCGCTATTAGCGCAGTGGTTAGTAGAACCCTAAAGTTATTATCTTTTATTACTTCTCAAATAAGAATAGGGTGTTAATAAAACTATCATTTAGCGGAACTTCAAACCATCCAAACGTATTGTTTTTAAATACCATACTCCATATCTTACTTAACATTTTAATGCAGAATTAAATTCTGTATCGAATTAGCAGTCCCTTACCTACATTTAATAGTTTTTAAATTATTTAGAGTTGTTTTTTTTTTATTTACTTATAACTTCTAATAAATCATTTGATTTCCATTGCATGCCATAGAAATGATTGAGATAATGTTACTGTTATTTTTTTAAGCAATGGTTCCCTTTCAGTTAGTCGTATTGTATATTGTGCTTTATGTGTTCGTTGACATGAAAAATAAAGAATATGCAAACATGGATATTATTGTAATTTATTATAAGTTTAATATACTTACTTGGAACAAAACGGCATCGACGCTGACTGAATTTTTTATACATTACATTATCTATTATTTAAAACGTTAAAACATAATTTGAAAATTATACTATTAAGTTATTTTTTATACATTATACAAATTATTCTTTGTACTCCCTTTTTCTTTATTTCTCTTCATAAATATCAGGAGGTAAATTTTATTTTACCCAGTCACAAAATATACAATATGCGTCCGTTGAAGTTAGATGTTAAGTAACACAGTTAGTAGATGTGGTTGTGATTAACATTAATCTTATAGGATAGTGGTTTCTGTGACGGTAATACATAGTGTTTTCCGTGTAATATTAGCCCATTCTCACCTTCCAGAGGTGGTCCACTCACTTTTTACATTTGTTAAGAATGAAGTAGTCGGTATATTTAACAATAACAATTAAAAATAAAGGAAACAGGAAACATAATCATTAACAGGATTATTAAAAACATTAGCAAGTATAATTTTCATAACATATGAAAAATCAAATTTGTTACAAGTTACAGGTAAACCTCGTTTTATGCCGGGGTTCCGTTCCGACAGACACCGGCGTAAAAAAAATCGGCGTAAAATGAACACAAATGTAATGGACGATATAAGGTTAGGTTCCGTGTCAAAATTCTAAGAACAATCTAACATGTTTATTTAATACATAGCCTATATATATATAATCTCAAAATAAATTATAAATGTATTTAATAAAGTTTATATCGTTTTACAAAATAAATAATAATCTCTTAATACAGTTAATGAATTTTTTAAAATAAATACAAATTCACTAGTTTGTCGGTACGAAATAAAATTCTCACACTTTTTTGAAAAAAGCATCCAATTTCATTTGCTTTGATTGTTGCTTTTTTTCTTGCAGAATCATAGCATAAGGTCCAACTGCAGTTGTGATGCTTCTTTTAACATTTGTGCTTCGATTGAAATCCCCGTCCATCTCACACAGCTCATATGTTAATCTTTCTATAGATGAAAGGATACGAGTTAGATCGGCCGTTTTTGGGGTTCTCCTATCATTTTATTTCTCATCCTCCTCTTCTTCTTCTTCAGGATTTTCTGATTGAAGGTTATCTAATTCCTCCATCAACTACCTACTGTCATCTGATGTCAGCCGAACCAGGGAATCCCACGGCCGGCAACAACCGGCGTAATTGTGAATCGGCGTAAATCAAACCGGCGCAAAACGAGGTTTACCTGTATAAGCAAATTTTGCATAATTTAATTCTACATTAAAATGTTAAGTAAAATATGGGGCATAATATTTAAAAAAATACTTTGGATGGTTTCAAATCATGGCGGTAAATTGTAGTTCTATTTTAAACGCTCTGTACATATTTGAGAAATAATAAAAGCATTGTTGAGTAGCTTTAGGGTTATACTAACCACAGTGCTAATTCCGATACTTAATTTTCTAAAATGACCGCTGCAGATAGTTTCAAATGTTATAGCGCTAATGAACAAAATTGCAAAAAAACTGGAAATTACTCAAATATGGTAACAGATAGGTATAGGGGAAGCCTCGTGAAGATCTACCGTCTAAAGTTCGTGATAAGCCTATTAGCTTAGGACTAAATTTTCAAGAATCAGTCAGTTCTACAAATCCCAATACTTTTCGCGAATAGTTTCGCTAAATCACCCTATATATGTACCGTGTCTAAAGACAACTGCAAGACGTTAGATGCAGTACTTCTTGGAAATTTTATACACAATGTACATCACGACGAGAAATAGCTAAAATCATAAACAGATAATTAAAATAAACACAAATGTTTCCATTCATTCTATTTTGCTAAAAGTGTAAGTTGATGTTTTAGATTTGATAATTTGAATAGAATTTGGTACAATGG